>CAHIKZ030001487.1:510000-630000 GCA_903632075.3 Acanthosepion pharaonis
TTTCACTGATTATCAACGTCAGAGGATTCAAAACCGTTCTCTCCCGAACTAAGCTCAAGAATCAACACGCTCTCTCTTCTTTGCCTTCGCCTTTCTTCTCTCTCTCTCTGTGCGCCTTTCTTCTTCTCTCTCTAACTTTTTCTTCTCTCTCTCTCTGTGCGCCCCCTTTCTTCTCTCTCTGGCCGCCCCTTTCTTCTCTCTCTCTCTCTGTGCGCCCCCTTTCTTCTCTCTCTCTGTGCGCCCCCTTTCTTCTGTGTGTGTGCGCCCCCTTTCTTCTGTGTGTGTGCGCCCCCTTTCTTCTGTGTGTGTGCGCCCCCTTTCTTCTCTCTGTGTGTGCGCGCCCCCTTTCTTCTCTCTTCCCGACTACTGAACAGACATATTCCTCACCACACACTCAAACATAATATCTCACATTTCTTTCGTTTATCTAATAACTTAACATCTTTTACAGAACACAATCTTGGCCAAATTCGTCTCAGCTCAGGAATTTTACTAAACTTACGAAAAGCCATGATTTTACGAAGAATACTGGCCCAGATAAAATTCATATAGTTGTTCTTAAGAACCTCAGCACAGAGCTATCACCAATCCTGGATAATTTGTTTAACCGCTGTCCGAAGGAGAAATGTTTTCCACATCTATGGAAGCTGTCAGCTGCATGCCAGGTTTACAAGAAAGCGGCTGACCGCTCAACGCAATCGTAAAATCGCTATATCAACTAATCGATGTCATCAATATAGCCCCCCCCCCATCATCACTGTATTGGCCTCGCCATAAAACTCAGTATTTCTGTTTTCTATTATTACATTCGTTTGGCGTGTGTCAATGAATGCTAAAATGATCAGTGCCCATTTCTTGTAAATGTGTAAGGCATAGTTCTATTGTCTTATGTAGATTTTTCGAACTTCCTAGGTTCTTGGCTATTTATCTTTTATGATACATAGCATATTGCTTCAGCTCTAAAATAATAATTTCATAGGAAGCTTTCATCTAATCGAGCTAACGTGTCCACTGTAAATTGTTTCCATCGGGGTTTATTATCTTGTTTGAAGTGTACTGTTTCACTATATAGAGATAAAGCCTTAGATTCATGCGCCGAATTCTGTAAACTGTTGACCTTTTGTAGGACTGTCTTCTTGCAGCAGGAATTAACTTAGAACTGTAACAGAATGCTGCACGAATTCGCTCAAAGTCTATCACAGATGTTCTCTAGCTCACAGCTCGTTTTTTTTGCAAGACATACTGTTTCTATTGACTTCTTGTGCAAGGCACGGATGCTAACAGAACATTTTGTTTTTCGTAATTTGTACTGCAATTCTTCTGTACCTGAGTTTCTCCATGAACCAGTATACACATTCAGAGAGCGCTCTCTTGCAATGTTACCACTTTTATTAAAATTCGCGGATCAATAACCTTTATTAAAAATACTAAATAACACGCAAATAAATATAATGATCAATTGTAATTCTGATGGATACAATTACCTGTGTAAATTGTACAGATAATTTATGAACCTTCTGTATATTTATATACAGAACTCAGTATGACATAGTTCAGAAAAGGAGAAAAAATCGATTCTACAACGGACTATTAACCTACTAAAGTATTTGAAACTGTCAATATGTTTCTTTGAAAAACTTGCCCGGTTATGAGTTTAGGTTTACGACTTCGTTACGAGAGTGAATTTCGTAGAGGAGCTTATTTGTTGGACTGGGTTATTTTCTGGTGTTATGTATATCCCAGAATAAATTTTTAAGGTTTCTCGAATATGCAGGCAGGTAGACTGTTTGACAAAAAAAAAAAAAAAAAGAAAAAGGGACGTTCTACTTAAATACGGTTATCCACTAAGATATTCTTGTGATAGGTTGTTGCGGATATATTGTGGTTAAAATAAATTCGTCTGGGTAATAAGACGTGTCTCCGAAGGCATGTCTTACCATTACGGCATTCTTTGGTTGACAATCTAAAGGAGAAAGCGAAAGAGTGGGAATTCAGTCCTTCCCATTTACACTGCTTTACACAACGCCACTAGACGTTGCTGAAACGTTTTCGCCGGGATCTTGATATAATATTTTGATTTCTCTTGTAGGCGAATCTTCTACCAAAAACAAGATAAAAACGTACCCTAAACAGAATGTTCGGGCATTATTATTAAAATGATCTACAAAACAAAACGAGGGAGCAATTTGCTGTCCAATTTACAACTCAATAACAAGAAGCGGGGAGAACTAGTTTCTTCCCACGATCTTCTTTGTTTTTTTTTTTTAAAGTTTTTTTTTCTTTTGTGTGGTGTGGCTCTGTCGGCTGAGGCTTCAGAAAACGCCGACTGCACCTCTTCCGAGGGGTAAGACCCCCACCACCATCATCCCCACACGCAAATGAGGCGTCCTGGGTAAAATGATAAACTACGTCCACCTCAAGGCCTCTGATTAGATAGTTTGAGGTGAGTTGAACCACTCCTTAATTGCTGGTGTTCCCAGGTCCACCCAGCCCTGGGGTGATAGCACCTGTTAGGGTCACAGCCATGTGCAAACAGTTGACCCCAAAACGCACGTCAAAACCAGCTAGACATTTCTTTGAAAAAAAAATATTACCAGCTATACATTTTTTGAAAAATACTATCTGCAATAGATTTTTGAAGGTAAAAAAGAAAACATTACCATTACCAGCAATAAAAATTGTCGGCATTAAATAACTAATCGTGGTCGATATGCCGTAAAACAAACTAAACCAGACAAAAACAATTATTTGTACGGTAGTTAGAAAATTGAAAATATCTTCCCAATACTGAAAAAAGAATTTCTTTTTATAACGACGATTGTGAAATCAATGCCTTTTGTTTTTGGTTTTTTTTTTTTTGTTTTTGGTTTTTTTTGTTAAAATTCATTACGTATTTGATATAGCATTGCTTTTCTTTTCCGAAAGAGAATTATTAAAGTGTTCAATGTTATTTTTTCTCCTCCTCAATCTAGGCTAATAATAAACTTCAATAAAAAAAAAAAAAGATTTCTAAATTCAAGGAATATATTTTAACATTAGAATGTTGGTAAATAATCACGGTAGTTAAATAAAAAAAAACTTAATTTAAATGATTTAAATAAGTCTCTATCAATCTCTCTCTTTTCTATCTACCTATTTATTTCTTCTCTATATATATATATATATATATATATATATATATATATAACAATTATTTACATTGTTTACTGTTGTTCCCATAGAAAATAAATATGAATGTACGTGATTGATTCAGGATGATTGAAGTTTAAAAGCAGTAAATTGCTAACCGAACGATCCTCTGTGGCCGAATAGGTTAAAAGACACGTCAGGCTATATGACAGTTCCGTATAGGTTACAGGTTCGAATCCTGTAGGAGGACGAATATTTTCTATGAAAATTTATCGGACATTCAGGCCGGTAAATATTGTTTAATACTGTTTATTATAAACAGAGCGATTACTTAAATATTTGTATCTATAAAAAGAATGTATAAGCACAAAATATCATAAAATAATTGTCGGACTTTGTCCATTTCATAATATATATATATGAGATATTTGGCTAGAGAATATTCATTTGAAAAGTTTTACACAGAAGAGGCATATATATATATATATATATATATAAGGTACACGTCCTCGTTACTCGATTGATTCCATATATTCAAATAAAATGTTTGAATGCCCATACGACAGTTAACTTAATATTTTTAGCCTTTTACGGACTTCACTTGTAAAAATCAGTGTTCGCTTTTTTAAGGCTATTTGATGACATTGTACTTAGATTTAAACTTTAGTGTGTAAGTTCTTTTTTATTTTTTGTTGTGTTGATGTCACGTAAACTTTCAAATTGTAACTTTTTTTTTCTTATTTTCGAATGTAAATGATTTTGCTATTCTAGGAATCCAGTCACATGACTTGTGAGAATATAGATTGCGCGTATTTTAAATTATAATGATACTCTGAATTATTGATTCTTTTGACTTAATATTAATAATATCTAAATTTGTCATTTTTGCAAAGTTCGCTTTTAGAAAGCATTATCAACAAGATGCCTTAACTTATTCTATCTTTTCTTTTGTTTCTTTCCCATATGCTGCCTTATTGAACTTTGTTTGGATAACTGAGTCTACAAGAAAGGGTTGTGGTAATGACTTTTTTTTTTATTTTTATCGATATAATCTCAAAGAGAGAAATAAATTTGCAAACAACATAAGTTCTATGCAGCAGATATCTTTGTATTGAGGTTTTGTTACTGACTATTAAATGATGTAAAAAAATGTTATAATGTGTAATAAACTGAGCATGTTTACTACAGTTTGTAGGCTTTATATATCTGGATTATATTTTTATTGCTATTTCATCGTGTTTATAGTTTGAATGCATTTAATTAAGATGAAATAATTTGATATATAGTTTATTCAGAAGTAAATTTTTTTTCCAAATCTTCCTTCGTTAAATGTATATTTCTTCATTGATCGTATAATGGTGAAATTTCCTATTGTTTATTTAATATTAATTTTTTATGGAACACTTTTTTTTATATTGATTTATCTGGGTTCATTTGGCGTCCTGGGTATGACGATATACTACATCCAACAGCAAGGCCTCTGATAATGTTTTTGAAAAAATATTATCAGCTATACGTTTTTTGTTTTGTTTTTTTAAAGAATAGTGTTGCCTGCTATACGTTTTTGAAAAATAATATTACCAGCTATATATTTTTGACGAAATATCATCACCAGCTATACGTTTTTGGAAAAATAATATTACCAGCTATAAATTTTTGAGGAAAATAATATCAATTATAAATATTTGTTAAAAATAATATCTCTATCTATAAAAGGCAGGATGTGTGTGTGTGTGTGTGTGTGTGTGTGTGTGTGTGTGACGAATGCACGGCCGCAATTTTCGACGGATTTGCACCAAAATTTACATGCACATGCTCCAAGTTAGCGGGAAGGCCTAGACCGACATTGCATTTCCCAACTCCTATCGATAGTGGAAATAATTGATTTTTTTCATGCTTCTACGGCAGTTTTCATGTAGTTTGCGGCCATTTTCTACTGGCCAGAGTGAGAGCCAATAGCTGGCTGCCACGAATAAGCAGGAAGATTCTATTGGTCAGCGTGAGAGCCAACAGCTGACTGATACGAATGTTAATTAGCATGCAAAAAACCGATAGCTGCATTCGTCACAAATGAGAAAAATTTAAATCTGCATGGCACTTTACTCCAATTGCCTCATTCGCTTGCTTCAACTCAACGTTGATTCTGATTCCGCAGAACCGGGTTGGGTGTGAAAAAGTATTTGTTGTTCACATTCTTTTTTTCATTCGGTTTTTCCAGTTACGAGTCCTTTTTTAAAGCTGATTGTTTTGTGGTCATTTTGTTTATTTTTTTTTCGTAACAGATTTAATGTCTAGTATAGAGGTTAGAAAAAATTCGCAGTGTGAGATAGGCAAGAAGTAAGGCATGTAGCAACATCAGCACTGCAAAGGGCACTCCTTTAAAGGCAAGGAAGGGCAAAATATTTTCAGTCAAGTGATAGCGATTGCTGCATGGGTCGTACGATTTTTGAATGAAGCACAGGCAACGCCGGGCCATGCTGCTAGTCAACTATAATTTTTATGGAAAAAAATATTAACAAACAGGTTTTTTGACAAAACAAAAGTATTAGCAAGAAAAAAGAAAGGTGTTGGCATTAAATGACCCATTGAGGTTGATGTGTCAGAAAACCTACCAAATCAAACAAACTGTATTCATTTGGTTTATTACGTTTTTGTTTTTGTTTTTTTTTTTTGTCTTTGTTTGTTTTTTTGTCTTTGTTTGTTTTTTTTGTCTTTGTTTGTTTTTTTTTTATCTTTGTTTGTTTTTTTTTTTTGTCTTTGTTTGTTTTTTTGTCTTTGTTTTTTTTTTTTTTTTGTTTTGTTTGTTTTTTTTTTGTTTTTTGTTTTTGTTTTTTTTTTGTCTTTGTTTGTTTTTTTTGTCTTTGTTTGTTTTTTTTGGTCTTTGTTTGTTTTTTTTGGTCTTTGTTTGTTTTTTTTTGGTCTTTGTTTGTTTTTTTTTGGTCTTTGTTTGTTTTTTTTTGGTCTTTGTTTGTTTTTTTTTTGGTCTTTGTTTTTTTTTTTTTGTCTTTTTTGTTTTTTTTTGTCTTGGTTTTTTGTTTTTTTTGTCTTGGTTTTTTGTTTGTCTGTGTTTGTTTTTGTTTGTCTGTGTTTGTTTTTGTTTGTCTGTGTTTGTTTTTGTTTGTCTGTGTTTGTTTTGTTTGTCTGTCTTTGTTTTGTCTGTCTGTGTTTTGTCTGTCTGTCTTTGTTTGTGTTTGTCTGTCTGTGTCTGTGTTTGTTTCTCTGTTTTGTGTTTTTGTGTTTGTTTTGTGTTTGTTTCTATCGCTTCAAACATTATTTGTATAGTTGCGTTGGTTAGAACCATTTTCATTTTTATAGAAATAGTAAAAATGTTTAATTACTATAAATGTTGAGAAGGTTAAGGAAACTGATGTGTTTTTTATTCATATATAATCTGTGCAGGAGGAGTGGAGTAATGGATAGCGGCACGGATTGAGGAATCGGGGAGGCGAGTTCGAATCCATTGCATTTGCTTACGTGCTAATACCATTGGAAACGGTATGAATCTTCATCTTCTTCCCCCCACCCTTGCTATGGGCAAATAGCAGGATAGACAATGACAACTGGTCTACCGCAGAAAGAAATGGCTACCTCTTGCAGGAAAAAAATCAGCCTCGTCAGTCATGTATTGAAAGATATATGATAGCTTACGCGTGTATCACGCACGGCACATAACTAACAGAACTGAATCTTTGTATAAATTTAAGAACAGGTTTTTATTTCGTTACTTTATAATTCTATGTCAAGCATCTATGATTAGTTGTTTTATTTCACTGAATATTTCCTTTTCTATGTGATCCGTGCAAGAAATAATGCAAATGCCCCCCCCTAAAAAAAAGTTATTCCTCCTTTTGATAATTTTGCAAAGGCACTCATAAAATAAAACTTGCGTAGTCCACGCTAATGGGTTTTTCATAGGTTGTTGCCAGTATTATTTATGATAATCTCGATTTATTTTTCACCGAGTCAATTGTAAATAGATTTTCTACAGTAAATGAGGCTAGTATTGCATTATTAGGTTTTATTAGAGATATAAAAACAGACATATTAAAATGTATTGCTTAGCAGAAAAGAGTAAATATATATACTACTGTAAATATTAATACCGAATTATAATATCCTTATATCTGAGATGAATTAACAATTCTAACTATTTACTTTTTTCAAACTGTTATCCTCATCTTTGTCATATTCACGACGTTTCGGCCGTTGTACGCCCGGGCTTCTTCAAGATCTATTTATATTTCTGAGATGAGATATTTTAACTATTTACACTATCTACATTGTTCAACTGTTTTCCTCATCTTTATTGTTACATTCACGACCTTTCGGCCGTTGTACTTGCCGGCCTTCATTCACTGATTTCCTCAAGAACACATGGCCCACTGGATAAAAGCGTTGGTTGAAGTGATCCAGTGACTTCACCCAAGGTTGTGAGTTCAATACCTGGCCACAGCAGAGGTGAACAAAAACTTGGATAAGTGAGTAACTAAAGGGAAATAACTGACATTAAGATACCCAGAAAAAGGAGAGCCCTTGGAATTAGACCAATTTGCTCCAGTGTACTAAATAAACGGTTCGAAATTCTATCGTATATCACCTGGAGAATGAAGCGTTGTAAATATGAGAAATATGAAACATAATAATGATTACAAAGAGTTTAACTATTTTATCTGGTCTCTCTCATCAGAATAAAAATCGTTGAAAAAAAAACAATGGGCACAGCATTTAAAAAAAATTATACAACACGAGACTTATGTATTATGCAAAAGATAAATGAATACAAAATATAAACATTAAATGCTAATCACCTCTAAGACCACCAACAACTTCTCTCTAGAGAGAGCTGACTGGTAGGACTTAATATACCTTGATTCTAAAATTTTCATCTGATAATAGGTATCAGCCTTACTCAACACTGAAAACATATTCGGGCTACAAAACCACGCGAACTGCTGGATTTTAACCAAATATTCAGCTATTGTTGAACCTAATACATTATCTCACCTATGTAAACTGTCCGGCTTTGTCTTGCGAATATTACCTGGTGTTGGTTGAAGCAGGTCTTCAAACTTTGACCTGCTCTGTCTATATCATCAGCATAGCACTGACATTTGAAATTATAATTTACAGAACTATGAGTTATTAGGCTTCTTATATTGTAACATTAATATTGTCACATACTGAAAATATTTAACACAAATTTCACAGTATGAGAACGCCTTATTTTCCATAAGTGAGGAATAACGATTACAAATTTCTGAAGTTATTCACGTTTTGAAACAACTAGAAAATTCATAATGTACGAACGTGCAATCTAAAATCTCTTGGAATTCTGAGAACACATGACTCAAAATTCATTTATATTCAAATATATATGACATTGTATATATATTGGAAAATTAAAAATAAACAACGCATCATATTTAAAATAGTTGTACACATTCATTACAGAAAGATTAACATAACGTGGACTTTGACTTTTAACAATAATTGAAGTCGAATACTTGAAATATTAAAAGCTGACATGAACTGTAGACTTTTCATTCATATTTTCAAATGCACGAAGCTTTATTTTAAAAATATATTATATATATATATATATATATCTTATTAATATAAACGTTATTGTAATGGGTACATATGTTTGAGCAGACAAGAATCAGTTTTCCGGTTTTACCAGCTTGGTAGATCCGATCACGAGATGCTTCTTTGTGCCTGCTCGTAATAATTGTAAACGTTTCCGCAAAGAGGCTAAGTCTTTGTTTGCTGTTATAAAGAGGCACCGTATAGCCTCTAACAAGTGTGGTTCACGTGACTACTGGAATCACTGTAATAGTATGTTAAATAAGTTTTATATCCCGGCTCTCTTCAATCAATTTCTATTGATAAAAGCATATTTTGCTAGGAAATTCTCCTCTAATTCTTCTCTTGGCTCATCTGGAATATTTTTGCCTGAATTTCCACTTAGAACTGAGTCTCTATTGTATGATATGCATATAACTCGGTCTATGGTTGTAGCCTTTAAGAAATGTGCTAAAATGTCTCCTGTTCTCTCCTATAAACAACTTCATGCTACTTACTTTCTTGCTTGTTGGAAATCCTTCTGCATTTCAACTCATACTGCTGCCATATATGGTCTGGTGCCCCCGCCGTTCGTCTTAATGTCCTCGACGGATATGTAATGTGATTGCTCTATCCGTCTGGGGTAAGACGATAAACTACGTCCAACAGCAAGGCCTCTGATCACGGAGTTTTGAGGAGCGTGGAACCACCTCTTAACTGCTTGTGTGGTACCACCTGTTTGGGTCCCAGCTATGGACAAATACTTAACCCTCAAATTCAGATCAAAACTCAATGAAAGTGTAAAAATAGGTTTTAATACCAGAGATTTTTAAATGAAGATTCAAGAGTTTTTTGTTTTGGGTCTTTTTTTTTGGGGGCTTTTTTTTTTTTTTTTTTTTTGTTTTTGTTTTTTTTTTGTTTTTTTGTTTTTGTTTTTTTGTTTTTGTTTTGTTTTGTTTTTTGTTTTTGTTTTTGTTTTTGTTTTTGTTTTTTTTTTGTTTGTTTTAGTTTGTTTTATTTTTGGGGGAGTTTCTCTATTTTTTTACATTTCCACGAAAATTGTGGCTGAAATTTATATCTGCTGCCACAGGTCAAATTTCAGGCTGAGGTGAAAGGCCATTATTTTCAATACCGATTTTCTCGACAAGCAAGCTCTTCCCACTTATAAAATTTTATAAGAATGTCTTTCTACATACATTTGCTCCAATGTAACATTGGATACATATCATTGGGATGTACAAAGTTGTTAATAGTAAGAAATTATATGTCACAAACTCATGTGGCTAATGTAATATTTCCATTGTTTTACGAAAAGACTCAGATCTTGGTCAAGACAAATAAGATTAAAGTTAATTTATAATCGCAATTTCTACATTTCGGCATCGAAAAGATCATAAAAATAAATAAAACCTAAGACAAATCAGGTGCATATGAACGTGTGCTCCTTCGGACAACCAGCTTACCGAGACATTAATCCGAAATCTGTATAGTATAATTTTATCAACGACACTGGAACAAAAAAATACTATTTTCGAAGCTGATAATGTGCAGCAGAAATGTAATTGTAGAAGGAGATACACTTACGTTTTATAAATTAGTCAAAATCAAGTATGGCACAATGATGTATTTCAAGTGCAGGGAAAACTACCTATTTGGGAAGGATGTTAGAATAATCCAGAATTTATACTGTGGGTAAACTACCTGCGTAAGAAGAGAAAATAAACTGTATATACACACAGAGAGAAAGGGGCGTAAGGCAAGGATGTCTTTTCACCATATTTATTCAACGCTTACAGCGAGGCTGTTAAGGGAGGTGAAGACACCTACCATAACTTGGTATCGTCGGGCGCAATTTTAATAGTGTAAGATACGCAGATGTCACGATGGTGATTGCAGACACAGGGAGGAAAAAGTCTCCACTAAATCCTAGACAAGGTAGTAATGGAAAGCGAGAAGAAAAGACGAACTATCAATTATAAGAAGTGAGATTAGAATTTCAAATTCAAACAGATACAAAAGCATAAATACCTGGAAATCCGCATACATATTGGAGTAGCTAATGATGTTTTCAATATACAGTATAACCCGGATATAAGAGAAACCCGGATATAAGAGATTTTCTCTGGTCCCAAATTAGAGCCTGTGTTAATGTATATAAATTAGACCAAACCCGGATATAAGAGACTTCTTCTCCGGTCCCGACAACTCTCTTATATCCGGGTTACACTGTATAAGTAAATTAATAAAAAAAAGAAAATATTAGAAACAAAGAACCGTTATTTTATATCACTCATCGTATATGGTAGCGAATACTGAATTAAAAAAAGGAGACAAATGAAATGTGGTTCTGCAGAAGGATATTGAGAATACCAAAGATGGAGCGTGTAAGCAACGAAGGCGACTTAAGGGAAATGCAAAAAGAAACTACACTTTTTACCTAGGTTCTGAGACGGCTGAAATTTCTTGGAGAAACAATAAGGAAGTGACATGCACAGAACACAACGATGGCCAGAGCGACATTTGGATCACCAAACTGCCTAACTTCTATAAATGGATGGCGTAACGCTTGTTGGAAAGTATTGTGAACAAAACTTTACTAAGAGCTAAAATGATATGAAAATGTGGAGAGCCGTGATCGCCCACGTGGTGAAGTGACACGACACAGAAGATTTATAAACCTTAGAAAGTGCAAATTCTATCGGCGCGGAACGTGAAATCTGTTTTTACTTTGAACTATTTCCATTGAGAAAAGTATGAAATAAGGGATTTTTCCTCCGAGTAGAGATTAACTAACATAGTAGATTGCTTTGATAATTTGGGTCCAAGCAGTCTAGATGAAAAACTAGTCTAAATACAAAACTGTAGAGAAGGCAACAGGAGACCAATCATAGTTATTTCTAAGAAGTCACGACTACCTACAAATGACAAAGAAAATTAATTGTAGAGATCTATGGACACTTGAAATAATATTGCATTGTTCACAAAACTGCCACCAAAAAACAAAAAAGGAATGAGTTACGCTTGATCTCATGACAATGAAGTATGAACCTGCATAGAACCACGGCGAGGTAAGAATTTAGAAACCATTCAAACATTCTTATTCCGAAGATAAAAGGTTGGAAGTAAACATCCTCTGGCTTTATTCCCAATTGTTTTACTCACAATAAGGCGATCAAAGGCACCTCATTGTGATTCACAGAGCCAAATAACCTGAATATGTTTACTCAGCTGTAGACGAAAAACTTGAGTATAATATAAATAAAATAACCCGCTAAGAATGACGAGTAAATTATGTTTTTCTTCCCGGGTTAGAATTTAATGGAAGTGTATGTAATATATATATATATATATATATATATATATATATATATATAATCACCCTATTCTTAATTTCAGACCAAGAATAATTCCTTCGGCCTTGATTTTCAAAACATTTTTATAATAGAATTAAGATATTTACGCTGTCAGAAAAGATGTTTATACATATAATAGCTCACTTGACTTAATAATGCTTGCATTAATTCCTGACCACTGACAACCACTTTATTTAGTTGTTTTTCAATAATTTCTATAAAAAAGAAATAAAGTATATTTCTATTCTAACACTAGTCGAGTTTCGATCGAATGTCATTTTATTTTTACCTGTTTTTCAATGTAGAATTATAATCGAGTTTAGAAGAAAACGAAAATCGTAATTTCCTTTTAAGCCAGTATGTTCTTAACTGGTATACATATGGACGCTGGGGGTACATGTAATATGACTGGGGTCAGCATAAAAAAAAAACAAAAAAAAAACAGCAAATTGGGTGGGGTCCATAGAGCAATTTCACTTCGGAACGGTGGTTGCAACTGAGAATTGGAATTTCTACAGTAATCTATGCCAAATTAAAATACTAAAAATAAAAAAAAAAATACAATTCTAAAACTCGCAGAAAACGAGATAAAGCGATATAATTTAACAACCCTTGTACTGTACCGGATGTTTTTATTGTAAACGTTGAATAATTATAGAGAAATCTATATAAAGGAAGGGTTATATATAATATAATCATATGAGCCGAAATCGTAGATCAAGGACCAACTTAATAAAAAAAAATATCCATATGTTGGTCAATTTTTGTCTTTATTCACCCTGAGCAAACATACGAAGATTAGAACGGTTCATGTTCACACATAAGACATTGTCTGTTATATTTAATAATGATCTGCACTCAACATATAACGATTATAATTTTATTTATATAAATTATTTTAATATATTAATAAATAATAATTTCAAATATTACTAAAATATTAATATAGTAATAGACTCGATATTGAAATGTTCGATTATCACTAACATCGATGGATTATGAATTATTTTACAAGTGTACATAAATGCTTCAAAGAATTTTGTTGTTAAAAACTAGTTTATTTTCATTAAACTAGTCTTACTTCAAAATAAAGCATGTATAATTCTTTATTTCTATAATAAAATTCCAATACGTATATATCAGTAAAAATAAGCTTTTTGGTTATCGTGTAGTTATGAGGTCCACCAAAAATATTAAGAATAAAAGTGGTCTATGTTTAAAAAATAAAAAGTTTGAGAACCACTGTATGAAACATTAGACATTTTGTCTCCAATTATTACTTTCCACAATTGTTCTAATATTTTCTTTTTTTCTAATGTGGAAAATGTTTCTGGCTACCCAGTGATGTCGATAAATAATAGTAAGGTGTGGTGTCCAGTCAATGTTAGTCATAGATCATTACAACCTTCACCATAATTTACCACCGCCTTTTATGTATCGTATCACTTCCTTCGCGATCATAGCTCTCCACAATTTCCTGTCCCTTGTAGCTCTTAATGAATGTTGTCTTTTTGATATCTCTCTTAAACATTGTCCCTCCATGCATTTACTCTAGCTCGCTAGATTGGTTCTACGTTAGTTTTTTCTGTTCCTCTTGTTCTCAATGTCCTCTGACTGTCAGATTTTCGAAACCCTCTTTACATTGTTTCTTTGAAATTAATATATATATATATATATATATATATATATATATATGTGTGTGTGTGTGTGATCACAAAACTCGGCATCACACGAATATCACTTGTTTCCTGACAACGTACTTGTGTTAATCTGATATAGTAAGAAATTCACTTTTGGTTTATTGAATCGTTACACCTACCTTCTCTGTTACAATTTTAACTGAACTCTCCAAGTCGACTTGCACAATTACTTTAAAAATAATATTGAAGTGGTCATCCTCTGAACAGAAATAGCATGGACGTTTCCACAGTAACGCAGCAAAATCTGCTAGTAGGGGAATGTGAAAACAATCATTATATTTTACCCTCCACTGTAGTTTAGTCTGCTGTAATCAGTATTCTTTTTTTTTTTTACTTAGAGCTACCCAAGTAATGGTGTCCAGTTGATCCCGGGTACAGTTCATTAAAACCTAAATATGTTATGATATTGATTTGGGGTTAGTAGAGACAAACGCCAAATAACAGGTAACAATAAAAAGGGTTTTAATAGGTTGGTAAAAAGGTACAGAAATAGCCTGAGTAGTCAATAACTAGCTCAGCTAAGAACTTCACGGTCTATCTGTCTTCCGTCATGTCAACTGACATGCCACTATTTAAAGTCTTTGTTCACAGACGCAGACAAGTTCATCTTCAAGAGGGGTGGTAGGTTTCCGACACAACAGTTAAAGAACTTTATATATATATATATATATATATATATATATATATATATATAATATATTTTCACCTACACCATAGCTGGAGGGAGAATAAGAGGATTCACACCTTTCCTAAGGGTATTAGCACATAAGTGAATATATTCGACTGGAATTCGAACTCAGCTTTCCGATCCCTCAATCCAAGCCGCTATCCATTACTCCACCGTGGACAGACTGGGTTCTATAGCCTTGGATGGCAACTGGTCTAGGAGAAGGACAACTCTGAATTCAAAACCTGCGGAGAGTCGTTTGGGAACCTTGTGGCACTTAGTGCACCAGGTCTCTGTATCCGGGCCTTGAAAAAGTGTGGATGGTCCTGCACAAAGCCTTCACGACTATAATCAAATCTCATGCGCTGTTGTTGGGCTGTCGGTTTCCTAGGAACTGATCTGCTTGACCCTCATACGTCGAATTCGACGGGATAGTCGAGATATATATATATATACACGCACACACTGCTGGCTAAAATCTGAAGGCAAATGAAAAGAAAAAATGCTTTGTTATACTCGGCCACTTTAAGTAGAGCTTCAAAAAATGACAACATGAAAACAAAAAATTAAAAAAATTAATATCCCTTAACGTGTTATCGGAAGAACTCGAATACTGGAAAATTAGGCTAAATCTTAACTGATCAAAAGGTTAAAATGTTACCTAAAATAAGTCATAAACAGAGTAGGAAACGCTCAACAAGCTGTCTCAGTAGTAAGATGTACGGCCGTCATTATGAATAACGTCAAAATTTCGCTTCTGCATGGTCGATATTAGTTTGCATGTTCATTTCTATGAGTTTCCTTTGGCATCCACACCAAATGTTATAAATGGGATTCAGGTTGGGCGAACACGCTAGATGGTCCAAAAAATCATGTCATTCATCATGGAAAACTACTTGAATAAGTAGTTTTCCATGACGAATAACATGATTTTGAAGGAATTATGGATTGCTGCATTGGCCTGCTGAAAAATCTAGACAAGCAAGGGCCTTCAGTCGATAAGGATACTCTCTCCAACAAGTCAATAAAACAAGCCTCGGTCTGACGTCCCTGTATAACTTGAAGCACCATTGGTTCCATTGAAGAAGATAGCCCACCACCAGAACGTAATCCACTGGTCTTGTACAACATGTCTACAGTAGAATATCCGGTAACGTAGGAAGCCATCTTGACCATCCAGGTTAATTTTTTCTTATCTGAGAACAAAACCTTCTCCCTTTTATATGTTCCATGTTTGTCGTTTGTCGGCAAAGTTTAACCAAGTCATTTTGTAGTATGGAAGGCGGCGATAACTTTTACGGGTTTTTAAAGCATTTCCATCGGAGATTGTGTCGTAAATATTTTTGAGTTGCATTCTGCACCCATAAGTGTGTTTATCTGATTCGATGTTTGACTGATGTCTTGCCGGAAAACCCAGCGAATCCTCCTGGGAAAATGGCATCAACAATGAAGCCAAAAAAAAAAAAAATCACCACTGAATTAAAAATTGACGATAGAATTTATAAATTCCATAAAGATCAATCATTTATCAAACTTAAAGATCACAAAACTAATTTCCTTAACATTCCACAATACCGATGATTCATCCCAAATAGAAATAATATCAGTAAAATTAGTAAAATATCCTTAAAAACAAACGCATGCAAATATACAGAAGTTACTCTAGGAATTAACTAGTAGCATAAAACGGCAGAGGCCATAGAATTGTTTACTAATATAAAAAAAAAGAATGTACGTTCATCCAATTCGATATTTGTGATTTTTATCTGTCCATTACCGAGAATCTTCTAATGTCTGCCATCAATTTAGCTAAAGATTACTGTCTTATTAGCGATCACGAGATTAAAATTATAAAGCACAAAAACCTATATTTCATAATAGTTATCTGCGGACCAAAAGAAATAATACAGAATTTCTGATTACAAAATCAAAAGTACACATAGCAAATGTATGCGAACTTGTTGGAATTCTGTCATTGTGGCCATTTAAGATTTATTTCCGACATTAATGACACCAGGTTTCACAGTGATGACTGTATTTCCTCACTGTAAAAACAAGTCTAAGAAACGGAGACAGATCCAGAAAGGAAATGATAATTTTTTTTAAAGATCACGATCTAATAATTACCACTAATGCTAAACTTTCTCGATTTGACCTTGAACTTGTGTACTGGTTATTACAAACTCTTTACCAAAAATTCTACATGACCACAGACACGTTAATAATGAGTTCAACCATTCATCTAATATTTTAAATAATTCTACAAATCAGTACAAGTTAGATTATCTACTAAGTCCGGCAATAAGTAAATATTTGATAATAATAAAATTACATATATAAAAGCATTGGAACTAAGTAACCATAAAGTAAATTTAGAAAAAAAAAGTTAAGAATAAACAGACACCATAATGTAATATAGTTTGTTTCCCTTTATATAATCGTAATGTTCAAACGAATATTGGAAGAGTTTACCTAAATTTAATTCATCTTTCATCACTCTGCTATATTAAAGATATTTAACAAAAATAATGTAAAGATCAGCAAGAGCTGCGCTAAAAACATCGAAAAATCGATATCCCAACATAACAATACTATATAAAATATATTTCTCTCACAAAAACAACGATTTTAAAAATAAATGAAACAGCCGAAAATTGCGATATGTCCCATTAAAAAGCCAATGTCTGACTGATAACATAACTTCTGGTAACGGTGTCAAATTTTATTTTGATTCCAGTGAAAATCCTTTAAAAAAAATCGAATGACCTTCGGCAATATAAGATACATAAATAACACTGTTCTCGCCAGACATTCTGGCAATTAAAGACTAATTGTAATACACCCAATGTTACGTGGGATATTGTAGCAAAAGCCAAATCTTACAATGAGAAAGGCAATAGATGTTATTTATGCCTTGTAGAAAAATTAGTTATCTTAAAATATTTAAATAACCCTAACTTATTAAACAAGAGAAATGACTTGGTGACATGTAAGCATAAAAATAAATATCTGTTGAAACACGTAGATCCAGATTCAATTTTACTATAAATTATAACTTTTCCGTTTTTATTTTCACTTGTTCATCTATCTTATGTCGATAATCTACAATACTTTTTCGGACCGTTTAATTTAAAACCAAAATTTAAAATAAATACAATTAATCCTTGTTTATTTTAAATGGAAAATAAAACTTTTAATCTCCGTTTATTTTAAACATAAATCATTAAATACAATGTTTTTTTTTGATTTTAGGTTTCTTTACTTTTCTATATAGTTTTTTTTTTTTTTTAACCCAGTAATTTCCGTTTATGTTCAATATAAAATATAAATCACTACTTCAAATCCTTAATTAAAATTATATATATAGACAAACACACACACATTTATTTTAATGTTTTTAATAAATACCATTATTCTGTTTATTTTAAATATAAATTCCGTCTATTTTAAATGCTCTCTCTCTCTCTATATATATATATATATATAGAGAGAGAGAGAGTATAAAATGACAATTGGAAAAAAATCTTAGATTTTGCCGACGCGTTTCGTCTTCCGACTTTTTCAAGGCAAAAATGAAATCGAAATGTTTTTGTTGTTAGTTGTTATAGTTACATTTAAAAAGATAGACGCTTCTGTCTAAGCTTTCTTTTCTGGTTAATGTAAAATACCTTTATAGTAAGGCATGTTTTTTGTTTTTCTTCCATGTCGACAATATAGTTAAATTCCCAGAACAATTCTGTGGACAAGACAGATTGGTACAAAATGACAATTGGGAAACGCGTCGGCAAAATCTAAGATTTTTTCCAATTGCCATTTTATACCAATCTAGACAGATGTCTACAGAATTGTTCTGGGAATTTAAATTATATATATAATGCGTGTGTGTCTGTTTAATATAAACCCGTAATCTCCGTATAGTATATAAGCTGCGCCAGCATTGCGTTAACAAGAGTCTTTATTATATAACGGTCAGATTCTACCTAGCACCTGAAGACTGCATTGTGCATTACTTATTTCATATTGAAATTACAAAGTTACATACAGGAATATATATATACTATATATATATATATATATATATATATATATATATATATATATATGTGTGTGTCAAAGGACATCTGGGTATGAATTTCTAGGTATCATAAACCTAATGTCTTCAGCAACCATTTTTACCAGTGCTCATATTGCAATTTTGCTGTTATAAATTGCATGTTTTTATTGCAAAGAGTTCATATTGCAACTTTTTGTTTTTTATCATTGCTTTTCTCTGGCACTCCTTATTACTGGTTCCCATATTGTATTTATCTCTATGCTTGATCGGCTCAGGAGATTTTTGTGGCCTAGCATATGTGCTGATTCCTTAAGTTTACGAATTTTCCAATGGTGTTCCTTGTCAATGATCTCAACATGATCCCACAGAGGGCGGTGATCTCCCTTCTCTCTCCATATGGCACATGGAATTAGGACAGTCTACCCCAGTGAGCGAAATAAAGTGTTCGGTTCGACATTCCAACCACCAGAAGAAGGTCGGAGCGTACAATGGCCGAAACGTTGTGATAGATATGGCGAAAAAGATGACAATAGTCCGAATAATGTAAATAATACCTCATCTCAGAAATATAGACATAAATAATCTAGTTATATGTATATAATTATTCCTTTTTAATTATTTACCCAGGAACACATTATTTTACATATTTTCGTGCGCTTTCTTTTTTTCAAAATGGGTTTTGATTTTAGATTTTCAATTCAGGCTTCTCATATCCGACTAATCAATTCAATGACAACTGTACATTCTATCTTAATTATTTATTATTAATGTTTATTTTCTTCTCGCTGTCTTTTACTACCTTCTGTAGGAGTTTCTGTATTGTTGTTTTTTCAGTGTCTATCAGCAGTCTATCATCTGCATATCTTATGTTCTTCAGAATGTGGCCGCCAATAATGAATCCTGCTAGGTTTTCTAATTCGCTCAGAATCACCTCACTGTAATTTGAATAAGTCCGGTGAGAAAGCATATCCTTGTCGGACACCCCTTTCTGTTTTGCGTAATTACTGAATTCACTGACTATCCTTACGCTGATGACCTTCACCTAGTATAAGTTCTGGTGTATTCTATCTCCACACTATAGATAAAAGCAAGCTTGCCTCGCAGTTCGAACAATTCTTGCGGCGTGCTTTGTCAAAGTTTGTAGTGAAACTTGTCATCTTTTCTTATACATGATTCTGATTTTCTTTAAATTCCTTTGTTTTGTATTCCTTTTTTCATTCTTTTCTTTCTTTATAGATTATTTCCAATTTATTACTTTTTTTCTTTTTACATCTTCCTTGACCTCCATTTTCCTTATCTTTGCTTTTCCTGTTTTCATTTTTTATTCTTTTTTCTTTCAATGTTTTTTTTTCATTTAATGTTCCTTTTCCTTTCATTTTTCACATTTATTTTTTTCCTTTCCATCGCCTATTCCTTATTTCTCTTCTTTCCCCTTATACCTTTCTCTTTTTTCCTTATCCGTTTCTCTTTGTTTACCTTATCCGTTTCTCTTTGTTTACCTTATCCGTTTCTCTTTGTTTCCTTATTCCTTTCTCTTTTTTTTTCCTTATTCCTTTCTTTTTTTTTCCTTATTCCTTTCTCTTTTTTTTCCCTTATTCCTTTCTCTTTTTTTTTCCTTATTCCTTTCTCTTTTTTCTTTCCTTATTCCTTTCTCTTTTTTCTTTCCTTATTCCTTTCTCTTTTTTCTTTCCTTATTCCTTTCTCTTTTTTCTTTCCTTATTCCTTTCTCTTTTTTTTCCTTATTCCTTTCTCTTTTTTTTCCTTATTCCTTTCTCTTTTTTCTTTCCTTATTCCTTTCTCTTTTTTTTCCTTATTCCTTTCTCTTTTTTTCCTTAAAGGTTTTCTTTTTTTTTCCTTATTCCTTAAATTTTTTTTTTTCCTTATTCCTTTCGGGTTTTTTCTTTCCTTATTCCTTTTCTTTTTTTTCTTTTCTTTCTTTTTCCCTTTCTTTTTCTTTTTTCCCTTATTCCTTTCTCTTTTTTTCCCTTATTCCTTTCTTTTTTTCCCTTATTCCTTTCTCTTTTTTCCTTATTCCTTTCTTTTTTTTCTCCTTTATTCCTCGAACTTTTTTTCCTTATTCCTTTCTTTTTTTTCCCTTATTCCTTTCTTTTTTTTTCTCTTTTTTTTTTTTCCGTTTTTTTTTTCCTTATCCCTTTTCATTTTTTTTCCTTATTCTTTCTCTTTTTTTTCCTTATCCCTTTCTCTTTTTTTTTCCTTATTCCTTTTTTTTTTTCCTTTTTCCTTTCTTTTTTTCCCTTTATTCCTTTTTTTTTTTTTCCTTATTCCTTTCTTTTTTTTTTTATTCCTTTCTCTTTTTTTCCTTATTCCTTTTTTTTTTTTTTCCTTATCCCTTTCTTTTTTTTCCTTATTTCCTTTCTTTTTTTTCTTTATCCCTTTTTTTTTTTTTTTTTATCCCTTTTTTTTTTTTTCTCTTATCCCTTTCTTTTTTTTTTTCTTTTTTTTTTCTCTTTTCCTTTCTTTTTTCTTTTTTTTTCCTTTCTCTTTTACATTCTTTTTTTTTTTCTCTTTTTTTCCTTTTTTTTCTTTTTTTTTTTCCTTTCTCTTTTTCCTTTCTCTTTTTTTTTCTTTTTTTTCCTTTTTTTTCCTTTCTTTTTTTCCTTTCTCTTTTTTCCTTTTCTTTTTTCCTTTTCTTTTTTTTTTTTTTTTCCTTGTTTTTTTCCTTTTCTTTTTTCCTTTCTCTTTTTCCTTTCTTTTTTTTTTTCCTTTTTTTTTTTTTTTTTTTTTTTTTAGCTAGCTTTTTGTACTTATCAATATTGTGTGGGTCTCTTATTTGTTCTTAATCTGTTTTTATCTACTCGTCTCTTTGCGTCGCAAACTACTTTTTCTTGTTTCATATTCGTAATAAAACTTAATTTATTCTCTGTTTCCCAATATATTCTTCCAAGAAATTCAATATACTAGAATCCGAATCTGATTTCACTTGAGAAACTCTTCATGCGTAGAATCTTTATGCAGTCATTTTTTTAACATACTTGACTTACTTTTGCGCAGTAGCAGACGCTGCTTTCACATACAACGATTAATTACTTTAAAAGGCTTCAGATATAAAATATATTAAATTCATTTTCTCACTGTCTGTTGCTCATCGGTAATTAATTCTCCAGGACAGAAGTATATATTTATTTTTCTTTTCTTTTTTTTCTATAGATGTATATTTATATATATCGGGACAAGTTTTTTTTATTATTTTTTTTTCTCTTTCTTTTTTCCATTTTGTTTTTTCTTAATTGGAAAAATTTAAATCATCAGTTTAAATTCTAATAACAACTGGAACGAAAAGAGAAATTAAAACCGATTCGAACATAAGACGGAAATCTAATCTGAAAACTGAAACCGGTGTCTGCACTTTAGAATTTAGAAATAAAATTCATAGCCTATGAGTTTTCGGATGTGGTTGGCCCGCACAAGCGAGGCAAAGGTTATCCTACATTTAAAATCAAACCGTCTCCTTTTGGCTTATCTGTTCTGCTGCGAGCGAAAGTGGGAAAATGAAAAGCCAACCGAACTGTAAAACTGGAAGCTAGTCAGCGGATTAGATTCCCACGGTATCTAATGTAGAACACAAGGTCGTTTTATTTTACTTCTTGATCTCCATAAGCTGCCTGTGACTAAACGTTATTGACAGCAGACATCAGGGAACGTCTTGGTACATCCTTTCAGTTCATTTCATTCAACAACTTTCTCGTTAAAAGTAAGATAGTGACTAGACTATTATGGTTAGAATTATTGTCAGTGAAGATTGACAATTTCAATATTTTATGTTTTGTTTTTTCTTTCGTTTTCTTTGTCTATAGTTTTTTATTATTTATGGTTTTTTTTTCTGTTTGCTATTTTAAGTTTTTGATTTTGTTGTTTTTTAGTCTTTTGTTGTTGATTTTAGCCTTTTGTTGTTTTTTTGTCTTTTTTTTGTTGTTTTTTTAGCCTTTTGTTTGTTGTTTTTTTAGTCTTTTGTTTGTTGCTTTTTTTTAGTCTTTTGTTTGTTGCTTTTTTTTTTTAGTTTTTTGTTTTGTTTTTTTTTTTTAGTCTTTTTTTTTTTTGCTTTTTTTTAGTCTTTTTTTTTGTTATTTTTTTTTAGTCTTTTGTTTGTTTTTTTTTTTTAGTCTTTTTTGTTTGTTGCTTTTTTTTTAGTTTTTTGTTTGTTGCTTTTTTTTTTAGTTTTTGTTTGTTGCTTTTTTTTTAGTTTTTTGTTTGTTGCTTTTTTTAGTCTTTTGTTTTTTTTTTTTTTTAGTCTTTTTTTTTTTTTTTTTTAAATTTTTTGTTAAATTTTTTTTTTAGTCTTTTGTTTGTTGCTTTTTTTTTAGTCTTTTTGTTTGTTGCTTTTTTTTTTTTTCTTTTGTTTGTTGCTTTTTTTTTAGTCTTTTGTTTGTTGCTTTTTTTTTAGTCTTTTGTTTGTTGCTTTTTTTTTAGTCTTTTGTTTGTTGCTTTTTTTTTTTAGTCTTTTGTTTGTTGCTTTTTTTTTAGTCTTTTGTTTGTTGCTTTTTTTTTAGTCTTTTGTTTGTTGCTTTTTTTTTTTTTTTTTTTTTTAAATATAATCACATGATCCCAAGACTGATCCTGTTACTCCGTCCTCAGGATGGGATTTTCTCTTGTTTTTGTCTTGTGATGCCAACGAATACTTTTTGTCACTTTCGTAATGTTCATTGTTTTAGAGACTTAATAATCGCAAGTACAACTATAATAGGCCGTTGAACAATACTAGTGTCAGACGCATTCGAATAATCCCGCACTAATAGTACTTGCTCGATAATACTCGCTCAAAATGTCACCACCGTATAGGGATCAGTATAGAGAATAGAGGTCCGTATAGTAATAGAGGATAGCAGAAATGCAGATCCGAATAGTAATAGATAGACTAGGAATGGCGATCAGTTAGACGTCACGCTACTTTCTATTTATGCGTTTCCTCTATGGTCACGTGGTCTACTTATTTCAATAATGGGATTGCTTGTGTTTGATCACTGGTGATCTATGTTCAAACTCAAGTGTCGGCATTTATTTCTACCTAATACTTTGAATTTTCCAAACTTACTGATTTTCATCGGTCAATGAATGTCGAATATCTGATAAGGAAATGACTAATATTTTCATTACCATTTTAAAGCAAAATGACAGTATGGCTGATGCTAACCTCCAGGAGAGTGACTCATTGGTTATATCATTAGCAAAAGAAAAAAAAGAAAGATGGACGCACAAGTAACAGGTCACCAACGTGAAAATTTGAATCGTCGTGGTACAAAATAAAAATGCTCGCCATAACGATTGCCGTGAAAATATTTATAGAAAATCAGGTGAAACTACATCCATGCTTAGAATAGTGCTGACAGACGTGGCCCAGTACCCCTGCTATTTATTCTGAGCTCCTTGATAATAAGAATTAGCAATATTACTGGTCGTGATCCGGTGTCTCTGCTTCGGTCACTTACCCACTGCAATAATGTTGCCTCTCTGCCTCGGTCACTTACCCACTGCAATAATGTTGCCTCTCTGCCTCGTTCACTTACCCGCTGCCATAATGTTGCCTCTCTGCTTCGGTCACTTACCCACTGCCATAATGTTGCCTCTCTGCTTCGGTCACTTACCCGCTGCCATAATGTTGCCTCTGCTTCGGTCAAATTTACCCGCTGCCATAATGTTGCCTCTCTTTCGGTCACTTACCCGCTGCCATAATGTTGCCCTCTTATTCGGTCACTTACCCGCTGCCATAATGTTGCCTCTCTGCTTCGGTCTTTTACCGCTGCCATAATGTTGCCTCTCTGCTTCGGTCACTTACCCGCTGCCATAATGTTGCCTCTCTGCTTCGGTCACTTACCCGCTGCCATAATGTTGCCTCTCTGCTTCGGTCACTTACCCGCTGCCATAATGTTGCCTCTCTGCCTCGGTCACTTACTCACTGCCATAATGGTGCCTCTCTGTGTCTTCTTCATGAATACTTTCATGGTAATTGTTCGGATAATCAATTCGCTATGGCACTTAGACTTTTTGAATTTAAGCCTATCACTAGACTGGCGTCCAGATCTCATCAATTTATTGTTCAGATGACAAGATGTAACCAGAAATTCTATGCTAACTGTTTCTTTTCTCGTCTAGGAAACTCTCTTCCGGCGCCTTGCTTTACAGCCAACTTCAATCTGCAAACATTTAAATGTTTTGCGATGTCAACGAACATTCGATGCCACTGATGTAATGTCAACGAATACTCGTTGTCACTTTCGTAATGCTCGTTGTAGTAGAGACTTTGTAATCGCAGATACAATTATAGTAACGCCGTTGAACAATACTGGTGTCAGACGCTTTCGAATAGCACTCTCACTAATAGTACTTGCTCGATAATACTCACTTAGAAATTAACCACCGAATAGTAATCCGTAGAGTGATCGCTTACGCACCACGCTAATTCCCATATATACATTTCCTTTATCATCACGTGATCGACTTATTCAAAATGGGATCGCCGTGTTTGTCCTCTGCTGATCTGTGTTCAAACTCCATTGTCGGTGGCGACACATTATTCTTATATAACAAAATGCAATTTCAATCGCCATTTACTGTCCTTCATATTACTCCCTTCTCTTCCACGTTGAAGTGAATTCTGGCTAGAGAAGATTGTCTAGTACTTCTACTTTCCTAGCAACAGACGTAGCAAATGTTTCAATATAATCCTTACATTCCATGCCATGGAAAACATTCGTCCGAGAAAGTGCAATGAATCACTCTCCTGGAGGTTAGCATCAGCCATACTGTCTTTTTGCTTTAAAATGGTAATGAAAATATTAGTCATTTCCTTATCAGAAATTCGACATTCATTGACCGAGCAGCAAGTACAACTAGGGATTATGTTTTTCTTCAGTGTCAGGCCATCGCGCCTGGTTGAGTTCATTTAATTTAATTTCTAACCATTATGGTAATATTTGCAATCCCCTTTATAAAGTAACATTCAACACTTACTGACAAACCAGCCAGTTGAATATATAAAATCTTCTAAAATCATGTTTTCAAGAAAATAGTTCTCTCAGGTAAATTGTTAGCGCTCTTTCCAGTATGTAGTAGTGATGTCGATTTCTTCCCTGATAATTTGTTTGAATTATTATAGAACATCATTATCTTGATTGTCATTATTTTCTCTTCAACTTACGTGTGATATCCATTTTAGTTTTTGCTTCTCTTCTTTTTTACGTCCTCAAGTTGCTTATACTTCGTAGTATTCATTGTTTGTGATTCTGCAGCCCGATTCTAGGATGGTCCCCGGTAAGACCTACAACTGACAATTTAGATATTTCTGAACGAGCACCCCAAATACTGATTTAAGTGTGGTAGGAAATCTCATAGTGGGCAACATTTAGGGATGTTGGAAAATTCCACGGGCCATTGAAATGAAAACAGACGGCAGGTAGCAATTCGAAAACAAAAAGGATGACTTGGAACTATTTAAAAATAAAATAAAAGGAACATGCGTCACTGCAATTGGAAATATTGTTGAAATAGCAAAATATAGCTTCAAAAGACTAAACTGTTATACAAAAACATGATTTTCTGGGGTCTGTTGTTTGATTTTGTTTAGCGGCATATCAGCATCATTTAATGCCGAAATTTAAATATCTCCTAGGCAATATTGCAATTTTTTTTATTTTATTTTTATTTTATTTTATTTTTTATTTTTTTTTTTTTTGTTTATTTTTATTTTTGTTTATTTTTATTTTTGTTTATTTTTATTTTTGTTTATTTTTATTTGTGTTTATTTTTATTTGTGTTTGTGTTTGTTTGTTTGTGTTTGTGTTTGTTTGTGTTTGTTTTTGTTGGTGTTTGTTTTTGTTGGTGTTTGTTTGTGTTTTTGTGTTTTTTTTATTTTTTTTTTTTTTTTTTTTTTCTTTGTTTGTTTTGTTTTTGTGTTTGTTTTGTTTTTGTGTTTGTTTTGTTTTTGTGTTTGTTTTGTTTTTGTGTTTGTTTGTGTTTTTGTGTTTGTTTGTGTTTTTGTGTTTGTTTGTGTTTTTGTGTTTTTTGTGTTTTTTTTTTGTTTTTGTTTTTTTGTTTTATTTTTTTTGTTTTTTTTGGTTTTGTTTTTTTTGGTGTTTATTTTTTGTTGGTGTTTTTTTGTTTTGTTTTTTTTTTTGTTTTTTGTTTTGTTTGTTTTTGTTTGTTTGTTTTTGTTTGTTTGTGTTTGTTTTGTTTGTGTTTGTTTGTGTTTGTGTTTTTGTTTGTGTTTGTGTTTTTGTTTGTGTTTGTGTTTTTATTTGTGTTTGTTTTTGTTTGTTTTTGTTTGTGTTTGTGTGTGTTTTTGTTTGTGTTGTGTGTGTGTTTATTTTTGTAAGCTTTACTAGTTAACCCATAGTTGGGGGAGAAGAGGTGGACGAATAGAAGACTGATTACCATGTCCAAGTTTATTTGCAAGTAAATTTATATAACTGTAATTGAATTTGGCCATTTCGAGCCATTATCCATTGCACCACCTGCACATTCAAGCTAACAATACCTGGTATTTTTAAGCGATCGCCCATCTAAGTAATGACTAGGCTCAATGTTGCTTAACTTCGGTGATCGTACGGGAACCGGTGTTTCAAGGTTATATGGCCGTAAACCCAGATCAAGAGCAGACTTGATGCATCGACGATGTAGTTGTATAGAAAGATGCTGAGAATACCATAGACGGAGCATGTAAGCAATTAGGAAGTTCTAAGAAAACTACAAACGAAAAGAACACATACACTTTGAATCAAAGAATTTAAATTTGGAGGATACAAAATTAGGGTTTTTTGTGATGTCAACGAATACTCGTTGTCACTTTCGTAATGCTCGTTGTAGTAGAGACTTTTTAATCGGAGATACAATTATATTAACGCCGTTGAACAATGCTGGTGTCAGACAACTTCGAATAGCACTCTCACTAATAGTACTTGCTCGATAATACTCGCTTGGAAAGTAGCCACCGTATAGTGACTAGAGTAGAGAATAGCGGTCCGTATAATAATAGCGGATAGAACAGAAATAGCAATCGGTATAGTATAGAGGATAGAATCGGATCGTTAGTCGTCAGCTACTTCCTACATATATGAGTTTCGTCTATGGTCACGTGGTCTACTAAATTCAATAATGGGATCGCCTCTGTTTGCTCACTGGTGATCTATGTTCAAATTCCAGTGTCTGCAAATTCCTTTTATTTCTATATAACAAGGAGAAAGATTGACACTCACAGGATGAAGTTAAAAGTGAAGAGACAAGGAAAACGGTCTGTAACCTGACGAACGAATTTCTGCAAAGGAATAGTAGATAATAAGTAGATAATAAGAAGTCATCCACTGATATGATCGTCCAGGTCCTGAAGACAAAATCGAAGTCAGACTTAAAGAATTTTTAAAGTTTAAAAATGAATTAAAATTAACATAAAAATAATACACGAGTGTATGGTTTTGTTGCGTGAAGGAAACTTCGGACATTTTATAGCATATTGAAGTTATCTCGTCAGAAAGCATCACACGCCAGTCAGAACAGACGAACTACGTAAGCAGGGGTCAATATTCTAGACTTATCGGTGTAGCAATACAGACACTGATGTTCACCCGGTGTTAAATTGGTTATATTTGAATTTACAGTATACATAATACAAAGAAAGAAGTACGTGTTTGTATGAGAGAAGGCGACAGCTAGAAAATAGATGTAACTATTGAGCTATATTTCAGGCACACTGACCTCTGGCTCTGGAGGTTAGGGTGTACTACGCAATTATTTCAAACAAGCGGTCGATCAATCCTTAACTCTACGAAACCAGTCGAGTAAGACTAAACAGAAATCGTTGGTGATTAGCTTTCTCTTCATTCACTGACGACCAAGAACTAAATTGTCTTCACTTGATTTCAACTGACTTTAATATTACCTTTTATTGCGCGCGAGGCGAAAAAAAAATATTATGGTAAAGTTTCCGACGAACGTAAAGGCTTCGGGATGTAATTTTAACATGCGATCTTTAGAAATGAGCAATTTGTGAAGAATAATATAGTTTCATCTTCAGCAAACATCATTAAGTGGTTGTCCTGGTAACAGATCAGAACAAAGATATTTTGTGCGTGCAGCAGCGTTAACTTCTGTTGATGACAGGGTGCGTTTCTTTTAACCGTTTACTTGACGCGTTCAAAGGATAAAAAATTAATCGATCAAAAACATTAACGAATACGTTCTTGACTAGCGTGTTCGCTTGTGACAATTTCATTTCCTTTCTTAAGTCACCGAATATTTGTCTGTGGTAACTTTTGTCATCAACTAATAATTTCAAATGCTCTTTACTACTGATTAGTAAAAGGTCACGCCTCTTTTTTCTTCTGTCGTTTTTTCTTTGTCGTTATCGTTTTTCTTTTTTTCTTTGTCGTTTTTCTTTTTTTCTTTGTCGTTTTTTTTTCTTTCTTTGTCGTTTTTTTTTCTTTTTTTGTCGTTTTTTTTTTTTTTCTTTTTTTTTCTTTTTTTTTTTTTTTTTGGTTTTTTTTTTCTTTTTTCGTTTTTTTTTTTTTTTTGTCGTATTTTTTCTTTTTTTCTTTTCTTTTTGTCGTTTTTTTTTCTTTTCTTTTTTGGCGTATTCTTTCTTTTCGTTGTCGTTTTTCTTTTCGTTGTCGTTTTTCTTTTCGTTGTCGTTTTTCTTTTCGTTGTCGTTTTTTTTTTCGTTGTCGTTTTTCTTTTCGTTGTCGTTTTTTCTTTTTTTCGTTTTTCTTTTTCGTTGTCGTTTTTTTCTTTTCGTTGTCTTTTTTTCTTTTTTCGTTGTCGTTTTTCTTTTCGTTGTCGTTTTTCTTTTCGTTTTTTTTTTTTTTCTTTTCGTTGTCGTTTTATCAATTTTCTTGTTTCTTTTCTCTTTTAACATCATAAACAAGATACCTCATATCAGGCAAATATTAATTTTGATTTTGTGGGTCATGTAATCTGGGAAGTGAACGGCATCCATATACCATTACCTAGATCTGTGACCCTCAGAGGCACTCTCATCTCACCAACAAGGACTGAATTTTTACTAAACAAAGTGCTACCTTTATCTCGCGAGAAAAATTCAAAGAACCAGCTGCAATATAATAGCAATTCAGCCTCTGTAACCCCCCCACCACTAACTGTAAAGTTGCTTCTCTGTGCCTTTCCTATAAATACTTTCATTATATTTGTTCGGATGAGCATTTCGCGATGGTACCTAGAGTTTTTTTTTTAATTTAAGTGCAGCACTAGACTAGACGAGGTCTCATAACTTCACAGTTAAGCTGGCTAGATGTAGTCGTAAATTCTATGCTAAGTTTCTACTCTCGCAATTCTGGTTTGTGGAATTTCTTTCTGGCTCCATGCTTTCCAACCAACTTTATTCTGCAGAAATTTAAATGCAATGTCAATCGCTATTTACTGTCCTCATGATTACTCTTTCCTCTTCCCGCTCATTATTAATGTTACTGGTCCTAATTCTTTAACACCCTGTAACCCCCGTTTGTGTCTTAGTGATTTTACTGCCTTGCATGGAGTGACAATGTTTTTGGGGGTTTTTTTTAAATGGATGCGTATCTTTTCAGCCGTACAGACACCTGATGATGGCTGGTGTGTCTTTCCCGAAACATTTTTTCTATAATGATATTTACATGATGAGAACAGTAATTTGAAATAAATATATTAACAATTATTCTTCCTATAAAAAGAAAATGATCTAAATTTGGAACTCTTAACTACGTAAAAAGGAAAACACTTTTGCCAGACCCTAATAGAGGAGAATCCAACGACTGTCTCTTTAAAATTTTCAGAAGAGCAAGGATCCTCGAAAGATCCCATATGTACATCATTAAATAAGTTTAAAAAAAAACATACAGGAGCTCTTCAAACAAACAAAAAATTAACGCATCACAATGAGTAGAATGGGGAAAAAATGCTACATTAACAGTCGTGTAACACACTACTGTCACTGTAGCTTTAAAGGCTGAAACAAAATTTAAGAAAACAAAAAAATAACTGCAAAATACGAATCTCAATATAACAACAAATCCACTGAATTCCGATCTCGTCGACAAAAAAAAAGAAAAGAAAATTTTCAGTTCAATTTTTTTTTTATACATTTTTTTTTTTTTTTTTTACATTGTTTTTTCCCATCTTTTCCAACTGAACAATTCCATCGTTGAGTCTTTGAGGCCTGCGTGCACTGATTGTGAAAATCTAATGCAATTGTGCTCGACGACATTTGACTGATAATCAGATTCGGGCCGCACGGGAAAATGCTTTCACTTAAATGGAGCGTGTTGTTTTGTATTTTATACACTCGACTGTGATAAGAGAATCACTCGGGTTTTGAGTACGATCAACAATATCTGCTTTTCTCGCTTCGCAAAAGCTCCTGAATTTGTGTGGGAGAAAACGAGAGAGAGAGAGACATACCCAAGGGTACTAATTCGAAGAGATTTTGAAATATTGATGTTTCATGGTCAAATTCCGAAATATATATATACGCATGCGAGAAAATAAAGAAACGTCCGCTGTTCACTAAATGATCAATCATTTCTTAATATTTCCAGTTGTTTTGACCACTAACCTTCCACACCATTCACACGACCACGCACTCAGAGAGATAGAAACAAATAGTCTGAGACAGATATTATAAGTGATACTAAAAGAAAATCTGACCATAAAACAAAACGTGAGAATTTTGTACTTAGGTCGGTGGCGTGTGTCGAAAACTATTTCCATTGATTTTTTTTATGCATTTTTTTTTTTTTAGTTTTCTTACATATTTATAACTCTATCGTTCGTCCTTCCATTGAATATTTTTTTGCTGCATCTGGTCTGATGCCCCTGCTATATATTAATGAATTCTTGATAAAAATCAAAAGAATCTGCAATATTATTGGTCCTGACCTGACATCTCTGCATCACTCTTTTTCTCATCACCGTAATATCGTTTACCTGTGTCATTTTATTTTTATAAATACTTTCATGCTAATTGTTATGAAATTCCCTCTATGGTACACAGACTTTATGAATATACGCGCAGTACTAAATTGGCGGAAAGGTCTCATCAATTTAAAGTGGAAATGTTTAGATATAACCGTACGTTCTATGCTAACAGTTTCTTCAATCAGTTGAGGAACTCTCTTCCGGCTTCTTGCTTCCGAGTCAATTTTGATCTTCAAAAACTGAACTGCGATGTCAATCGTTACCCTCTATCTTAATTCATATTTTTTTTATTGTCCTTTCAATAGTAATTTTTATTTGTCTAATACTCTGTAACCTCTTGTGTCCTAGTGGCTTTATTGCCTTTTTGGGGGTGAAATGATTTAAAAAAAAAAAAACAAGACTTCATTGTCACAGTCATTTCTTCTTTTTTTTTAAGTTTTTTTTTTTTAATTATGAGAAAAAAATTTAATGGCATTTACAAATACAGTTATTTTTAAAGGTATGGCTCTATAAAACATTCGTTATAAATACCATATCTTTCTATTACGTTAAATCTAACATTAGTCCTGAAGGTACATAGAAAAATCTTAATCTCCAGTGATAAATATATCTTGACAAAATATCTAACAAAAAAATAAAATTTCATTATGAAACCATTTTTCAGATTTTGTCTTTTGATCTCAGGAATGTTTTGTTTTCACTGTTTTCTGGACACACCCAAGACAAACGATTGTTACATGTAAATAAGAGATAATGTGTATGCGCACGCGTACACACATGTACGTACCTTTTGAAGACAAGTTTTGTTTTTTTGTAGAGTTGGGGGAACATTAATTTTAAAAGATAACCTGAACAAAAGAGTTAATTGAATAAACATGCCCACGTAAATGTATATCTGTCAGAGGGTGATAGAAAACAGAAGGATTCACAACATACACACACGCACACGTGTGTAAGACACACCCAACTCGCAGGCTTTATATTGTTGAAATTTTACTATGTAGCTACTCCTCGCTTAACGACTTGTTGAACATCCTCACAGACTTACGACCATCTATAAAATTTCATACAATAAAATCAAATCAAGGAGGCAGTAAAAAAATCTTTAGTAAGAATTTGTCTTCAAAATTAATAATTACAGTAAAAATAGAAAAATAGAAGTGTACTGTATTTATGGTAAGCAAACGGAACTTATGCATAGAATATAGTTGATTCTTCTAGCTCTCAGTACCTTACTGTATGTTATGGGGCTCTCCCCTTTTTACATAAGGTGGACTCGTCCGAAGTATACTTATACTGACAGATAGAATACCTGCTGTTGAGATACGTTGAGAATTACGGAGACAGACACAAGGTGTTCTCGGAGAGTTATCCAAGAGTCCAGAGAGAGAGAGATGATTATGGCTTTACTTACAGAGACTTGTACATATACTTTCTACTAACCCGCATTCCTGGACTACTAATCTTCACTTCAAGTCTGTATTCTTACGTTTAATACACTTATTTTTCTATCTCAATTACTGGCGTTGTATATTTATTTGTGCAGGATTCCATTCACGGGATCCACAACACTGTTTAAGCATTTAGATATAAACTAGAAATGCTACAATCTGCGTACAACTGTGATTAAACTTACCTGAAGCTGTTTTACACAAGTATTATACTTGAGGTATGCGTCAAATAGCGGTTAAATAAAACTATTCACTAAACAAATTTGTTGTTGGAACGGAATCCTGACGTTAAACGGTGATTTTTTTTTTTTTTTTTTTTGTATTTATGAGCGAAGGGTTGTCTATATCGGGAATAAAACATTTACAGATATGAAGCGATTGAACGTAGAGTATGATGACCACTGAAGGCGGAAAACTACCAGTCACGAAGCTGTGTCAATTTTAATGTCTCTCTTTTATATATATATATATATATATATATATATATATATAATTCATTTGAAAATTAGAAAATAAACAGGTTATAAAATCACTACAAAAATAGCCATTTTGTTTCATCATTTCTGATGTCTTATCAAGTGAAACAAAATGGCTATTTTTGTCGTGATTTTATAACATGTTTATGTTGTAATTTTCGAATAAATTATATTTACTCTACTCTGCATTCAGCACTCTTTTAAGAATAGTATTTGTTGGTTAGTGGAATTTATTCCGTATACACAAATCTTATACTTGTGTGTGTATGTATATATATATATATATATATACACACACAAGTATAGGATTAGTGTATATGGAATAAATTCCAATAACCAACAAATACTATTCTTAAGAGTGCTCAATACAAAGTAGAGCATATATAATTATTTATTCGAAAATTATAACATAAATATGTCATAAAATCATTACAAGAATAGCCATTTTGTTTCAACACTGATGGTGTTAAATACATTCAACACCATCACTTAATACGACACCAGAAGTGTTGAAACAAAATGGCTATTTTTGTAGTGATTTTATGACATATTTATAATTTTCGAATGAATAATTGTATTTAATAATATAGACATATTGTGTCTTTTTATTTTGTACTGATATTTTCCAATTCTCTAATCAGTTTCTTGATGTTAAGATGAAATTCATCAAGGAAGGCGCCGTACTTTTTTCTAACCAAAGTAGTCCCGATCTTTTCCAAGATCATTTTCAGAAGTAGATCTGCATACCGTTGTGATGGTGAAATTAAAAAAAACACACACACACACGAACAATTTCTGTAATTATTTTACAATTTTAAATTTATCCGTTTTAGCTATGCCATTTTTGCAAAACAGCGTTTCAATATAAGGAAGCTGAGCTGAAATTGATAGATATGTTCAATTGCAATATGTTTGTTATATGCACTTCAATACGTTACTTCTGCACTCGGAATAAATTTTTTCGAGTGTTGGATTTGATTTTCATGTATAAGTCTTCGAGAATTTGAAATCACCATCAAAATAGAATGAAGATTTTGTTTCCGTTACAATAAGTCTATCTTCGCAATTTACCCCTGAAGATGATCTTGGAAAAGAACGAAAGTACTTAGGTTAGAAAAAAAAAAAAACTACGGTTCCTTCCTTGATGAATTTCATCTCAACATCAAGAAACCGATCAGACAACTGTAACGGATCATTACAAAAATAAATATACTATATATATATATATATATATATATATAGATATATTTTATTCAATAATTCATTTTTGGATTAAGGTTATATATAATCATATCTCATAACTAAATAGAAGGAACAAGGAGTCTGTTAAAACTTTCGGTGCATTTCACGCAAACTGTGGCTTTAAGAACGTGCTACATTGTGTAAGAGAGAAAAGTCACACGATACTTCCGAGAAACATCCCATGGACGGAATGATTTCCCTGACCAAAAACTGCCGAAAAGTTCCGGAAGGATTTCTAAAAAGTGCAGACGTTTTATCGTAACCTTGGAGAACGAAGGTTAGAAATGGAACGATAATATTTAAAACTGAAACAACATACTACACGCCGCTGGCGAATCTTGTATGTAATCAACTGCTAGTGGTAAGCTAAAAGTGAATCGAGGTGAAACACAAGGGGAAGACCAATTACTACCACATACAGTATATTGTACTGTATTTATACGGATCAGGATATACCCATTGTAATCCATAGGTACGGTATAACATTTATAGTAGAGGAAATACTTTATATTATTTTATGCTTAGCGGACTATTTTGTGATGTTCTATAATGGGCGAAGTATTTTAGCAATTGTCAATTTTTTGTCTAGTAATTTTTTCCATCTTAATTCTAGTTGTTGTCCATTGCACTTACCACAACTGTCATTCTACCTGTCGTTATTATGCATGTGATTTGTTGTGCAATGGATATATGCTCGAAATAAGAAATCCAAGAACCGAATTCAAATTCCATTCGAGTTTCTTTACTTTCGTTTACATTACGCGCAAATACCTTTGGGAATGTATGAATCTATTTCTTCTTTCCACCCCCAGCTATGGGTTAATTATCAGAACAGACTGGGTCCTAATATATTTGGTTGGTAACCAGTCTACAGATGTAATGGGGAAGTGCGAAAATCTGTCTAGTCATATCCTGAATCTTGAGAGACATAATCGCCCAAGTGAGTATCATGTATGGCACTTAACTGATTGACTATTACTGTGTACGGATCCGCAATAAAGTATCAGTTTGAGACTCGACTCAAGCTCAAGCTTGACGAGCAAAATAAGGACGTGGATACGAGGGTTACCGAAAGCCGATACTTAATTTTATTTCCGAACTTCGATCTATCCCCCTTTTTTTTTTTTTTTTAAGCAATTCACTCTAAGCAAGGCGGGAGTGCTACTAGCAGGCAAGGGGTTAGAGCGGATTGAGAACAAGAGTAAAGCGGCATATTTGCGGAAAGGACACAGGACTGGAACAAGTTCTGGGTGTTAGATGTCAATTGACATTACACTTAAATATTTGAAGATTATAGTCATCGGGTAAGCAATTAAGGGGAAGGGAGTTCCACGGACAGGAAGTGCTAGAAAAGAAGCTGTTTGAGTAGGAAAGATGGTTACATTTAAACATTTTCACGTATAGTTCGAATTAATGGCAACTAAAAACAGTCTAGCAGGGTAAAGTTGGTTGAAACGATGCAATGTTTTCCTAGTTAACGCTAAACAACCACCCCACTGATTGAGCTAAAAGTTGGCAGACACATAGACCAGTATGTTGACCATTAGTTGAATCTACTATGAAATACATAGAATGCAGATATTTTTTATATTATTATACCTTTGTGACTGTGTGTCAAATGAATCAACCTGCTCCAGCCGTGGGTCATGTTAATGAACCCGGTGTTACAAGTTGGTAGAGAACGAAAAGAATAAACAATGCAAAAACTTTGCCATAAAAGTTATTTCTAATGTAGCCGAGAAAATGTTATACTCTTTGGTTACTTATTCAAGGCGCTGTGGGGACCATCTCTTATAAAATTTATTACATTTTTTCACAGCAAGCACCAAACAGGGTTTTGAAAATTTGCGGTCGGAAAATCATTTGAAGAGTTGAAAATTGCCAAGTTGATAAGGGATATTATCGTAGCAAGTTTCGTTTTTGGAGATCGGAATATTTCCTCAAAAACTATATATTATTGCCATTTTTAGGTATATCTGTGTAATCGCTATATGATCGTAAGCGATTAAGCCAATAATCCCACGTCCCATAAGTGGGAGTGCCAGCTAAGACAGGACTTTTTAAAATTCTGATGTCAGATTTCAAGGTCTGACAGAGAGGCACGCTCCCGTATGTACGGTGCGAGACGTAATTGATAACAATTTATAAAGACAGGCAAATATATGCAAAAGAAAAATGTGCATATTTTCAAGCAAAAGTTCAACCAAGAAAAACATAGTCTTCAATGAAACCAGACTTACTCTAGAGTACGGCCTCAGAAATGGCGACATACTCTCGTCAGCCATTTCATGTTAACGTTGACTATCATGTTCTCGAAGACGACCTTAAACGAGACTAGGGTAAGAGGCATAGATTGCGTTCATTTTCGGCGATAGTAGTAATGAGGAGTGCTAAAAGTAGGCAGCTGGGATGTGATTTGATCGTAGAAATTCTAAACTTGGCATTACTACGTGAAAAGCAAAGGGAGCTCTATACTGGGGAAATACGTATTATATTCCGCCAACCTTTCATCCAGGAACGTTCTCCCTTATACTTACCAATCTCAGCCCACTTTGACCTGCTGGGTGAAAGCTCTGACCGGCATGCAGAGGTTGTAGTTGATGTCTGGTACCTGCTTGATAAACTTAGGAATCTAGAGCTTAGTCAGCCATGCTGATGGAATGCAGTTACTGTGTAAACACGGCCGTTCCGCTAGCAGTTGAGCACCAAAGAGTAAGACAGAGCAGTGATCTGATTTCTCTAATCGGAAAGTGTGTTGGAGTCTGATATTCATTTGAGGCTTTTAAGACAATAAGGCGACAGTGCACTACGGCATAGAAGTGTGTATGAGTGGATCGAAAAGTTCAATAGTGGGCGGACAAGCGTGATGCACAGGGTAGGAGCGGGACGCCCGTCAACCTCCATCACTGACTAGAAGATTCAACAAACTCAAATGATAATGGCGAACTGGTAAGTTATGATAGATGACGTGACATGTCCCTTGCTCTTTTCTTTCCTGCTAGCGAAGTTCTGGTATATAAAAGTTGTATATAATCCACCATACTGTCGTTATTAATACATACATTGTCTTAAACAACTGTTTTAATCTTGAATATTTTTAGTTTTATATATAATTTTCTTCCACTTTGTCCTAATAAAAACTGACACCTGCAAAACTTTATTTTTAATAAGAATACATATTCTTGTATGAAATTCATACAATATATTGCTCACAGAAATAAAAATTATATCTTAAAGAATTTTACAAACCTGGTGTTATATTCCGTGCTAATAGGAATATATACTTGACGGACACGGTGGATAAAATAATTAAAGGTTTATTGTAATAACCAATACAATAAGACTAAAGGTAACAGGTATGCACAAGGTCGTCGCAAGTCAATCCAGTAGTGAGTGTTACTATTGGTAGGTTGCTAGTTCTCGCGTAAGTCTCAGTCGTACTCAACAGATCCAAGCTAGAAGTTATCTTGCAACTTCCCCACGCAGTCACATGTGGCATAACCTCGTCTGGGTTCCTCTTTGCCCGAAGGCAGAGAGTTCGACCGGCACAGCTGGGCCAGATTACAGCTAGACTCTGTAGTCCGTTGACTTACAGATACTTATAGGAAGTTACTACCTATGGTGTAGTCACTCATGGGGGGGGACAGGTTATTCCATTACATCACATAGATTACTTATTATTCATTTTATGTAAACCTAGTGACTGCATAATGTCATGTTTTATTTAGTTATTAACCTGGCATTTCGGTTTCAGCCAGTTTATCTCTACAGTAACATACCTTCGATGTGCCGTTTGTATAAACATTTTTATGGTAATTATTCTGATAAGCTTTCCTCTTTAGTACCTAGACTTCATGAATTTAAGTGTAATATTAGATTGGCTGAAAGGTCTTATCATCTTACAGTTGAAATGGTTACATGAAACCGTAAGTTCTATGATAACTGTTCCTTCTCTCGCAATTGTTATTTGTGGACATTACTTCCAGCTTCTTGCTTTCCAGTCAACTTTGATCTTCAAAAACGTAAAGGCAAGGTTAATCGTTATTTTCTCTCTTAATTCCTCTTTTACTGTTCTCTCTTCTTTGTTTTCTTTTTCTCATATTTTTCACACGGAATAAACCCCTTGCCTCTTAGTGGCTTTATTGCCTTGCGGTGAAATGATTAAAATGAATGCATTATCTTCTTACTCAAAAGTCAAATAAAAAAAATGATCAAATAATCATCACTGCCTTTGGTCTATCTCCATAAAGAATTTTAATGTATCGCAATTTAACGCCTTTCCATGCCTTTTAATATTTCATACATTACCTTTTCATCTTCAGCCAGTAAATCTTTTTTTTGCCTGCATCATTTTTCCTTTTTCTGTGTATCAATAACACACACAAAAACAGTGTTGAAAGTTTCTTGACCAGATTCTCTTCCTAAACCTGATAAATGGCCATATTTTTGTGGATGGGGTTGGCGTTAGATGGAAAATCTTCTTGCAACGTCCAGGGTACCTTTTATCGCGTATCTTGTATATATTTATTTTCACTTTCGCTCTATTTTTATTCTCTTTTTCATTCCTACTTCACACCATGTTTGCTCGCTTTCTTTCCTCACTTTTCTGTCTGTCCCGTTTTAACATTAAAGTATAGATTTTTTTATGCCAGTAAATAATTAGTTCCGGTTAAGAAGAGATGGTGATTGGACAGATACAACACATTGATCCTTGGAATGTAAGCGTAAGTTTAGAATTTATAAACAAGCAGAACAACAGAAATAGGTGCGTCGCCGCAAATGTCCGCTTCAAACATACTTGTATTTTAGTCTTGAAATACTTTTAAATATTCATCAATGGTTTCCGTTTAAATATATGCTAATCATGGCATGGGGATTTCAATGTGGGTCCCAGTTATGGTAGATATGTGATTTTAATAGCAAAGAACATGGCAACGATGAGAATGTAGATTAAAATGGGATAAAATTGTTTCACTCGTTGTCTTTTCAATATATCGTACTTATCAAGTTATTGCGGGGCTTTGAAATCATTTAAGTTTCATACCTTTTCAGAAGTTTGTAAATCAATCACACTGCCGTAAGTGACTGCCTCATGCACCAGATACCTAGTCAATACCATTGATAGAAGGGAAAATATATAATGCAAGAATGAAGAGGTTTATTTTAGTGGAAACCAAAACATGAGAAAACCCGACGCTATTTTAACTATTACCAAAATTCATTGACTCATCAGGTAGCAAGGGTTCATCCAAACAAGTTTTATTAAACAAAATAGACAAGGCTTGACTGTTCAAATTTTAAAATTGTCTTTCCAATTTCCGACTGAGGATTAAAATTGATAATCAGTCAGTTAAGTGCCACAGGCGATACACGCCTGGGCGATCATGTATCTTTCGATACATGAATGACGGGGCAGATTTTTCCGCAGTAGACTATCATTTCTTTTCGAGGTAGACTGGATGCCAGTCAAGGCTAAAGTCTGCTCTGTTATTTAAGCTATAAGTCGTGGGGAGAAGTCATGGATTCATACCTTTCCCAAGCTTACTTGCGCGTATGAAAATTGTTAACAAACTGTCCAAATATCAAATTTATAATAATCAGAAGTAATGTCGAATAGGAAAAATCCTTTCAGAAATTCTTCTCGGTGATTTGTCATTTCAAGACTTTGGCAATCATAGCTCTCCAGAGATTCTTGTCCTTTGTAACTCTTATTAGATTTTATCTTTTTTTTTTTTTTTTTTTTTTTTTAACCTTGTTCTCTCATTTATATTCTCAAACTCGTTAGGTTATGCGCTATTTAAATCTGACCCTATTACCTTGTGAGCGTCAAAATTTTCAATCCCTATTTCCTTATAAGGACCTTAGAAATTTTAACTGTCTTTCTGATAAGCATGTGTCCTTTTTGTTTTTGTTATTTTTTTTGTTTTTGTTATTTTTTTTTGTTTTTGTTATTTTTTTTGTTTTTGTTATTTTTTTTGTTTTATTTATTTTTTGTTTTTGTTTTTTTTGTTTTGTTTTGTTGTTTTTTTTTGCTTCTTTTTTTTTTTTTGGGGATTTTTTTAAAGTTTTTTTTGGGGGGTGGGGGGTTCATTTTCTCTAAAACTATCTTGCTGATCCCATATTCAGTACATGGCATTTTCAGCATCCTTCTGTAGAACCATATTTCTATTGCTTCAAGACACCTCTTCATCTTTGAGGATACTGTTCAGTATTCATTGCTATATAGAACTGCTGTTTCAATACCCTGTTCTCTGTTTCTAACGATATTCCCCTGCCTCTTAATACTTTGCTTAGCTTTTGGAAGGCATCGTTCACTATTCCCAAGGCGACAATTTACCCATCGCACCATTTTATATATATATATAGTGTTTGTGTCCACATAACGCTTGAGCTAAAATTATGACCAAAGCATTTATTTACACAAGCTGAATACACACTTTTATCAATGCATTTAATATCGAACATTATACAGTGAATATTTCAGATCGTTATATTACAGCCGTTATTTTTTATATGATCTCCTAATATGTATTTTTCCTGTTGACGTAGAACATAGGCGCAGATTATATTTTTTTTGTTTTTGGGGGTTTTTGGTCTTTTTTTTAAACTACAAATAGGTATTTATTTTTTTTTAATTTAAAGATTAATATAGGTAAAGTCAATCAGAAGTGTCTATTATTTAGCTAGGATCGATCTCACTTAGATCGGTCTATATATTTTTAATTACCGGTGGTATATACCTGTCAATATCCTTACAAGAGAAACCCGACAATAACACATGAAGACTACTGAATTATTGACCTTTACAAATCTGGCAAAGAGCAAAAAAAAAAAATTCACCTGAAATATTGCCTCTAGCTGGGACTTCACACATATATATATATATAATATATATATATATATATATAAGAGAGAGAGATTTTGTCACGTAAACGTTATTTTTATTGGATACACATATTTGAGTAGAACCTAATTTGATTTATTAAACAGTATATTTATTTATTTTCATCTACTTAAGCATTCGCATCTTTTCTTTAATAAGATTTTCTTCAATATGAAGAAAATCTTATTAAAGAAAAGATGACAGGATTCGAACCTCTTTTAGCAGTAGAAACTGTCATTAGATCGGACGTGCTTTAGAGCAAGTCGGCCACTGAACAGATACGAATGCTTAAATCATCTTTGAATAAATGTGCATTAATAAAGCACTATCCAGCTTCGCTCGATCAGCATAACAGCAAACTAAACTTTTGACTCAATATAACAACCAGTGTTGTTAACATTAAAATTTGTATTTACCTCAGTGAGGATCGAACTCACTAGTCAACCAGACTAAACTAGCCATTCATTAACGTAGGCCGATGATAATCGTCGGAGAAATCCTAAATTTCATCAAAAGCTGTCGTATGTAAAAAAAAAAATTGAAGAAAATTATCGTCCTGTTTACACTCCTCCCAATCTTTTGTGCAGGATTAGGGATCTCTCCCTTGTTTCCTATTTAGGGTTGGGTTTCCATTTCCTTCTAACGTCTTTATTCTCTTTCACTCGCAGTAGCCTCTTGTGTCTTAGTGGCATTATCGCCTTTTTGGGGTGAATTGATTAAAAAAAAAAAAAACTTTCTATTTTTATAAGTCTTCTAAATAATACTTTCTTTACACTTTTCTTTTATTCTCATGGCTCATTCCAAAATACTGTACAATAATTCAGTACATTTTATGCTGCAAACCGGTCTTTGATCACTTCTTAGTGTTTCGTCCTTTTTAAATCGATTGAAAAAAAGTGAGAAATCCAAGCTACCTCCAGTAGAATATTAAATCGTTTAATACGCTTCAAATCTCTGGAAAGAACCATAGTTGATTTTTTTCTTTCATGTTAAGGGAAACGTTTATATACAGGCTTGGTTTTACATTCGAGTTCTTGTAAAATAATATGTGTCACGACAAGCTTTATTGAGAATGTATTCGATAACCCGAGATTTAACATGAGGGCCTCCAAAGTGATTTGGACTCAAATGGATTATCGATTTCTGCTGTTACTTAATCCACCAAGTAATTCTTAAGTTCTTTTAGATGTCAATTGAATTTTCACTTCCTGCTTGCTTGTGCCGTTATCAACTGAATTCCATCGCGAACTTGGACGATCTCATGAAGTCTGACGTATGGGAAACCTGGTCATGCCCGGGAATAAAATAACTAGAAATGCGATGCTTGACAAATTATACTGATTTGTGGATATGTATTTTGCACAACGTGAATAGCATAGGAATAAAGAACGAGGTCTTGGAGAATCTAACCAAAATGTTATGAGGTAAGAAATTGCCGTTAGGAATCAAAGAAAACAAATGTCGAACTGTTATTTAAAAACTTATTCTGGTAAAAAGTTTTGGATAATTTCCTTACAAAAAAGAAGACGTGAAATGACAAGTTTGGATCTTATGGAAAATGTGAAGTATGCTCTAAACAGGACATGTGAGCGACGAGTAAATCTTAAAGAAAATACGAAGAAAAAGGTAACTTACACTTATCTGGCACAGGAGTTAACATTTGCCAATGAGGGCTTACCGACACATGGTTATCGCCCCGTGTGCTGTACGTGAAGATGTTCCGCTTTAAATGGAAGAAGTTGCTCAACCCCTGGGATTCCAGCCCTGCGGCAGTAACTTCCTCGTTGCAATAAAGAGGTTGGGTCGGTGTAATACCTATGTCTGTGTGACAGAGGTCGCGAGAACTGGGCTAGTTTTTTGTCCTTGGCCCATATGTGTAATTTTGTGTACGGCGCTCCCCACGTTAAAACGTTCTTTTGCCGCATCTAACCTTGGTGGGGAAGTCTGGTAAATATATCTTTACAACAAAACAGTAACTGTTGAAATTTGAGGTCTCATAATGAGGAAAGGAAATTCCTAGAAATTAAAACTCAATTTATGAAGACAAGAGACGCAGTGGAAAACAACGATTAGTGAAACAAATGATAGAATGGAATCTATTATTTTCTTTTAATTCATCCCCATATAATGTAAAGTTAGTGCAAATATTAATTCCGTCCCCACAAAAAGAATTATAAATTTTTTTTATCAAATTTTTGGGCATTGTATTTTAACTGTGACTACGATTATGTCAGATTGTTGCAAAGAATAGACATCTTTGAAGGATGATCCAAATTATATTCATCTGACTGCAAATAACAATATGAATTTCTTTGACCCAGAAACCTCAGACCACACACAAACGATATTTAATCCCCCCCCCCGCCACGAGGGCATCATGTAGCACAAGGCCGGTTTAACGTGGGATCTCCGAGCCCGTGGGCTCGGCCAAAAATATGCCCATTGAACGGGTTCAGGGTCGGTTTACCTCTCCGAAAGAGAATCCGCCCTTCGGCGTAGCCTCTTTCGGGTTCCTCCCCGCCCGAAGACAGAGAGTTCAACCGATCAGCCAGTCGATACATAAACAATCGAAAATACCAAAAGTGTATGTTCGAGTCTCATCGCAGTATGATAGATTTATTTGTGAGTTCCGTTGGAGGCGTAAGGCAAAAATAACAACAAATGCATTATATATATATATATATACATACAAGTATATAATTGGTATATACGGAATGAATTCCAATAACCAACAATTACTATTCTTTAAAGAGTGCTTAATACAAAGTAGAGCAGATGTAATTTTTTTTTTTTTAATTTATAACATAAATGTTATAAAATCACTACAAAAATAGCCATTTTGTTTCAACACTCCTGGTGTCTTATCAAGTGATGATGTTGAATGCAAAATAAATGTTTTTTTTTTTTTTTTTTTTATTTATTTTGCATTCAACATCATCGCTTGATAAGACACCAGGAGTGTTGAAACAAAATGGCTATTTTTGTAGTTATTTATAACATATTTGTTATACTTTTTTTTTAAATAATTATATATGCATAAATAAAGGACATTTCTGAATCTTGGTGTGAATTTTAGTAAATAATTTCATTTTGGAGTGAATTAACAGAAAAGATCAGTAGTATGTTGTGGAGAATCATGATCACCCACGCCATGTAGCATATTCATTTAAAGTAGGATATATTATAACAAGATGAAGGAGTGGATGAATCTGTACCATTTTCTAGTGTATTGGCGCAACAGTGAACACAATAAACAAAGCCAGAATATGAAATCTTAAAGAATCCACCTTCTACGATGATAACTTTCACACTATCCGCACATCCGTGATTATCGTGAGAACATTTTCCCACAACACTTTAAGAGTTTAATGTTTGTAAGGAAACTAAGCTAAAATGATTACCCTAAAAGATAATTCGCATTCTCCGAACTTATATACAGCGTGTATTAGCCTCTTGTACAAATGCTTTACACGTAAATTGCAGATAATCATATATTTGCAGTGGCCGTCCTAAGTAAGGCAAGCTAATCTCTACAGACTGCAGGAGAGGGTTAGCTGGTCGGCGTAGACCCCGGTCCTTCATAGTTTTTGCCAGACAAGAAGCTAGATATATTAACCTTTGAAAAACCTCCAACAATTAATAAAACCATTGCAACTATACATCCAGGTGCAACGAACAAAAAATTTTCTGGAGATTTTATTTCCCACACATTTTTCGGCGGGTCAGAATCAGTAAATAACGCATGGATGTTGCAGAGGTACATCCTTGTGCAAATTAATTGAAACAACCGCTGCAGTTTTCCTTTCTTTGGCTATTCGGTCACTTTTAGACCCCCTGGAGTGACAGTGTGTAATCGATTTCTATTTTTATTTTTGCTCAGATTAGGTAATTTGCAGTGATGTACAGTAATGTGAATCTATTTTCGTGGTGTATGATGAAATTTGTTTGGCCTTGAAAAATATTTCGTCATCCATGATTGCATCAGATTTTTATCACGCCCAGACGCTACTGTCTGGACTGTCGATTAGTTGTCCTACGGCCGTTCTCGGCGATGGACGTTACTCCAAAGAAATTTCTAAAAAATTGTAACGCTACACGAGCACACTGGTAAGCATTACCAGTGAGCAAATCAAAGTTCTATAGATTGGCCCGGAAAATCTGATTTAAAACCAATCGAGAATCTGTGGTCAATCGTCAAGGAACGACTTCGTGGAATGGACAGACGAAGTAATAACGTGTGCACTAGGTCATGTTTCATTGAAAAAAATATTTTAAAAAGTAACTAATTACAGATTTGGTTTGATTTGTTTTACGGCATATGAACCTCAATGGGTTATTTAATGCCGACAATTTTTTTACTGCTGGTAATATTTTTTTTAAAAAAAAAAAAAAATATAGCGGGTAGTATATTTTTTCTTTTTTTTCAAAAGTGTATTGCAGGTAATATCATTTTTTCCACAAAAATGTATTGCTGGTTATATATATATATATATATATATATATATATATATATATATTATTTACAAATAATTTCTTGTATTAAAACCTATTTTTAAACTTTCATATTGTTTTGACGCCAGTTTGGGGGTTAATTATTTGCCTATAGCTGGGACCCTAACAATTGCTACCACCCCGCGTAAGGGTGGAACTGGGAACACCAGCAATTAAGAGGTGGTTTCACACTCCTCAGACCTCTTGATCAAAGGCCTTGCTATTGGACGTAGTTTATCGTCATACCCAGGACGGAAATAATAACGGAATTTTGTTTCAGTTAATGTTGCTTTGGAATCTGCTGCCATTGTGCAGGTTTCCTTGAACCAAGTCTTGTAAAGGGCGGATTGGAATGTTCTACACGTATTCTGAATGCAAGACGTGTGATAATGGTTGGCATATGTAAAACTATCAAAATGTCATAAATTTAGTCTGACAAAAGGCTTATGTAATGGAGCACATGTTCGAAATTTATGGTATGTTTAACCATTGATATGCATATATAATTGCACATCTCTAATCCAGGTTCTGTTGTGTCTACATGATTGATTTATTTAATAGCACTTCGGCATGGTGTAATGGTTAGCATACTTGTCTCGTTACAAGTAACTAGTGAGTTCGATCCTCACTGTGTGCTCCATACTTTCGGCCTCATGCCACATCTCAGCTACGCTTAGTAAATTTTCTTTATACTTACTTGCTACGAGCAGGAGAAGTTTTAAAAAAGGTCAAGTCCAGACCATTCCGGTGGGGGCTGGGTTTATTGCCCGGCGCCTGAGACGTCGCACCGAGGTGGCTACAGCAATTTTCCTACGGTATTGCCATTAAATAGATTTTAATCCTCGACCTTGTGCCATATTTGGTAGCTATGGGACACGCGGAAAAATAAATACAGGATTTATTTATTACTAATCATGACCGGTTGGTTCACAGACCGTTCAGGTTATAAAACATTGAAGTTGATTCCCACACTCCATTGAAATGAAAGTTAATTTTATTATGATTCAGTTAAACATTTCAATTCCTTAGTTGCATCATTGCCCTAGTTTACAAGTTCATGTTTAAAGTTTTACTGATTGTTTACCGCATGTAATAGGAATAGAATTTCCGGGATAATTTTTTTTAACCATGCCAAAAAATATTTTTTACATATTTAAAATATTTTTTTGCTTAAAATAAGCTGAAATATAAATGATTACACTACAAACAACTGGACGAAAAACAAAGCGGGATCTCTTTGTTGGTCTTTAACTTAATTTCTTTTAATTAAAAAATTTTTGTCTGTTTGAAGAAAGATAAAATAAAAATAGTTACTGTATCAAAAACTCATATTTTAAAATCATATTCACTTAAATCATTATGCAACGGACGAAAGGTCGGTCGTACGTACGCAGGTACGCAATCACAGATTTTTAGGTAACTTAATACGTTGGCTCGTACTTAGTGCAAACACTTTGCTTAAATAGCTGTTTAATTTTTCATTTTAATGCTTGACTCCGATAAATAGAAAATAATCCACACTGTTACTGTGAGTGAAAGAACAGGAAACTAAAAGAACAGAGTTCATGGAGACAGATGACCACTGACTTTCAATGTTTAAAGATCATAGTCGACAAGAAGACTAGAAGTGGGAAGAGAGTTCCATGAACTCTTAGCATATAACCGAATGTTACCACGAGCTATTTCAACAGTAACATTTGGAGACCTAACTGCCAATCTAGCACTGCGCTTAAATTCATGAGGTCGATTTACCAAAGAGAACTGCTCTTCAGAACAATTACCTTGAAAATATATTTCGACAAGGCACTGTGTTGCTACGTTACAGAAGTGTGAAAGTGACTGAAAACGAAATGCCAGGTTGAGGATAATGTTTAGCATTCTTCTTTAAATTTTTCCTTGAATTTTGAGACCTGTCGCAGAAGCACCAAATCAGATATTGTACCAATAATTCGATGTGCGGACAAATAATAGTTATAAAAAGTTCAATGTAGGTTCTGGTAACAAAAAAATTTGCTTTCAGTAGAACTAAGTTTCAAATTGGTAAGTTTCTTGAAGACAGTACGAAAATAACGTATTTATTGACTCTGTTATTTTAACTGTTTTTCTTTTCTTTTTAGTTACTTAAGCCACACTGATGTCAGAGGTGGTTTTGCTTAAGATTTAATTAAATGTGAATGCAGTTGTTCAATACATCTGTCTATATTTCAGAGATGAGGTATTGTAACTATTTACACTATTTCCATTGTTTCGACTATCTACCTCATCTTTCTTCTCACATCACTTACTGGTCAAAAAAAATGTCTTGATCCAAAGAGTTGAGAGTTCAATCCCTGGCCTCATAGGACAAAACAAGATAACTTGGAGAGTTATCAAGGCGAATGAGCTAAAACTGACATCCGAAACATGATACTTGGAATTAGAACAACATACCTCAGTGGACTAAATAAAAGGTTCGGTTCGAATTTCCAACAAATATCATCTGAAGATAGCCAGGGTGTACAACTGCCGAAACGCCGTGAATGGAATGTGACAATAAAGATTAAGACCACAGTCCGAACAATATATTAGCTTAGATGTGGCACAAGGCCGAGAGTATGGGACACCAGTAAGGATCGAACTCACTATTCAGTCGTAACAGTTTTAGCGAGACAAGCATGCTAACCATTGCACCATGCCGAGGTGTCCAAATAACTTAAACAGTTTAAATATTTTCCTTATTTAAATAACATGTATATACATTTAATCAGATTACCTGTTATCGTTTCGCAGTTCTATGTAAGTAAAATAATACTCTAAAAGAAATATATATATATATCACACACACACACACACACACACGAGAAAAAAAAAACTAGAAACATCCGAACAAGGCGAAACAAATCATCCAGTGCCTTGAGTTTTTAGCCCAAAGAAAAAATCCAAGCGTGCTCAATATGCTAAGTAGAGCTGATTACCCTGAAGATCCGTTTAGGTGAAACCTAGGTAGGTTGTTCCTGGCTCTTTAGGAGATATAGATATATATATATATATATATATATATATATAATATATATAATAATGTGGGAGTAGAGAGAGAGACTTTAATATGAAATTACCAGATTAAGTTTTCTCATCCCCTATTACATTTTCTGAAAGTTGCATAAAATGTTTCTCGGTTCTAGAGCAGGGATACCAAAATCAGGAAAAGCTTTAATGCTTATTCATATTTTGAAATTGTATCAAATTTAGAAATGTTCAGTCTCCTTTCATGGAGCAGAGTCTACGTCTTTGAGCGAGAAGAATGAAGTTAATTTAATTTTTATAGTCTTTTACTAAGAGAAACAGTACAAGTTGTTCATTCCGAACTTGAGACGTCAGAATGAAAGAGAGGCGGAAATTTATACACTTGGGAAATGTTCTGACACTGGCGGCACGGTGGAATAATAACGGGTTGAGGAATCGGAGAGTAGAGGTTAAATCGATTTCATTATATTGATTTTCCAAGCGTAGCTTAAATGTGGCACAAGGCTGAAAGTAAGAGGCACTTAGTGAGGATCGAACTCACTACTCAGTTGTAATTTTTCTAGCGAGACAAGCTTGCTAACCATAACACCACCTCGAGGTGTGCCGACGATTTCATTATATTCACTTATGTACGACTAGCAGTAGAGCCCGGCGTTGCCCGGGGATGTAACAGTAAGAGATAGATCAAGTATCGACCATCATGTAGACTGAAAAATAAAATTGACAAAGATTATTGTTTAAGGTTGATGGGCGCGCATGTCTTTTTTTTTTTTTTTTTTTACGACTTGGTCAAACTCAAACAAAAACATTGTCTTCAATCGTTATGAGTCTACCGATTGAATAGAATTGTATTATAAACAATTGTCTTGTAAATGGAATTTTTAAAGCATTCTGAATGTAAAAATAAAGAAAAAAGTGTGCAAGCCAATAAGAAACACTACCTGCCAAGAAAAAAATGTAGGAAATCCGATCCCATATATAAACGAACGCACACACACACACACACACACACACACACACACACAACCTGGGTTTTATAATAAATATAACTCGATATGAGTTGTCCCCCTTTCATTCTCGCGACAGCGATGCCTCTTAATCGTGTTTTCAAATTGATTTCGTGCAAAAACAATTGTTTTTCCAATTTTTGGCGCTGTCAGAACCACGGCAAGGTAATTTTATGTATTCTTGTGAAGTTTTGTTGAAATCGGTTGAAAAATGTAGGAAATTCGATCCAATATATAAACGAACACACACACACAAAAAAAAACCTGGGTTTTATAATAAGTATGATTAACCTTGAGAAAAGTGTTAATCTATACGCCTTCCCTCTTCAGCTATGGGTAAATAACAAGACTAGCTCCTATAACTTTGGTTGGAGACTAATGTAGGATAGGAAAAACTCTGAATTCAAACCACACCTGGAGAGGATTTGGCTTCGTCCGCCCATCTTTTCCAGAAAACGCTAATTCGGCTGCTGTACATGTGCTGTCCCTTTGACCCTAATGGCTTACGGGTTTTGTGATCGAATGGCAATGTGCTTAGAAGAGCAAAATAAACATCGAAGAGGATGAGTATGTTATCTAAAAGATATGGTAGACTGAGAAGAGAATAATATTAAAGGTTTTAAGAGCAATTTAATTCTAACTAATTTGATATGCGAAATTAAGCTTACGGTCAAATCACGCTGAAACACCGGTTCGCGTAAGATCACTGAAGTCAAGCAGCGTAGAGCCAGGTCAGTACTTAGATGGGGGACCGCTTGGGAACACCTGGTACTGTAAGCCCCCAAAGTCCAACCCTTACCTCACAGTCGGTGGGGGGTGTAAACGGTAGTGTCAGAGCTATGCCGCCCGGAACTTCGTTCCTGGTAGGGACACCCAAGGCGGACAGGTCTGACACACACGCCGGCTAACAAGGGATCTGGTGAAAATCCAAGGAGCGTCTGCATCGGTAACCGGCGGCTTCTGGTCGTTCCTGTCTCTGCGTCTGTGGGAATCCCGCGGCAAGCAAGAACGTTATCCGAGTAGGCCTGGGTACCCTACTTCTGTAATTTATCCCAAGAATCTTCTTCTCATAACAGGAAGAAGCCGGCTCAATGCGCCCAGGGTGAATGCCGCATCAGTACAGTAGTACAGATATGCGAAATTACCGTGATTTTGATTAAGAAACCTCAAGTAGAATGTTACAATATTAACGTGTGATGAAGCCAAGTCGACAGCGATAATATTTGTCTACTATTAATATTTTTGAAATAAGCTTTTCTTTAAAAAAAAAACGAAAAAACATGAGATTCTTCTGAATATGCTGCCAGCTGCTCAGCAGTCCATCATGTTAACATCATCTAATTAAGAGCTCGGTATCGTTTAAGTAGAAACAAATAAAGCTAAAGAGTTATGGGTTGATAAAATTCCAAAGTTTTTATAGCTAAACATTCCATTGAAATGACTAATGATTAAAGGTGTCCGTTAAACCTGAACATGTCATTCAAAACCTTGACACTTTTCGTCATTTTTAAAATAATTAAATTTAATATAAAATACCATTTTAATCCAATATAAATATTGTATTTTAAAATTATTTCTCATAGTATTTACTCACTTGTTTATCAATGAATGATCATGTACATCTACAAAGTATTCTAAGAAATAGGACTCAAGATAAAGCCTTTCCAAAACAGAAACTATCATCTGAAATTGGAATGAAAGCAGTGAATACAGAGAATCGATCATGCAAATCCAGGATGTAGAATTAGTAAATATTAAAGATTTCAAATACTTCGGTGTATTGATAAGTTATGACAAATTTACTACTTATGAAGATTAAAAAATATCTGTTTATATTTCTGAGATGAGGTATTATGTACATTATTTACATCATTTGGACTAATGTCCTCATCTTTGTCGCCATATTTATTACAACGTTTCGGCCGTTGTACGCTCCGGCCTTCTTCAGGTGGTTGGAATGTCGAACTGAACCCTTTATTTCGCTCACTGGGGTAGACTGTTCTAGTTCCACGTGCCATGTTTAATGGATGTCAGTTATCTCCTGTTACTTTTCCTACTGAAAGTTCTCCACTGCCTTAACCGTGTATTGAACTCACACTCTTTGTGTCCTGTCAGTGGATCTAACCAACGCCTTTATCCACTTGAGGACACATGGCACAGATTAAAAAATTAAAAAAAAAAATAGATAGAAATTAAAGAGCGCAAAAAGTACAAAACCAATTCCTTAACCTAAAATCCGGAATCCTGATATCATGATAGACTCGTTTAATCGAGACTTTGATATGGATGTCATTTATAACACCAAACTCTTCCAGTAATATATAAACTCAGATTCTCAGATCGATGGTTAAAAGTGGCTCTGAGCGAATGAATCCTGTAGGTCTTAAAGAGGACTGTTCATCTTTAAAACTTGTCGACAGATTAACTTAAGGTCCTCATATCTAGCCAACTGGACAAAGTAGTTTTGGACGCCGTGGCTTAGGTATAAAGAGAAGCTAAATAGTAACCTCTCATTTTTAAATGTGCCTCATACTAACTTCGAGCGAGCTGCCCTGGATAGAAATAGCTGGAAATATTTGTGCCAGAGTAGTATCAGAAGTTTTGAAATCAGTCGTATTGACCCGCTTAGAGACGAAAGACAACGGTAAATAGCATCGGCAAATATTCCTGTAGGTATATCCCGAGATACTCGCTGTTGCATATTATGTGAACTTGTAGGCAGATCACTAGCGGGACTTAAGTGTGTCATGTAAGACACAAACATAAAATCTGTATAAGGTTGTCGGATCCTCATACGTCGAAATTGATAGGAGAGTCTATTATACACACACACATACACATTTAGTGAGTTCGATCCTCACTGGGTGCCCCCATACTTTCGGCCTTGTGCCACATGTGAGCTACGCTTGAAAAAAAAATACATATATATTTTTTTATTTAGATGGAGTGATGTGAGTTTGTGACCCTGGGTTTCACGCCTTTGCAATTATCAAAAACTGACGATCACAAGGGCGTGAAACCCAGGGTAACAAACTCACATCAATCCAACTAAATATGTTATCTCTATCACTGATATTAAGCACTTTCCAATGAGTACTACGCATATATAATATATAAATAATATATAGAAAATTACATATATATGGGCATGAAACTTTTTTTTTTTTTTTTTTTTTTTTTTTTTTTGAGGAGGGGTTTGTTTGTTTTGTTTGCTTCTTTTTTTATTTTATTTTTTATTTCCTTTTTTTGCTTTTCTTTTTTTCCTTTTCTTTTTCTTTTCTTTTTTTTTTCCTTTTCCTTTTCCTTTTTTTTTCCTTTTCCTTTTTCTTTTTTTTTTCCTTTTCCTTTTTTTTTTCCTTTTCCTTTTTTCATAAAAAAAAAAAAACGGCCGACGAGATTTAATTGATCTTTTATTGAGTTTTTCCAGCATTCTAACATTTTCCTGTTTTTTAGGGGTTAAAGATTTTAAAAATTATTCTTAGTTATTATCCCGTGCGCTTTTGGCTAATTCTATAGACAATTATCAAGAATATTATTTTGCCGTATAATTACATGAGGAAAATAACCTTTATTAAAATTTCGATTTTTTTTTTTCGTTTCATTCTCACTTGGTCACTCAAACTGTCTCATAGATAACCAATGATTAAGTACAATGTTTCTTGAATGTTGTTACCTTTCGTTGAAGGATACCTTTTCGTCATTTCAACCATTAACATTTATCAGTAAGGAAGATAATACGTGTAATAATTTACCATATTTCTTTCTTTGTTTTTTGAGAATAAATTAAATTTGTTTATTTAATTTTTTTATACTTTCAAATGAATAAATTATAAACAAATCTTACACAACAGTGTGTTCATTATGTTTATTAGTGATATTATACCAAGATATTAATTTTTATAGAATAAAAAGAATCGACATTTTTTTCTTTTCGTTTCTTTCTTTTTTTCGTTTCTTTCTTTTTTTCGTTTCTTTCTTTTTTTCGTTTCTTTCTTTTTTCGTTTCATTTCTCTTTTCGTTTCATTTCTCTTTTCGTTTCATTTCTCTTTTCGTTTCATTTCTCTTTTCGTTTCATTTCTCTTTTCGTTTCATTTCTCTTTTCGTTTCATTTCTCTTTTCGTTTCATTTCTCTTTCGTTTCATTTCTAAAATGTTTTTTCTCTTTTCGTTTCATTTCTCTTTTTTTCATTTTCTTTCGTTTCATTTCTCTTTTCGTTTCATTTCTCTTTTCGTTTCATTTCTCTTTTCGTTTCATTTCTCTTTTCGTTTCATTTCTCTTTTCGTTTCATTTCTCTTTTCGTTTCATTTCTCTTTTCGTTTCATTTCTCTTTTCGTTTCATTTCTCTTTTCGTTTCATTTCTCTTTTCGTTTCATTTCTCTTTTCGTTTCATTTCTCTTTTCGTTTCATTTCTCTTTTCGTTTCATTTCTCTTTTTCGTTTCATTTCTCTTTTCGTTTCATTTTCTTTTCGTTTCATTTCTCTTTTCGTTTCATTTCTCTTTTCGTTTCATTTCTCTTTTCGTTTCATTTCTCTTTTCGTTTCATTTCTCTTTTTGCTTTCTTAATAGATAAAATACTTACTGGTGTGCAAATGAAAAAGCTCAAGTACCAGACAAACAATTTAGCCTTTATCTACAGCAACATTTCTCAAACTTTTTCCCCTTGTGCCGTTCTTGAAATAGTGTTCATGTCTCAGAAACCCCTGCATAAAAAATTAATATATACCATTATTAATATCTGTATCTTTTATATTTTTATCATAATTCACGTGATAAACATAATGTATGAACAGACGTTCTATACTCGAGTGAGTTACAAAATGATACACGAATCCGACACGTACAGGTCCTGTCCACTAACCAGTGAAGGCGGTTTCACATTGATACTCACGCTAAATAAGTTCCCTATGATTATTATAATTCAGATTAATATAAGAGGTTGAAGTTTTTACTATAATAACAGAAGATTTCTCAACAATATGCTTTACGGGTATATTAAAATGACGAATGTAAAAAAAAAAACAGTGCTGGATTGATTCGCACGGCTTATCAACTTTTTCGAGTTATTTAACGTAGAAACACATTTTAGATTATAAGAATAATATTTATTTTCTTTTCTCTAGTGAAACTCGTGTGAACATTTTTATGTTTAGAAGAGCAACGATTTATTTCCATACATGTGACTATTTAACCCATATGTGAGATGAGATGGAGGAAACACTCGAACATTTGTAATCCCGTCCTATATCTTTTAAACACACACAAACACACACATATATATATATATATAAACATGTTTAGTTAATTTTTATTTACTTTTTCTTACATTTTTCCGTTTACTGGGAGTAATGAGTGCAGAATTTGTCTGTATTGTACTTTGTTTTAAACGCTTTCGACCATTTCTTTAGCCATTTTCAAGGTGGGGGCGTTGTTAATTTCCCTTCATATTTGACTGTTTAAGATATGTGTGTGTAAAAACACGAAAATACATCTATATATATATGTGTGTGTGTGTGTGTGTGCTCGTAGAATCTGATGCATTCAGTGAGTGGGGGGCAAAAAGTGAAGCCGTTTTGAATTGTTTCTACAATACAGCGACCTATATTTATTACTGACTTAACGAATATAAACGACAACCAAAATAAAAAAGTAAAAGAAAGAAGCAACGCCCCCGTCGTTTCCACACAGTGAGAGAAAGAGAAGACAAAGAAAACACTTTTTTAGGAAGACATTTTAGTCCAACCATTATCTTTCTCTCTTGGACTGATTACCGACTTGCCTCGAAGTGTTATTACAATTGAGAAAGAAGGGCAAGAACACAAACAAAGCAAGTCACTAGGTTGGTGTAAATTAAGTATGTATGTCTGTGCGTTGATCTACTTTTCCCTTTAGATATCATCTTGACCACGCCCTAAAAAGAGTACAGTAAAAGAGTCACAGGGTGAATTAAATTGTTTAAAAATTGTTAGTCAATAAATATTTGGCCAGACACCAAAAAATGGGCCTCGGCTGCATGGCCCTGATAAGTTTGTGTGTGTGTTTTTTTTTTTTTGTTTTGTTTTTTGTTGTTGTTTGTTTGTTTGTTTGTTTTTTCTGTTCCACCACGTCGTTCAGATGAACCAGTTACTCCCTGTAGCATTTGAGCGGTTTGTCTCGGCTTTAGCCACTCGTTATATTAAAAGTGCATTGAGTTTCATAGAGTACTTCAAATGTTCTCTCTGTAGGCTTTATTTTAGTCTAAGATGTTAAGTCAGTTCTGTAACTAGGCCCAATTTTTTATCGTTTTTCGTTCTCCTTATGAATGTATTCTCTGTCGTCAATGAGTGTATTATTTAAAAATAAACTTTTCCTCTGAGTCGCACAATCAAGGAAACTATTGTTCTGAAACTGACCGATGGTCCATTGCTGTAATTTCCTGTGAAAACCATTTTCCTATCTTTTCTTAATGTTTTATAACGATTGGCTACACCCAGCCACAGATGAATGATTGCATGAGCAACAAAAGGTTCATTGAACTTAACTCTTCAAATATACGTGATTTTTTTTTTTTTTTTTTTTTTTTTTTTTTTTTTTTTTTGTTTTGTTTTTTTTTTTTTTGTTTTGGTTTTTTGGTTTTTTTGGTTTTGGTTTTGTTTTTTTTGTTTTTTTTTTTTGTTTTTTTTTTTTTTTTTTTTTTTTTTTTTTTTTGTTTTGTTTTTTTTTTTTTGTTTTTTTTTTTTTTTTTTTTTTTTTTTTTTTTTTTTTTTTTTTTTTGTTTTGGTTTTTGTTTTTTTTTTTGGTTTTTGTTTTTTGTTTTTGTTTTTGGTTTTTGTTTTGGTTTTTTTTTTTTTTTTTTTTTTTTTTTTTTTTGGTTTTTGTTTTGTTTTTTGGTTTTTGTTTTGGTTTTGTTTTTTGTTTTGGTTTTTGGTTTTGTTTTGGTTTTTTTTTTTTTTTTTTTTTTTTGTTTTTTTGGTTTTTTTTTTTTTGTTTTTTTTTTTTTTTTTTTTTTTTGTTTTTTTTTTTTTTTTTGTTTTTTTTTTTTTTTTTGTTTTGTTTTTTTTTTTTTTTTTTTTGGTTTTTGTTTTTTTGTTTTGGTTTTTTTTTTTTTTTTGTTTGGTTTTTTTTTTTTTTTGTTCTTTTTTTTGTTTTTTTGGTTTGTTTTTTGGTTTTTTTTTTTGGGGGGTGTTTTGGGGGTTCACAATATAAACATATCTGAGCGTCCTCCATTACAAGAATATAGTATAAAGGCTGTGGCTCTATCTATCTATGAGAGAGAGAGAGAGAAAAAAACGTGAAATGTGAGCTGCTCTTTCTTTGAGTGTGGAAATTGTGAAAGTTTTTGCTCTGTCTAGATAGTCTAGGGTTTGATGACTTTAATTTACAGTGTAGGTAGGTGTTTGCCAATTGACCTTCAATTTTTCTTACTTCCCTTATCGTTTGTTTTTTTTTTATGCATAAATTACGTCATCCGGAAAACTGTGTGTTGGTCCCACCGCCATTGATGTTTCAGTGTGTGTATATATATATATATATATATATACACTTTCGTGGTCCTTTTCCATAAATATTTCCATGGTATTTTTTTTTCTGATGAGCTTTCCTCTTTCTTTTGTTGACTTTTTGAGTTTAAGCACAGCACTAAATTGGCAGTGAGGTTTCAATATTTTACAGTTGAAATGACTAAATATAACTAAGTTTTATACTGGCAGTTTCTTCTCTTGCAATTTTCACTTGTATAATTCTCTCTCTCGGGCTCTTCCTTTTCAGCTAACTTTGATGTTCAACAATTTAATTACCATTTCAATCGTATTATTTTTATCATTCTCTCTGCTTAATAACGTCATTCCTTTTTCTCCATTTATTTCACACGCATTATTAACTCATCGTATCTTAGTGACATGAATTGATTAATATATAGACATCAGGGTAGTTTGAAAATCTATTTGAAGTATATTATTGGATATTACGTAATTTCAAGTGAGAGAAATTATCAAGGACGATTTTTATTGAAGCCATTTAAACCAATTATTTTTATTAACCAATATTTTGTAATAAGTGAAGTTGCTTGCTTGTGAATCTTTTTGAAATTTCCAGTTGACTAAGAGGAAACTATTTTTTTCATTCATCTTCCTTTTTTTTTTTTTTTTTTTTTTTTTCAGATTAATATGGATTTGGGTTTTTAGCAATTCTTGGATTAATTTTTCTTACAGGTGTAATCAAATTCTATGTTGAGTACCATAGACGACAATATACAGAATATAATATGAAACACGGAAAATGTTTGTGTGTATATGTCTCTGCTTGAATGCCAGATAGGTCATTAAAAATAGTATCGGAAATCTCTATCTGTCCGTGTATGTATCTGTGCAAATATTACGTAAACGCATCAAACCAAATAGTGATTTTCTAAGCCCGGCTTAGATGTGGCACAAGGCAGAAAGTATGGAGCACCCAGTGAGGATCGAACTCACTACTCAGTCGTAATTGATCTAGCAAGACAAGCTTTCTAACCATTACACTACGTCGAAGTGCCCACATCAAGCCAAATAGATGGGGGTTTCATTGTTCATTTCTATCAGCATGTCTGATATCTTACGCATTTAGAAGTTTTTTTCTGATTTGCATACTCATTTTTTAATGATTACTTATTTATTTCTACTTTGATATTTTGTGACTTTAAAAATAAGACATTTTCTTGATTTGTCGATTGCTTTTATAGATTGTTTATTTATATAAACATCTGTATATTCTACCGTGAATGCTTGATATTTAGTGACGTAGGCAATGTTCTGATTGTTAATAGTATATACTGAAAACCTAAAAATGTTATACATTTCAAGCGTTATATCATCGTATACAAAATGGACGATTATCAAAATGTCGCAATTAAAACCGTTCGGAAAAAATTCCAGCAATTTTGCTATTGTCATTGGATGTAAACATAAATCTCTCAAAGAAACGAAGACAGAACAGCACAGTTCTGTTAGAAATATTGTTAAGCACCATTTTTTTTTTTTTTTTTTTTAACTATAGATAAGCCAGTTACCTTGGGAATCACTATTCAAAAATCCTTTGTTTCACAAATGATCAACCACGGACCAGCTTTTCTACAGTTAAATACACTATTGCATCAACGATAAAAGTTTATTGAAAAAGAAATCACTCATAATAGCAGTTGGATAAGTTTAAATAATTTATTTGCTTCATTGAATATAATATACAATTTTATATCCCGTCTATCATCAGAATTTAAGTAATCATGACTTTTCAGAATTTCATATCCTTTGTAGATCATCTGGCGAACTACTTTCGCTGATTCCCGGATTACATGAATTTAAATGAACTACTAGGCTGGCATTTTCGGCCCCATTCTTTCACTGTCAAAACAGTTGAATGTAACAATTCCTTTTTCTCAAACAGCTTCTTCTCCCTCACGTCTCGTCTGTGGAACTCCCTTCTCCTTACTTGCTTCCCTGATGACTATAATATTCAAGTGTAATGTCAATCGACATCTGACACCCTGAGCTTGTTCTCCGTCCTTCTCTGTATCCTTTCCTCAAATGCACCTCTTTAATCTTGTTCTCAATACTCTGTAACCCCTTGCGTGCTAGTGACACTCCCGCCTTTTTTCTTAAAAAAAAAAAACGTTTATACGCTTACTATATCCTTTAATCCCAGTTCTACCAATCATTCACAAAATCCAATTTCATAGGTCACTTGCTGTTTTTCTCTATTTTTTCATTTCAATATGTCCGGTGGGTATCAAATTCTCAAAACTCTCACCGTGTCCCAGAAATTATTTTTTTTACAAAGTTTTCCTGTTTGAGATATATGAGGGAGAGAGAGAGTCAGCTTAAAATTACGTAAAACAAAATCATATTAGAATAAGTACGCACATAGGGTGTCCTATAACGATGATTAACTTTGGTGCTTACTGGCTAATGCTTTTACCCTAGGTTCATTTGATAGCTTATCTCAATGGTTTCAATGCGATGGTTGACTTTGGTGCTTACTGATTAAGGCTCTTATTCTAGGTTCCATGCTTCTTGAAAGCAATCGCAAATCACTTTGGTTTGTAATTTACAGGCGGTTTCTTTCTTTTAGTAAGAAGCTCTGCAACTACGTTGAAATCACATTCAGCCATATTGGAAGTTGAAAAAGCAACGAAGAAAAGTTTAATAGCTTTTCACAGCACTTTCAGAAATTTCCTTTTGTAACCAATATTGAATAAGTTTTGAAAATCTGAAAAATATGGATACATGCCCACCGCCACCTGAATATATTCACCAACCCCCAAATGAAATAAAAAAAAAAAGAAAGAAAAACTCAAAGTGCCGCCCTTTCAACATAAGAGCCCACAATGCGGCGTTATCGCCTACTTTGGGAAACACTGTCTTAGATTATAAAAATGATATAGAATATCAAATATATTCGAAGGTTCGCCACACTAACAGACGTTCGAGATCGACCTGAGGATATTTTTATTTTATTTTATTTATTTATTTTTTTTTTTTTTGCTGGGACTGCCTGTCTCTTGGAAGTTTTGTAACAGCACGCAGGTCCACCTTTTGAGATGGCGCTTGTCACTTTCCAAAATGCTGTCGGGATTTTCTCTTGGCAGAAACAATAGATCTTTAGCTGGTGAAGTATGCTTCCTCTACGTATACAATTTCTTTTGGAGTTCGCTACATTATGAGGGTTCAGATATATATATATATATATATATAGAGAGAGAGAGAGAAATAGGTGAATATCAAAAAGAATATCCTTTAATTTTTTGCATTTTTCTTTCATTCACTCAATCTATCAAAAGGAGAGATGTTAAGTGAAAACAAATTAATTCTAATCAGTGTCCTTTAATCATACATGTATTAATGAAGGATTGCTGTCAACTGCAAATGGCTCTAAGTGTGGAATATGCATCTATTTTGGAATCAATGAATCGAACTATTTTCAGGTAGTTTATTTTATATATATATATATATATATATATATATATACACTCACAGTTTCGTTAAAGACATCTGACAAAGTACTGTGATTAAGTTTTTATTCATATTTTTTGTGTTCGTATTAATGATTTCTTTTCTGAACATAAAATGTCTTGTTCTGGATAAGACGATAAACTACGTCCAACAGCAAGGCCTTTGATCAGTAGGTTTTGAAGAGCATGGAACCACCTCTTAATTGCTGGTGTTCCCAGGTCCACCCTGACCCAAGGTTGTACACCATGTTAGTGTCCCAAATATGGGCAAAGAGTTAACGCCCACACTGGAGTCAAAGCACTATGAAAGTGCAAAAATATGTTTTAATATCAGCAATACATTTTAAAGGAAAAACATGTTAACAGCAATGCATTTTTGAAAAGAATGTTGGCGGCTATAAAAATATTGTCGGCATTAAATAACCTATTGATGTTGATATGCCACAAACCAAGCCAATCATAAAATCTGTAAAAACTGTCCGAATGTTCTATATATTCGAGCACTTTTGGTTATTCTATTGGTAATTTCATAAGGGCTCGTGTATATAGAATATTCGGACAGTTGTTACAGACTTTATATACAGAAAAGAAATCACTTACACGAACACAAGAAAAATAAAATGAAAAGCTTAATCGCAGTACGTTGTCAGCGGTCTTCAATGAAAGTTGTATGAAAGTGAGATGACTGCCCAGATACACAATTTTAGGCATATATATATATACACACACACACACACACACACACACACACACAAACAAACATTCGTCCTGGGTAAGACGTTAAACTACATCCGCATGCTGGGTAAGACGATAAACTACATCCAGCAGCAAGGCCTCTGATCAGGTTTTGAGGAGCGTGGAACCATCTCATAATTGCTGGTGATCCCAGGTCCACCCTGACCCAGGGCAGTAACACCTGTTAGTCCCAGCTATGGGCAAATTAACTATTATCAGCAATACATTTTTGAAAAAATTGTTACCAACAAAACAATTTTGAAGGAAAAATATTAACAGAAACAGATTTTTGACAAAACAAAATATTACAATAAAAACATGTTTTTGGTATTAAATAACCAATTGAGGTTGATATGCCGTAAAACAAAATAAACCAAACCAATCTAAATCAAAGAATACATATTCTTTTCATACGAATCTATCCTAAGAATGTTGTCGGCATTAAATAAACCATTGAGTGTGATATGCCGTAAACCAAACCACACACACACACACACACATATATAATGTGCGTGTGTTTATTTTATAGAAGGCCTCTTTCGCTACTGCGCCGTCGGATTTTTCAAATTTTAATGTCATACAATACCAGCAATCTATTAATAAGTGTAGGCAATTTTTGGATTCGACCATATCTATGACTATAATTAATCTCTTAAAATATTATTATAAATTTGTAATAAAAAAGTCGCTTGGTTTGTGAATGTCATTTATGTACTATGACTTAAAGTATCTTTGATTTTTCTGGATTGTGGTGCATGTTGTCAGATTATCATTTATATCGCCTGAGGGGGGGTACAGAATTGAATTCAAGTCGATGCTGAAAATAGGGTAAGAATCAGTCGTAGAAGCATTTTAACCAAACTTCCTCGTAACAAACAACTTCTCACATTAAATGTACCAACTGTCTTTTCTAAAAATATTTTCATGGCATCTGCTCTGACAAGCTATTTTCACTGGTGACCCAACTGCATGAATTTAAGCGTGGTAATTGGTTGGTATATCGGTCCCACCGTTTTACTGTCGAAACAGTTAAATGTAACCGCCTCTTCTACTCCAACAGCTTCTTCTCTCGCACTTCCCGACAGTGAAACTCTCTTCCTCTTACTTGCTTTCCTGATAGCTATAATCTTCAATAATTTAAATGTAATGTCAATCGACATCTTCTGATACCTTGATCTTGATCCCCGTCCTTCTCTTTATCCTTTCCTCAAACTCCCCTCTTTACTCTTACTTTCACTCTGTAAACCTTTGCGTGCTAGTGGCATTCCTGCCTTGCTTGGGGTGAAATGCTTAAAAAATGAAATATCTATTAGATAAACCTCTATATCTTTAGCATGTATTTTTTGTGTAGTTTAATTTACCATGGGAAAGAATGAGTTTCTCGACATTGAAATGTCACAAAAAAATGAGTCGGTCTTACATTACACCAAATAAGGTGTGACTGTATTTGGTTGAGAGCATGCATGAGAACATTTACTCAAGATTTAAACATACCTGCTTTCTCCTGTTGCAGGGAAGGTCTCGAAAGCAGATCTCGGTAATAGCATTTTCTAAATATTTGAAGCACTATTAAACGATGTTTTACCGCAAAAAAGTGTTTTAGCAAAGTTTCACACAAGGGTATAGGGCTGGGATTTTATAACGCCAGACGACAATATCTACTATAAAAAAATTAAGCCTACTTAAGGCTTACGTTTCTGTTTTTATTATTGCAAATTAGTAAACATACCAATATATCTAAAGGAATTAAGCCGAAATAGTAACAATATGTCTATAGATTTTATCCCTTTTTATTATGATTTTTTTCTGTGATTGAATTGGTTAAGGCGCCTACCATGTAAAAATTATTTCAAAATACATTATGTGATTCAGATCTTGTCGGAATATGCCTCTTTACTCTGGTCTTATTGCTAGATCAGGTTGAAACACAGGTTTTAGGATTGCCGATAGGACATAGGATTACCGAAATTAAACAACGTCAAGCCTGGTCTGTATTTAGATGTGTCCGCGCTTGGGAATAACAGGTATTGTAAGGTTTGATGTGCATTCTAGTGTAATGGATAACGGCTTAGAATTTTTAATGGGAGAACCGAGTTCAAAGTCGGGTTCGTTACATTCACTTACTTTGGAAAATGTTTGAAACCGCATCGTTCCCAATGTGGACTGGAATAAATTCATTAAAAAACGTTTATGTACCTAAGATTGCAAGTATTGAATCTATTCTGCTAATGATTATCTACACGATGCAAATAATGTATCAGGGTAAGAAAATATTGTATAGCAAAGGACTTACAATTCACAGGGTAGTGTGATAGATTAGGGCCGGGGAAAATTTAGTTCTTTAAAAAAGAAAAATGTCCATATATATATATATATAATTTGGCAGGCATCTGTCAGCGTGCAACAGGTTTAGAACCAATATCCCAGTAATTGATGGATCGTTAAGCAAGAACAACGAACTATCAAACTAATGCTACCGACAGGTTTACAACGTATTTAAATATTCTCGACAAGTTTAAGGCCAGGACACGTTAAAACAGCGGTTATCGAAGTTAAGCATCGTCGAGCCTGCTCATTACCTAATTGGGTGACCGCTTGGAATTACTAGATGCTCTCAGCACGGTTGTGCTGGTGATGTAATCAATAACAGCTCGGAATTATTCATCGGAATGTCGAGTTCCAATTCCAGTCGGGTTCGTTATATTCAATTACGCGCATATATCCCGAGGAAAAGTATGAATCTACTTCTCCCCCATCCACAGGTATGAGTTAATTAGTAAGCGTCGCATCCCTAAATCATTGTTTCCAAAGAAATTTCTTAAAATCTAAAAATATTTTCGGATTTGAATAATCTGCAAAGGGTTTATAAACCGTAGAAAACTAATCACAGTCAATCCTTATTCTCACTTCAAAATGGATAGGGTAATGGTTAAAGACACTTGTTCGATTGACTATTGATGAGTTTAATTTTCATAGGGTACCTCATTGAAAATTTGCGAAAAATTAATTAAAATTTAATCCCAGAATTGAAAAGAGAACTGAAAGGAGCTATAAAAAGCGACATATTCATTAAAGAGAGGAAATTCAGCAAGGAAAAACCTTGATAGCCATCATAAATGGTAATTCTGAAAGAAAATATATTAATAACAGGGAAATGAAGAAAAAAATATTTTTTTAAAAATTGATATGTTCTCCTTCCCAGTCTTCGGTATTACTATAAACTGCATCCGGCAGCAAGGGCTCTGATCGGGGAGCGGATGGGAAGCGTAGAAACACTTCTAAATTGGTACTGTTCTCGGGCCCCATCTATGGACAAATAGTGACCCCACCTAACAAAAAACAAAACTATGAAAGTGTAAAAATGTTTATAGCAAAATGACTAACAATACATGTAGTAGAAATATCAACAAGACATTTTATAGTAAAATGACCAACAATACATTTTATCTTTAGATAAAGGCATACAATTGCGTTCAAAATATATTTAGCTGAGGCTATAAAATTGTTCAAAATAGATTTCGGCATTAAATGAAAAATAGCGTTGATATACGCGAACGAAATCGACCAATCAAGATGAAAGAACTTTCATGACATTAATCTATATAATATCCTCCAATTTCTTAAATCAAACTGTATTACAAAATATAACTTCAATAAAAATACAACATAAAACACACATCTCACCTGCTACACAAACATGTATATACACAAAAGCTGAGAATTATCTACCATGTATTCAATTGTGAAAGCAGAATAATATGTATTACATTTTCATTACTTCAAAGCTTCCTAGAAAATTACATTTCGGCATTTAATGACCCATAAAGAGTTGATGCTGTTAAACAGACAAATCAATCAATCAAATCCTTTCTTTCCATTAGATTTCCATCAAGCAAATAAAATATTTGTGCGCATGGACTGACTGCAAACCGGTAATTGGGGAAAAAAGAAATACATATATATTAATATTGTCAGTTTATATATCTGCATATATTATAAACGAGCTTAAAAGCCACCCTACCGGGCGGCGTTTAATCTAGCTCTTTCGAAGTGCACTTGATTGGGCTTTCATCACAATAGGTAGGGAAGAGTAGATGCGATAGGCAACAATAAATTACAGAAGAACTCAAAATGAATTGCTGCTTTTAAGTGTTGCATTAATATTTAAGCTTACCTTTTAAACAGTTCAACGATAATTCTTTTGTCGCCCTTTAATTCAAAGACAATCATCTATATGTTGATCCTTACTTTCCGTACACTTATTTTCATTTCGTGGGTAACTTTCGCTGCATTTAGTAATTTCGATTATTTCTAAATTGTAAAAATTGTTATTGTAGAAAAAATTCACAGAAAACAATTGCAGTAATGAAAACTTGGGAATCCAAAATTTCAGGATTCCGAGTACGGATCCGGTTCGGGATGATTTTAATTTGCTCACAGAGTCGGCCTGATTCTAAAATGGTATATACCGGGATACGGCCTCGAGGAGTAAAGTTGAAAACACGGACAATTTTATTTTGAAACACTGTAATTTGAAAACAGTAATTTTTCATCTGAATATGAGCTATTGAAAGTTAGAGGGTTGTGTTCCTTTAATAGGTTTTATCAGTAAAAGCTAAAATGACGGAATCCAAAAAAAAACGCACCAATGAAAACTTGGGAATCCAAAATTTCAGGATTGAAGGCCCGGGATGTTTTTAATTTAGTCACGGAGCCGGCCTGATTCCAAAATGGTTTATGTTGGACTATGATCTCTAGGAGTATACTTGAAAAAGTGTGACACACTGACATTCGCATTTATTATATAGATCGATCAATTTGAAAACAAAAGAAAAAATGTTTTTCTTTACACCACGAAGGTTGTTGAAATTCGATGAAAATCTTAATTGGATCAATTTGCTACACAGAACGAGTCCTCATGATAGCAAAATCGTGAGAGATTCTTCTGTAAATGATGAAAACTACAACAACCAGTCATTAAGGAAATACATTTCCTGTAGGTATAATAGTGAAATGGCAGCATTGGTAAATGCGACGTAGTGTTTTCATAGAAAAGGAACAGAACCATTAAAGCTTATAAGAATGATTACCTTTTTGCTTACAAGAATCTCTATTTTCATTAAACAATTTAAACAAAGTTACAGTAAATTAAACCATTCAGTCGTCATTTTTTGATTTTCTTTCAAATACTGAAGCATGTAAGATTGTATCCATCGATAATGATTTTAAGCCCTCAGTTTTGTGTCACTGTCCAGTGAAAATTGCAAGGTTTGGAATACTTCGAACATTTAAGGGTCGAATTCAAGTAGCACTAAGAAAAAAACTACGAGGTGTGACAATTCCCGCTATTACCAAGCATGTAGCTTCCATAATGGGCCAGGCAAATCCCTGCACCCAGATACAACAGGCCATGTTCCAATTTCCCCCTGTCTTGAGGTGCAGGTCAGTCATTCGTTGCCGAGGAGTAGAGGAAGCTGAACGTATTTATGTTCTACTGTAGGCGGAAAATGAGTGATAGTAATGTGGAGAAGGTGGTTTAAAATCACTTTTGTGTGAAGTGTAGTCGAGGTGTTAGTGAAACATTTAACCTCGTTAGGTTTGTTATCGTCATCTTTATTTCCATATTCACGACCTTTTGTTCGTTGTACGCACCAACCGTCTTCAGGTGATATACGTTGGAATTTTGAACTGAACTCTTTATTTAGACGACGTAGGGTACGTTATTATAATTCCATGTGCCATGTTTATTTTTTATTTATTTTTTTTTTTTTTTGATATCTCAGTTTCAGTTAATTCTTTTTTAGTAACTCAACTCTCCAGACTGTTATTCCTTCTGCCGTGGCCAGATATTGAACTCACAACTCTGGGTCAAGTCACTTTTTGGATTACTCATCCAGCAGAGGTGAACAAAAACTCGAAGAGTTGTGTTACTAAAGGGAATTAACTGAAAGTGAGATATCCAGAAAAGGTATGGCATGGGGAACTAGAACAATCTACTCCCGTGGAGTAAAATGGTTCCGTTCGAAATCCAACCTATATCACCTGAAGCATGCCGGAGCGTACTGTCCGAAACGTCGTGAATATGTCAATAAAGATGAGGACAACTTTCCGAACGATCTAAATAAGAACTTTGTGTATGGGATATAGTTAATTAATATTTATGTGGCTTAGATCTTCTGGATTGACGTTGAAATCTGCGAAATGCTTTCAATATATTTAAAAAGCTGGGTATCACACGATATATTTATCATATAATGGGTAACTTTGCCAACATTAGTTAATACCAATTTTATTTAAATTCCAAGACATTGTCTGACACAGTGTATGATATTCCTGTCAGAAACATCTGCCTTCATTCTTCCTCAGAGACTGTCACTTTTCAATTAACATTATACATAATTAACCGAAATGTGCTACAACATATATGCCAAAATGGGCACTATTTAATAATTCATCATTTTCTTTTACTTAGAATAAATTACACAAGTCATGAGGTACTGCTGCCCAACATTCACTTTCCAGTCTTGAGTCCAAAAATCGTTCCTGTGGGAGACGAATTGTTTTCCACCCAACAACCACTTTCTTACAGACGAAAAGTCGCAAGTTACTTACTGCACTATGACTAGTTCTATTGAAAGTACCCAGACGAAATATATTTCTTACCCTGAACGATAGAACGAGTGAAACTATGAAACGCCATACGCAAATTATAGCGAATTACTACCGTTCTCTTCGTGTTCTATTTGTGAGACTCAAGTTTCCCTTGAATGGCTTCCTCTCGTGAACCGCTGCTCTTTGAAACCGACACCAAAGACGGTGTTTACCCGATCACTACACTCTTCAATTGTCCAAGTCTAGGATTAACCATTATCTTCCACACACGTCCGCATTAACTCTAGAACACTAAACATCAATTAAAGTTACACCACTACTAACCATGGGTATATCATCCCTGATTTTGAAAATATCAAACAAAAAATATTAAATATAAATCTTTATTTGAAATATTTTACATGCAGGCACTGCAAACTTTGTACTTTGAGTTAACATTAATAGGGAACTGAAAAACACATTATTTAGGTAAGTAAATCAGGTACTGAAAATTGTAATTAAAAATAGGAAAATTCGTGCTGGGTACTATATACCCATGGTTAGTGTTCTAGGGTTAAGTGTACTTCTTACTCTGTAATCCTCTACCTCGAGTAGCTCTCGGGCCTTGCACAGAGAGAACATCAGTTAAAAAACAAAAAGGTAATTTGCCACAAAACTGTGGCGAGGAAAGTGAAAAATTGTCTTACCTCGAGAAAGATTCGTGTTCTCTCTCTCGAAAAAGGAAAATCATAATGAAGCTCGTGTCGACTTAAGACATTGAAATACGATAATTGCTTGCGCTTCCCTCCCAATCTCGACCTATCTTAACCCAATAAATGAACGCTACTTTGAACTACAGAGGATTTGCTTGGTTCTTGCGCGCGAAGAAGGTTGCAAAGTTAAGTGATGTTGCAAAGTTAAGTGATGTTGCATTCTCACCGCCTTTGGTATACGATCCGGCATTTTATGTCATTGAACATGCGAGACTGATTTATGATCCCTTGAATTACGACCTCAGACTTGTGAATTTTTTTTTGTGTGGAGGGGTAGGGCATAGGGAAAGCTTTTATTTGAATTTCTCTATTGCCATTTACCTCAAAAAAACCATATCCGCAAAGACAGTGATCTAATAAAAAATACTACAATTTATTTTTTTTTTTTTTTGGTGGGGGTTGGTTTTTGGGGGGTATTTTGTTTTTTGTTTTTTTTGTTTTTTTTTGTTTTTTTTTTGTTGATTTTTTTTTGTTGATTTTTTTTGTTGATTTTTTTTGTTGATTTTTTTGATTTTTTTTTTTTTTTTTTTTTGATTTTTTGGTCGTTTTTTTTTTGTCGTTTTTTTTGTTTTTTGTTGTCTTTTTTTTTGTTTTTTGTTGTCTTTTTTTGTTTTTTGGGGTTTTTCTTGTTTTTTGGGTTTTTTTTTGTTTTTTGGTTTTTTTTTGTTTTTTGTTGTCTTTTTTTGTTGTCTTTTTTTGTTTTTTGTTGTCTTTTTTGGTTTTTTGTTGTCTTTTTTTTGTTATTTTGTTGTCTTTTTTTTGTTTTTTGTTTTTTTTTGTTGTCTTTTTTGTTTTTTTTTTGTCTTTTTTTTTGTTTTTTTGTTGTCTTTTTTTTGTTATTTTGTTTTGTTGTTTTTGTTTTGTATCCCTACTATTAGAATTGTAGTGTGATCATATGCATGAATAAAACTTTTAATTTACTTTTAATTGATTTGTTTGTTAAATCCTATCCCTGATATCACACGGCACACGACAGCTCCTGTTTGATATATTGTAGGGTTGAATATCTTCACTGTGAATTGTGAGTGCTGTACACACAAGTCATGGCTGGTAACTGTTGACTATATGTTGGTCAGTGGTTTTTGTTCAGGGTTATATCAAGACGAAATCTAAATATTTTGTATTCAATTTTATTTTACTTTTGTGAATAACGATGTTTTAATCTCTTACTAATTATCCTAAAGCTGGGAAAAGAGATGGGTTCTTAACATTCGCAAGTATGCGTAAAAATAACGAACCCAACAGGAATTGGAATTCAGCTTTTTGATTAATAATTGCACTGCCCGTAAATCCAGTTTTACAGGTAACCCATGTAGATACTGACCATACTGGACTTTAACTCCGGTGATTGTAGTGGAACCGTTGTTTCAATATGATGCGGAGAATATTTAAATACGTTGTAAACGTATCGGTAGCATTTAGTGTGATTATTCTTTCTTTTCCGTTGCTTAGATTGGTGAATCAATAATTACTGGAGAGTTGGTTCTACACCTGTCCCAGGTTCTCTGATGTCTGCCAAAACTGAATGTGACAGGCATTTTTTCCGACGACGTTTGCAGAACATCTGGCAACTGAATGTATATTCAGATTTCCTGTTTAACATTTTTCTTCATCACGATTTTGTCTGTTTGTTTCATATCAGACTGTCGCTTGGATAAGATTTATTTATGCTATCAAGTGTCTTAATCAGCAGACCCTGTCCGTCTACTGGCAGGAGTCGATTTATAGAATCGTTTTTCCTTTTTTTTTGTAATTTTTTTTCTGTAATTTTTTTTTGTATGTTTTTTTGTAAGTTGTTGTTTTTTTGTAAGTTGTTGTTTTTTTGTAAGTTGTTGTTTTTTTGTAAGTTGTTGTTTTTTTGTAAGTTGTTTTTGTTTGTTTGTAAGTTGTTTTTGTTTGTTTGTAAGTTGTTTTTGTTTGTTTGTAAGTTGTTTTTGTTTGTTTGTAAGTTGTTTTTGTTTGTTTGTAAGTTGTTTTTGTTTGTTTGTAAGTTGTTTTTGTTTGTTTTGTTTGTTTTTTTTTTTTTGTTTTGTTTTTTTTGTAAGTTGTTGTTTTTTTGTAGTTGTTTTTTTTTTTTGTTTGTTTTGTAAGTTGTTTTTTTTGTTTGTAAGTTGTTTTTTTTGTTTGTTTTGTAAGTGTTTTTTTGTTTTTGTTTGTAAGTTGTTTTTTTTGTTTGTTTTTTTGTTTGTTTTTGTTTGTTTTGTTTGTTTGGTTTTTTGTTTGTAAGTTTTTTTTTGTTTGTAAGTTGTTTTGTTTGTTTTGTAAGTTGTTTTTTGGTTTTGTTGTTTTTGTTTTAAGTTGGTTTGTTGTTTGTTTGTTTGTTTGTAAGTTGGTTTGTTGTTTGTTTGTTTGTTTGTAAGTTGGTTTGTAAGGATTAATTTTTCCCCGTCTCTGGTCTATCACAGCCGCCAGTGAATAGCCAAGGAAACTGTAAAGTCTTTGCTATACAGTCTTTTCTTAGCCTGATGCACTATTTAGATTCATCACGTACAGAATTGCTTCAATGTTTGTAACTCTGCTAATCTTTAGGTACATCAGTGTTTGTGATGAATTCATTCCAGTGCACAATGCGGAGGCAGCGTTGATGTATTTTCGTGAAGTCACGACTGACAAATGATTTACGATTCGACACGATTTCTTCACAGATTTTAATTTAGATAGATATAGAGATACGAGAAATATATATGAGCCCGCAAATCAGTTAAGTTTTCTTAGTAAGAAAATTAAAGTAAGTGTCCCACAACAATGTACATTTACTTAGTCAACGATAATTCTAGATCGTCGTGCAAGTTTTCGCACGAAAGGAGATAGAGAATGCATGTTGATGCTGGAAATCAGGCAAGCATCAACCGAATTCCTTATGCCTGACAACTTCTCACATTAAATGTACCAAGTGTATATTGCATCAACTTTGAAATGTTAAACTAGAATTTTTAGTGTAGTTAAATTCACAATGAAGAGCATTGAGATTTCGGAAAAAAAAAGTCAATCTGAAGCTTGGAATATCGATCCGCTCTAATCAACCCCCAAAAAACTGATTTGGGGGATAATTTTGAATCGGAAAAAAGGTTTGGTAGAACTAAAAATGTCAAAGAAAGCGTGTTAAGTCATCTATAGTCAACGCCAAGTTAACGTTTCCTGAAGTAACAGCTGAAAGTGGAATTACTGCTGAAGTTTCGATACATACAGTGTAACCCGGATATAAGAGACTTCTTATCCGGTCCCGACAACTCTCTTATATCCGGGTTACACTGTATAATAAAAAGGATACAGGAGAAGACAAATCTAAATGGACGCATTACAGAAGAAAATTCGTCACTAATAAAAAGAAAAATTGTTAACGACGGTGAAAAAGAACATAAGTTCTGGGCTTATGAATAACGAGCAAAAATTAGGTTTATTGAGAAGAAGAAATTAACTAAATTCTAATTCAAGAAAGTATGGTTGATTTAATTTGATTTGTTTAACTGCATATCAACTTCATATGGGCCATTTAATGTCGAAATTTAATTTTCTTTGGAGCTTTGAAGTAATGAAAATGTTATTTTGCTTGAATACATGGTAAATGATGCCCACGTTTTGTGCATATAGAGTGTAACCCGGATATAAGAGAAACCCGGATATAAGAGATTTTCTTTGGTCCCAAATTAGAGCCTGTGTTAATGTATATAAAATAGACCTAACCCGGATATAAGAGACTTCTTCTCCGGTCCCGACAACTCTCTTATATCCGGGTTACACTGTACATGTTTTGCGATGGGGTACCTCGAGGCAGTGTAATGGTTAGCAAACTTGCCTCGCTAGAATAATTACGACTGAGTAGTGAGTTCGATCCATACTTCAGCCTTGTGCTACATCCAAGCTACGCTTGGAAAATCGCTATACATGTTTGCGATGACATAATAACTAGAAACATGTGTGTGCTTTATGTAGTAGTTTTATTGAAATTATATTTTGGAATACAGTTTAATTTCTTTAGTTCATATAATATTCCACGATTTCTTATATCCACCTAGTATAATTCTAATACCTACAGACAACGTCCTTGAAGGAATAGTGGCGAACAGATTCTTAATAATAAAAAAAAGAAAGAAATTTCTTATTCTTTCAACTGTTTTTCTTTTTCTCGCTACTTTATATGCAAGTGCAGTATACCTAACGATTGCTGGAATTATATTCCCACTCTAATAATAATGTCAGATAAGAAAACAGTTTGCTGTCGTATCTTAGTTTGGTTAGATAAAGTACATCGGAAAACAAAAGCAAGAAAACCTGTTAATTCTATTTTCAATATCGATAGATATCAATCAATCGTATATGTAAAAGTTTGCTAACACACAAATTATTTGTGAGTCTTAACTTTGCCAGGAGACACATTGATTTATTGTGTAATTAAACATTGGATTGACGATTGACGAAGGATAATGTGAGACGAGATCTTTCATGTTTTTGTCCACGGATAGTGACTGCTTCTAAATCAGTATTATTAAACTCTAGTTGATGAAATGACTTTGACTCGAATTCTTCTGTTAAGAGACGAAAGAATCAATTCGACATCTTCTTGTATACATCAACGGAGCGGAACAAGTGTGGAATTTCATGAAAGGAAAACTACATTTTTTTTCTTTATAATCTTAATACTCTTGTAATCTAGATGTTATACACCACGTATATTTGGATATTTTTACTGTAATCTTTCTTTCCACGTTATTGCTCGCTTAATAGAAGGCCCAAAGCCACACAAGTTTACTTTTATGGATGCAAAGATTGAAGATTATGATACATACGACAGAAAAACGGTTAACCCCAGATATTAAGATTGTAGCTACCGGAAAAGCGTCCTTTGGGGAGTATGTTCCACAAAGCAAGTCTTGGAATGCTCGCCGAATAGAACTTTCGTTCTGTCAATGGCAATACAAAGGGAATGAGAATGGTTAGCCTTTGTGTACACGACATGAGTCAGCTTTAATGGTCTGGATTGGTGGAACTAGGATATATAGCTCTTCAGAATATTTTCCATGGATATTGCGACGGAACAATGATAGGATTGATAGGGTAAGGTGTTGTAGAGTGGAATATAATCTATCGCCCACAAGGCCGCACAAACACGTTTGAACTTTAGAAAGACAGAATTGAAAAGCTTCAATTTGAAACATTTATTTTGCATTAATTATTTACCTTTCGCTAGGCATCACGTGCCATTGTCTTCTTTTTTTTTTCATTTTCAACATTTGCTGACTCCTGTAATATGACTCCAAAGTCAGTAACTTAAAAGACAGATTCCCTGAAAGAGCAGAGTATAACATTAATAATGTGAAAATATATTTAAATGCTCCTACTTAAAAGCTTAAATAGTAAAAACTTATCCATTATGAAGTTGATATTTTGTTATCTGTTTCGACATGGGTAATCAATTAAAATACCTTCATTTTTGCCTTTACATTTGAAAGAGTATTATTTGAATTTCCATCAATGAGGATTCCAGTTATTTCGTTCATTTTTGAATTGCAGTTACTTTTCCTCGTAACTCACAGATCGTCATTCAACGATTGTTACTAAACAGCATACATCGGATAGTTTCCGAAAATAGCGGATCTGATTTTGAGTCTTGTCGATGGTTCATTTTTATATATTTTTTGTCTATAATGTCAAAACGTTTTGTCCTACAAGTGTCATCTCCCTTGCAATGGCGACGCCCGGTATCAGTGTCTCTGTTATTAAAATAGCAAACTGTTCAAGTTTGTTTATAAAGCCAAAAGGTGAAAATAGCAACTCTATTAAAGAGTAGTGTACAGCAATAACTAGAAAAGTTATTTCCCATGCGATGAATTTGTAATAATCCTAGGGGATGCGCAGGTGGTGTAATGGGGGATCCGGGTTCGAATACCATTCGGATAGGTTGCATTCACTTACCCGCAAATACGCTTTAGGAAAGGTTTGACTCTCACTTTCCCAAGCTATGGATTAAATAGTAGTACCTGTTTCTTAAAAAAAATAATTTTCAAGAAATCTCTGATGCAATATAAAAATATTCTTCTATCTATATTTACACTAGTTACATTACTCGGACTGTTCTCCTCATCCTTATTGTCATATTCACGACGTTTCGGCCGTTGTACCCTCCGGCCTTCTTCAGGTGATATACGTTGGAATTTCAAACCGAACATCTTTTAGTCCACGGGGGTAGATTGTTCATATTCAAGTGCAATGCTTTTTCTGGATATGTCAGTTTCAGTTAATTCCCTTTTGTAACACAACTCTTCGAGTAGTTGTTCACCTCTGCTGTGGCTAGAAATTGAACTCCCCTCTTGATTGAAGCCACGTTTTGGATTACTTCAGCGAACAGTTGTATCTCCAAGTTTAGTTACTAAAGGGAATCAACTGAAATATCTAGAACAGGCATGGCACGGCACGTGGAACTAGAACAATCTATCTACCCCACCATGGACTAAATAAAGGGGTTCGATTCGATATTCCAGCGTATATCAACTGAAGAAGACGGGAGTCTACAACGGCTGAAACATCGTGAATATATGTCAATAAAGATGAGGACACCTTCAGATGTTATCGGACCAGAGAGGTCGACCACAGCGTGCGGCATCTTTTAGAATGTTCCTGAAAACCTTACCACGGAATGGCCCAAGCCGTGGCATGGTTTAAATTGGGTAGACGGAACCCTTGGTGGCTGTCGATAGCTCTGCTAGCACGAAATGACAAGTCATCGTGGCCGAGGTTGTTCAAATTGTTGATCACGCTAGATGACTCACTCTTTCCCAGAAACTGTAACTAAAGTCTGCTCAGCATAGTTGTAGCATAAGCCACAGTTGGGTTCTGTGGGTGTTGAATAAACACAAATACGCCTAGCAGACCAGTATCCTCGAATACAAGTGGCTAGCTATACATACGTCAATACATATAGACAGATGTTCAATTTGACACTGTATTTATATGATGAAAAGGATTCCCCTGGAACGATAAAAACTACTTTTTTTATTGTTATAAATACCATGACACAAGAAATGAATGCTGGTAAAGAAAAAGAGGAACGGTTCTTTTAAAGTAGATCCGAATTTGTTTTGCAGACACGTTATCGACCGCTAAATTAATCGGCTCCCGTTCGCTTTTATTATCATAATATTTCATTAGCCTATATTCTTCGGCGATGTTTGTGTGTCTATGGTATTTTGGAATGGAAAATTTTAATCTGTGCTTTACACTAGTGTATATATATATATATATATATATATATATATATATATATATATATATATATATATTTCACATTAAGTACCTCCACCTTCAGCCTCTCGGAATTATCTTCTAATCCTCGCGGTAATAAACACGTGTGTCCTTCCAATGAACTAGGCGAAATTAACAAGCACTTTCATTTTATGGATATTTGAAGATCAATATCGGGTCGATGAAAACGCACCAACCTGTGTGGAATAAAGTGAAAATAATTAAAGAGTAATGGTCTTGGAGAAGATCACAATTTAAAGAATTTCTGCAAATTTTAGCTTCACATAATTCGATCAGTAGAGCTAGCATCGATATAAACTACAGTGGGCACCCACTACTAAAAAAAAAAAAAAAACATAATGTGAATTTATGGTTTCCAAAACCTGACTTAAATTTAGGAATGTTGGTCTTCTGAAAGTACAAAGACTCATCTTGTGATTCAAATGATTCCACGCTCTTGATCTGTCCTGTCTATAATAATCGCAATGGAGGGGATAAGCCTTTCCTTCTACGGAAACTTTCAGCGATCGAAGTCAACGTAATTGTCTGTTGAATTTTATAAAGATTTTGTTTTTCAGAAAAATAGCTTTTTCAAATCTTTTATCATTCTTTCCAGTATCGATGGAAAATTCCATCCTGAAATTTTGTGGTAAAGTCGGCGTTTTGTTTGAGATGGTGGAGGAGAAAGTCGGCATTTTGTTTATGTCACTAGTTTCTCTTTAAGTTACATATGGTATCCAATTCAGTTCTTTATTCTTTATGCTGATAAAAGACTTCAGGTAATGTAGTTTATGTTATTTGGTAAAGTTCTTTGGGATTCTGTAGCGCCAGTTTACGAGATTCAATGAAGGGTGTTCTTCTCTAAGACCTACAGGATTATTTGTTTCGAATATATTTTTATTCAATACTCTAAGAAATGGCTATTTATATTATTCGGACTATTGTCCTCATCTTTGTTGCTCAAGGACACATGGCACAGTGGATAAAGGCATTGGTTAGATCCAGTGACAGGACCCAAAGAGTGTGAGTTCAATACCCGGTTAAGGCAATGGAGAACTTGGAGAGGGGAATTAACAGGAGATAACTGATAACTGACATCCATTAGACATGGCACGTGGAACTAAAACAGTCTAACCCAGTGAGCGAAATAAAGAGTTCGATTCGATATTCCAACCTCCTGAAGAAAGCCGGAGCGTACAACGGCCGAAACGTTGTGATAAATATGACAACAAAGATGAGGACAATAGTCCGAATAATGTAAATAGTGTACATAATACCTCATCTCAGAAATATAGACAGATTCTGAGAAAGCAGTTGTAGACAGTCTAGATGTTTCTGAACAAGTTCGATGCCATTTGACATCCATATGAGTTTAGATACAACGAGGCTGTTTAAGAACATAACTCGAGTTCTTTGGTTAATGTGTCGCGTTTGTAGCATCCTGCGGTTTTGGACAAAACAATTCTTATGCTATACTCATTTTCTTTATCGACTATATTAATGTTTTTATAACTGATTTATATACGAAAGTCATTTGAAGCTTTTAGTATTTATTTATTCCACACGTTTTCTTTTGATAGAGTGAAGGCCTGTGACGTCATACGTTTTGAAAATTTTCGCTTCAATTTAACTTCTTGGAACACTTGGTAGAAAATATTGGGAAGTCTATTCTTTTTCAGAACCATGTTCAAAATTTCAAAATACCACGGACACCTGGAGAAGGCCTCTGATTAATGCTGAAATGTTTCTTTTAAAAAAAGAAAAAATTAAATAAGAGGAAATAAATTCTGAATTTTTGAGATGAGGAATGTACACTATATTTATTTGTTCATTTTAGGTTCACAATATTACACACCGCTATAATCTCCCTTTTACTTTTTTTGTTGCCAAATTGTCTTTTTCCTAATAGCGTTTCTGTTGTGGAGTGATTTCGCAGTGGAGACTTGTATTAAGTCGGTCCTAAAATAGGTTCGACGTACAAAAGGTTAGGAACTTGATATAATAAGTATTACGCAGAGTAATCTAGTTGTGGTCACTGATACTTTCGTATTTGACTAACTGTCGTCCGACATCGACTGACTGACTGACTCCCTTTCTCTTACTAACTCCTACTTATATTAGGTGGGAGAGCCTTTTAACTATAGGGGTGTTTCCCCATAACAGTTTCTGTATCTTCCGTCTGATTAAATCGACAAAGGTAAATACGAAGATCACAAAAATAAGCAGTGAACACCCGGCATAAAAATATTTAAAAAAAAATTACAAATAAATTATTAAAATTTACTCTGATATATATTTGTTTTAATCTTGTATTCATTTGAAAATGTATTTTATTTTGCTTTCTATTTGGAGGTCACGGATTATTTCCTTAATTTCTTTAAAACAGATTTAATCGGATAAAACGTATAGAAGAATAAATATAAGCCCGAACGCGACAAACAACTGAAAAGTAATGGTCAACAAGCTGAAGTTGTAAATGATTAGTCGTGATTTTGTTTCTTACTTGCTGCTCCATAATTGTAGATTAGTCGTTTGCACACAAGGAAACATTCGGCACTCATTGACCAAGCAGCCACTACTAGTTTCGGTTAAAATACGAAACAAAGAAAAAAAAATTATTAAATCAATTTTTCCTTAAAAATATATTCCGAAATTATCTTTTATCGATCTTTCTAGCATTGATGGGGGTTTCCTTTCTAACCTTATGTTCGTAGTTTCGTGGAACGTCTATATATTGATTATAGCATTATTTTCTCTTCATGTGCTTCTATCTTAGTTTTTGCTGCTGTTGAAAGTTCTCAATTGTTGTTTCTGTTATTCCGATCAATTTTCTTTAGTGATTCTGTAGCGCCAGTCAATAAAGTTTAAAGAAGGACAGTCGTCTAAAAGACCTGCAAACTTCATTCGTTCGATGCCATTTTTAAACATCGATATGAGAAAACCGTTTTGTAAATCAAGAAAAGATGTACCGATAATAATAAAAAAAAAAAAAACGTGTAAAAATAATTATGAATGGATAAGTAGAGATGTGTGTTTAAAATGTTTCACTTACTGAATTTGTACGTAACCACATTTTTATGTGCTATCAACTCTGGGTGAGGATGCCAAGATAGCATAAACAGAATCTGTTGCATTCACTTTCGCACTAATATTCTTAGGGAAAGATGAGTTCCTGACTTATCTATCTGCTATGAGTTAAAAAACAGGATAGACTGGACTGTCCCGCTTTCAAAGCCGGTTTCGGAGAAGACCTCTGAAGGCAAATGAAAAGCATTCCAACGTCTATCCCAAGAAGGCACACAGCAATTCACAGATAATAAAGAAAACAAATTTCTGAAAATTTGGCTGAATATATATATTTTTTACGATTCATCAAACCATTTATGTGTTGTTTAAAACCAAAACTTATTTTGTCTTGTAGAATATTTTGTTATATACAAATACTGTTATTTAATCCATAGCTGAGGAGGAAATTGATGCATGTATATCTTTCACAAGATTATACGTAAGTGAACGTAAAAAACCTGAATGAAATTCGAACACTGCTCTCCGGTTTCTCAATCCGAGTAGCGGAATTTCTGGAGAGCTATTATTGCCCATGTCCTAAACAGACACGGCCTTCTTTAATAAAAAAAAAAAAGACAACAATGGGTAAATAGGCATTTTTCATATATTTAAAAAGAAAACTTAGTATTCTATATAGCTTTGCATTTATATAACACAATTTGCTTTACAACGTGAGATTCTTTCTTTTCTTTTTTCTTTTCTTTTTCTCTGAATGTCACTTCATAATTACTTATGTGTAAGTTTGTGCGTGTATATTTATATTTCTCTACGTAAACGTTTCCACATCAACTGGATAGGTGAGGGAGAGTGCGTCCACACACACATATAATGAGAGAGTAGGTGAGTTGGCCGATTTCCAGGTTTTACTGCCCTTGTAGAACAAATAAGACAATCAATTAACAGCCGATGAAGAGAATAGACAGACACGGGTGCATTGATTTTTCTGAAGCAAAAAGGGGGGGGGATGTTTTTGTTTTGTTTTTCTCTACTTCTAATTTCAATTTCGCTTCTTTTTCTGGAGCGAAGCATTATAACAAATCTACTCGAATAACAAGCAAGTAAAACTGTAAGAGTAACGAAAAAAAAAAATTACCATGATAGTCTTGTTTTCATTTGCCTATCTAACGAAATAATTCTTCCCTTTCTATCTACATTTTTCTTTCAATCTTTACATTTTACTATTTCTTGCCTTTGTATATATATATATATATTTTATTTTTCTACTTAGCAAAATGTCACTAGGAGAATTTTGAAAAAATTTAAGACAAGTAAAATATTTCAAAAACTAAAATAAAATCTTGACAGAGTATTTATTCCAAATATATTGTTTATCAACGAAAAATATACATAGCCAATGGGTTTTCGTAACATTTTTTTTTTATTTACAATGACGTCATTTGACGTAAAATTGCGGTTTACTGTTTCTGCACAGTTGATCACCTGACTACATTCCGCCACATATCTTGGTTGAAAACGGGAGAGGCCATCATTCATGCGTAGAGTGTATTGTGCATCCCTTTCTAGATCAAACCACAGCCGATGTCCTCCAACTTGCAAGCTCGACTTAAACACAAATGCGTAGTGGTGGTGAATTTCATGAGTGGGAACCTTCTTCGCTGGCCATTGGATTCGGTCCAGGAAGCCTCTACACAGAGGATGCCATTTCATCACCCCACTGGCTGAATACATCGTCATACAGTGATGTAGATTGCTGTCAACTCTCAAAGAACTTTCGTTCGCCCTTTGACAGGTTTTGTTTTTCATCTCGTTTGGTGTACAGCCACCACACCTTCACCAGAGAAGGTTCGTGGGGGGGGTGAACCGGTTTAGTCAACTATGATCCATCCTTACGGCAAGTAGTACAAGTTCACATGGTTCCAAAAGCACGTGTTGACTTACCAGGTATCATTTCAACACAAGCAAGCGAACAAAGTCACTAGGATGCAAGGGGTAACAGTGTTAAGAGAATGAGAAAAACTATATAAAGGAGAGAGAAAAAATAAAAGAATTAAGATAACGATTGACATTTCATTTAAATTTTTGAAGATCAAAGTTGACTGGGAAGCAAGCAGCCGGAAGAGGGTTCCACAATCGAGAAGTGCGAGAGGAAAATCTTGGTAGCATAGAACTTAGTTATAGCTAGCCGTTTCAACAGTAAAATAAGACCTTACCGACAATCTTGTAGTATGCTTAAATTCATAAAATCTAGGTAACATAGCGGAAAGCTCATCAGGACAATTGCTATGAAAATATTTGTAGAAGAGGTAAAAGGAAACAATGTCATGCCAGAGAGAAAGGGACTGAAGACGAGATGCCAGGTCAGGATCAGTTATATTACGTACACTTTGATTTTTGTCAAGAATCTCTACTAGGAGCATCAGACCAGATATGGCAGCAATATTCAAAGCACAGACGAGTGGTAGTTATAAATGTGCATATAATGGAGTCTGACAGGATTTTCGATGGTGAAAAATTTTCTGACACGACACAGTGAACCAACTTTCCTAGCAGTGAGTCTAGGAATTAATTCAATATAATTAGTCCATTTCATATCCATTTTGGAGACGTTAAAATTTACTAGCTATTCCTTTCTCTAGTTTAAATGAATTGAATGAAAGGATAAACACAATCAACTGGAAAGACGCCTAACGACTTATTAATGCAGATAGATGTCTATCTGCTTGTAATAGCATTTTTACAACGACAGTATTCCGTCACTTAAAACTGTTAATCAATCCCTATAATGTTTTGTTAAATCCAATCGCGTTAATCGAATCTAAATACAAATGGTAAATGATATAATTGATACAGTTTTTTCTTTCAAAATTCCTTTTTAACAGATCGAATTTAGTCCATATGCCGTCTTAAAACCTGTGGTTATAAAAATATATATGAAGAAAACAAGATAGACTTATAATTCTGCGTACCTATTTTGATCATAACATTTTTTATGAAAAGTAAACATTATTTTGTAAGTAGTTCAAATATAGTTTGAGAAAAAGCATCTAAACATATATGGAAGGATTTTTTTTCTCTTCATATATTATGGCTATTATTGCATATAGATAGATATTTAATAAATTTTAAAATGTTTTTACGAATTTTGATAGGTGTTATTGAGTCGTATAATATATATATATATATAACACGTGTCTGCCTCTGTTAAATAGTGATATGGCTTATATTAGTACCAAGGATGTGTTGGTGTTACAAGTCAAATTTATTTCTTACATCCTCTAATGCATACACACATTAAATAATAATAATAATTAAACTTCGAACTGATGTCTAGCAAAGAGTGTGTCTAAATGAAAGAACGTTTTCTTTTTCTCTTCAAATTGTTTCCGGTAGCAGCTCAGTGCATTCGTAATCTTTCGGCGCACCAGCAAGTTTCTTTCAAGAACTGAATCTGCACTAATAAGCTGTCAAGTCAGAATTTAGCGTTTTTGAACAACTATCTGATAGAGTTTCAGATTCAGTCCAGATTTTGTGAGCGTCTTCTCTTTCCAGGCTTCGGCTACTAAACGGTGTTCATTCGCGAAGTGTGCTATCCAAAACCGCCAAGGCTTACGGCCATATCACGTTCAAACACCGGTTCCCGTATGATCACCGAAGTTAAGCAACGTCGAGCCTGGTCAGTACCTAGATGGGTGACCGCTTGAGTATACCAGGTGCTGTAAGCTTGGATCTGCGAGTGGTGGAATGGATAATGGTTCGGAATTGCTAATCGGGGAGCTGAGTTCCAATTACAGTTGGGTTTGTTATATTCACTTACACGACACGTATGAAGCCACTTTCTTGTCCCTCGCTATAGGTTAATTAGTAAGAATTGTTTTACTAAAAACATTACGTCACAAAGAAATGTGTGCAAAATATTTATATTTCGGTATTAAATATCAATAGAAGTAGATAGGCCACTAAACAAAAACAACTAAGCAACCAAAACAATGAGGTAATATTGTATATTATTTCAAAGCGTTTTCTAGGTTTACAAAATGCCTAATAATTGTAAAAACGTGGTGCAAATTGCATAAGTTTTAACGAAGTACAATATATCCACTGTGCCATGTGTCCTCAAGGACATATGGCACAGTGGATAAAAGCGTTGGTTAGATCCAGTGACAGAACCCAAAGATTGTGAGTTCAATACCCGGCTAAGGCAGTAGAGAACTTTCAGAGGGAAAATTAATAGGAGATAACTGATAACTGACATCCATTAAAACATGGCAAGTGGAACTAGAACAGTCTACCCCAATGAGCGAAATGAAGGTTCAGTTCGACATTCCAACCACCTGAAGAATATAGGAGCGTACAACGAATTGAAACGTTGTAATAAATATGGCGACAAAAATGTGGACAATAGTCCGAATAATGTAAATAATGTACAATATATTTTTTAAAATATTAAATCTAAAAATGTTATATATTTCCCCTTAATGTTTATAAGCTGAAAGTGTTAAACTAGCAATTTTATATCTGTCTACATTTCTGAGATGAGGTATTGTAACGATTTTCATTGTTCGGACTGTTGTCCTCACCTTTACTGTCATATTTTGTACTGATCCCAAAACTGATTTGACCCAAAGATTTGAGAGTTCAAGCCCTACCCACAGCGGAAAGAACAAGAAAACTTGGTGAATTATCACAGCGAATTAAGTAAAACTGACATCCAAAAGATGATACGCGGAATTAGAACAATATACTCTCGTGAACTAAATAAGATTCGGTTCCAAATTCCAACAAATATCACCTGAAGAAGACCGGACAGTACGATTGCCGAAACGTTGCGAATGTGACAGTAAAGATTAAGACAACAGACCGAACAATGTTAATACTTGTTTAAGAAAATGTATATTCATTTAATCAGATTACCTGTTATTGGTTACGCAGTTTTTCCTAAATAAAATACTTCATACATATATATATATTAAAGACATTTTTATCTTTAACATTCTTTTTATAGATACAAGTATTTAAGTAAATGCTCTGTTTATAATAAACAGTATTAAATAACATTTACCGGCCTGAATGTCTGAGAAATCTTCATAGAAAATATTCGTCCTTTGACAGGATTCGAACCTGCATCCTATACGGAACCGTCATTTACGCTGACGTGCCTTAACCGACTCGGCCACAAAGGAGCGTCCGGTAGGCAAGGTCGAATTTACTGCTTATAAACTTCAATCTTCCATGAATCTCGTACATTCATAACTCATATATATATATATATATATATATATATATATATATATATATATATATATATAATAAATATGTGTGTGCAACGAATGTCTGTCATGTTCGATCATAGACCGTTCTAAATTCCGAATATTACCTTTAATTTCGGGAGAAAATAAAGATAAAAATTGTCCAACATTTGGATATTTTTTTTATTATGGTGTTCCTCAATCATATGAGCCATCGTCAGGGTGGTTATATGGACATTTAAACAAAAATATTTACCATCAAAGATGATATTCTGTTGATATCGAAGATTGCTATGCGCCGATAACGGTCAGGAAATAGCCAACGCAGGTCGTAAATTCATGATGCGGTTCTATGACGTTGTACCAAGCGAGAGAACAGAATATTAACGATAGAACCATATGTTTAGATGCAATGTAATGTGTTGTGACTAATTTGAAATGTAATTTTGTTGAGTGTGGGTTGCTTTGTTTTAATGTAGATGACCTCCAGTAGCTGAAGGTTCTTTTTACCTGTGTGTATTTGAGTATTGTTGTGTTATCAACTAATATCTGTTTAATATTATGTCAATGACTCAGATTTTCTAAAAAATGTTGTTTAATAGAACTAAAAACAGAAAGGTGGCAGGTAAGTCTACGGGAGAGCGTGGTTGTAGTAAAACCAATATATGTAATGGGTTTATTATTAATATCATTAATACAATCTATGAACGGGCATGTCAGTTGATACACTACATTGTTTGTTTTTTTTGTTATTTTTTTGTTATTTTTTTGTTTTGTTTTTTTGTTTGTAGAGGATTTAGTTGTATGTTAGGGTTATTAGTAATTATGAGGTCAATTGTTTTAATTTTTTATATAATATATGATGAGCTTAACTTATTATTAATGGGATTAACATTTCTACCAATTATGTTTTTGAGTGTTGTTTCATCATGTTTGTAATTATTATCTACTTGGTTGTAGTAGTATTATGTTTTTGACGTACACTATTATTATTATTATTAATATTATCAATTTCGTTAGAGGTATTATTAAGTTTATTGAGATATATTTTAATTTGTTGATCAATGACGGGATTAGGAAATCAATTTTGTTAGAGGTATTATTAAGTTTATTGAGATATATTTTAATTTGTTGATCAATGACGGGATTAGGAAATCCATTATTAAAAAGTGTTTCATGTTATGTAATTTTTTAAAGAACATGGTTTTGGAAGAAGGTATCATTTGTGTGTGCTGGATTATTTTTTTTTTTTATAATGGCTAACTTATATCGTTGGGTGTGGGGATATTCACTGTTATAATTAAGACACGAGTTAATGCTTGCGGGTTTCCTATATACAGAAGTATGTTTTGTGTGCTGGAATCAAATACATCAAGGAGAAGAATTTTATTATTAATATTATGTAAATGACTAGTTCTAGTGTATATCTGAGGACGGAGTGACTATCAAATTTATTTTTATGCTGTGTAGTTTGATCAATATTTTTAGATAAATCGAAAATGCCATCTATGTATCTTACATATATTATTTGTATCACTAAGTATTTTATTTTCTAAATGTTCCATATAATAATTAGAAAAAGTGGAGGCTAAAGGAGATCCCATCACAATACCTTCTATTTAAGTATAAATATTAGTGGGTCATGAAAAGGTACTTCAGTGATATAGGCTAATATTTTTAAAATAGTGGGTTTAATATTGACCAGTGGAAGAAAAGTGTGATTGTATACATCAGAGATAATGATGTCTATTAGTAAATTAATCTTGTTCATCCAAAGATGCGATTATTTCGTTGTTTGTTTTTACAACATGAGGAATCTGTATAAATTCATTTGTGGAGTTAATATTGTATTAACTTGGGAGTTAAGGAGCAATTATTTTAAGGGTTTTTGAAAGCTAATATACTGGTGTAGGTTTTTGTGAAATGATAGGTCAGAGGGGATGATCATTTTTTATGAATTTTTACATTTCCATAAAGATAGCGAGGTTGACAGTCACCTGTAACCTTTGAAGTTTATAAGATACTATTTCATCATTGTTAGCAGTAATAAGTTTATTGATATGGTTTTTAAGTTAGGTGCTGGTTTTATTGGTTAACTTTTTATATTTATTATGATCGTGCAAAATGGCTTGTAATTTTGAGTGGTACTCAGGTTTGTTTAAAATAAAGGAAGTATTAGTTTTATCAGCTCGTCGAATAACGATACATTTTAGTTGTGTGGCTACTTTTATTAAAGGAATATTTATAATTCCATTTGGATTTTATGATAGCGGCGTTTAATAGATTCAGTTATAAGTAATTCTTTTAATCCTATCTGTGTAGTAATACGGTTGCCTTTTTCCAACAGAAAAAAACAATTACGTAGAGGTTCATAAAAGCGTTCTCTCGCTAACTCATTTGTCCCCCCACCTCTCTCTCTCACTCCTTTGTCCCGCCACCTCTCTCTCTCTAACTCCTTTGTCCCGCCACCTCTCTCTCTCTAACTCCTTTGTCCCGCCACCTCTCTCTCTCTAACTCCTTTGTCCCGCCACCTCTCTCTCTAACTCCTTTGTCCCCCTCTTAACTCCTTTGTCCCCCCCTTTCTCTCCTAACTTTCCTTTGTCCCCCCAGCTCTCTCTAAAATTTGTCCCCCCCAGCTCTCTCTCTAACTCCTTTGTCCCCCCAGCTCTCTCTAATCCTTTGTCCCCCCAGCTCTTTCTCTAACTCCTTTGTCCCCCCAGCTCTCTCTCTAACTCCTTTGTCCCCCCCAGCTCTCTCTCTAACTCCTTTGTCCCCCCCAGCTCTCTCTCTAACTCCTTTGTCCCCCCAGCTCTCTCTCTAACTCCTTTGTCCCCCCAGCTCTCTCTCTCCTTTGTCCCCCAGCTCTCTTAAACTCCTTTGTCCCCAGCTCTCTCTCTTTTAACTCCTTTGTCCCGCCACATCTCTCTCTCTAACTCCTTTGTCCCGCCACATCTCTCTCTCTAACTCCTTTGTCCCGCCACATCTCTCTCTCTAACTCTTTGTTGTCACATCTTTCTCTTCCTCTTTGTCCTGCCACTCTCTCTCTCTAACCTTTGTCCCGCCACATCTCTCTCTCACTCCTTTCATTGCCACATCTCTCTCTCTCTTTTTTTGTCATTGATCTTTTTTAAAATGATGTTTTCATATATATTTATATAAATATATTTTATATATATATATATATATATATATATATATATATATTTACGTGCCCTGTGGATAAAAAGTGTTCAGTGACTTGACCCAAATAGTTTCTAGTTCAATACCTACCCACAACAGAGGTTAAGGAAAGCTTGGAGAGCTTAGTTATTAAAAGAGAGATAACTGAAACTGAGATATTCAAAAAAGGCATGGCACGTCGAACTAGAACTATCTAACTCGTTGAACGAAATAAAGCTTTCGTTTCAAAATGCCATATCATCTGAAGAAGGCTGGAGTGTACAACGGCTGAAACGTAGTGAATATGACAATAAAGATGAGGACAATAGTCCGAACAATGTATATAGTGTAAATAGTTTTCACTATCTTTTTTTTATATTGTTAAGCTACGTGTATTATCACCCTACAGTGATATTACTAATTTAATCATTGTCACTGCATAATGAAAAGTACAGTGTCTTTATTGTCAAACGTTCGGTAATATTTTTTGGTATTTTCACCGAAAATCTTTTATAATTTATGGTTACTTATCAATTACAACTACAGGAAATTTCCTTATATATATATATATATATATATATATATATATCATATTAAACTTGTTATTTTAACAAAGGTTTTGTCTGTTATCACCGTACAATGAACCTCTACGTAATTGTTCTTCCTCCATGTTCCCTTGGCTCGTAGCAGAATGATTATCTGAGGCTCATTCCAAAGAGGTGGCAGGAATATTGGAGGTGATTCTTTAAAATATGTACAGGAATACTGTAACCATTTTACGAGTTCTTTCAGTTTAAATAAAGTTCACAAAATTCCTCTCTATATATACATTCACTTGTTAACTTCCCATTGCTACGCTCTAATTCCTTTGGCCTCCCCGCTTCGCTCTAATTCCTTTGGCCTCCCCGCTTCGCTCTAATTCCTTTGGCCTCCCCGCTTCGCTCTAACTCATTCGTCCCTCCCACCCCACCTCACACTAACCACAGAACGCTCAACCTTCATCCGTACGGTGATATTAACTTCGCTTGACAATAGTGACTTTCTAAGCGTAGCTTCAATGTGACACAGGGCCGAAGGATCAACGAGGATCGTAATTGTTCTAGCGAGACAAGCTTGCTAACCATAACACGACACCGAGTTGCCCTACTGTCTCTTCCCCGTAATAAAAGTAAAAATAAGCATTAAACTACTCTTTAAAAACAAAAAAGAGCTAACTTTCAAGTTGTTTTACCCACTTGGGCAATCTTCTGTTTCAACTATCGCTTCTTAGGCTCGTTAGAACACTGGACGCCTGTTTATCTATTCTTTAAAAATTGTCTTTTTACCAGCCACTCTTCCCTTAAGCACATATGTTGTCCAACCCCATTTCCCCTTTAAATCATTCCTCATGGCAACAGCGGTCATTTTCTGATAGCCCCTTTAAAATCGGTGAACGTATCCATTTGTTTTCCGATTTTCCTGTTATCCGGATCTAGTTAACAGTTTTATGGAAGGTTTTTATGGCATCGTAAATTACACTTTGCAAATATCCAACTTCAAAAGTTATTTTCCTTTTTAACCAATTAATCATCTGCTGTCACACTGTTTTCAGTTTTCTCTATGATATTTTTTCTACTACCGTTCAAGGCGCAAAAGCCACTCAAGATAGAAGGTTACTAAATGAGGTTGTTTCAAGGGCGTAAGGAGGGGAAGTAAGTTATGAGGAGCGATAATGTTTGCACCTAGACGTGAAGTGGATAAGCACGTAACGATCAGGGATACGTCCTCTCGGTAGTTTTGTTAAAAAAAAAAAAAAAAAGAAAATGTCGATGCTATTACCGCCTTAGAAATGAATTATGAAGTGAATGCAGATGAGTCGACCCTGTGTGCGTGGCATGGTGGGTCCTAGTTGTGAAGTTTGAACTAAGAAATGTTGGTCTTCTTAACATATTCCATGAAAATATCGACAGAGCAGCGAGAGCCTAGCAACATTAGAAAAGGCGGGAAGTACGCACAACGAGCGGAAAAAGAATATATTTAAAAAAAAAAAAATTCTATTTCCTGTCTATATTTCTGAGATGAGGTATTATGTACATTATTTACATTATTCGGACTATTGTCCTCGTCTTTGTCGCCATATTTATCACAACGTTTCGGCCGTTGTACACTCCGGCCTTCTTCAGGTGGTTGGACTGTCGAATTGGACCCTTTATTTCGCTCACTGGGGTAGACTGTTCTAGTTCCACGTGCCATATTTAATGGATATCAGTTAAGTTCCCTCTGAAAGTTCTCCATTGCCTTAACCGGGTATTGAACTCACACTCTTTGGGTCCTGTCACTGGATCTAACCAACGCCAAAGAGTGTGAGTTCAATACCCGGTTAAGGCAGTGGAGAACTTTCAGAGGGAAAATTAACAGGAGATAACTGATAACTGACATCCATCAAACATGGCACGTGGAATTAGAACAGTCTACCCCGTGTGCGCAATAAAGGGTTCAGTCCGACATTCCAACCACCTGAAGAAGGCCGGAGCGTACAACGGCCGAAACGTTGTGATAAATATGGCGAAAAGATGAGGACAATAGTCCGAATAATTTAAATAATATTCTATTTCCTCAATAACATAATTTCTATTGTCAACAAGTAACTTATGAAACATAATTTCCGTTGGTGTACTTCAATTAAATGATAAAATATCAATTAAAATATATATCAGTATCCCATGTATAGAGTATTCATTGAAAGATATTCACTACCCTCCCTACGCCGTTGGATGTGGCCCAAGGCCGAGTTTATTGTGAGGTATCCGAGCCAGTAGGCTCGGCCAACAACTTCCTCGTAGACCCCGTACAAACGTGGTCGGGTAGCTGTCTCATGAGAAGAGAGTCTGCCCTTCGACATGGCCTCGTCTGGGGATCCTCTCTGCCCGAAGGTAGAGAGTTTGACCAACACTATTGATGGGAATGTTCATGTACCGTATCGCTTCAGGACGGTGGCGATCATAGCTCTCCACAACTGCCTATACTTTGTAGCTCTTAGTAATGATTGCTTTTTTTACTATCTCTACCACATTCTGATCTGTCATCTATTTACAAAAGCTTATGTAGGTTACTCAGTTTCCTTTTTGCCCCCTTTAGACTTCAAAATGCCTTGTGGGTGTCAAATTCTCCAAGCCCTTTTTCTTCTTTATGCATCCCAGAAATATCAACTCTCTTTCAGATTCTTAATATAACTGCTTTTTGTTTCCATTTTCCTTAAAATTTTCTCATTGCTCACAAGTTCAGTGCATGGTATTCTTATCATGCTTCTGTAGAAACACATTTATCTTCATCTGAGAGTGAGGTAGTGTTATAGTGGAACACACCTATTCTATAGTTAATAGACTCTCCCACCTATAAGAAGTAGGGGTAGTAAGAGTAACGTGGGAGTCGCTCAGTGGGTGGGTCGGTCAGTCGATGCCGGACGACCGTTAGTCGAATACTAAAGTATCAGCGACCACAACTATATTACTCTGCGTCATTACCTATTATATCAAGTTCCTAACGTTTTGTACATCGAACCTATTTTAGGACCGACTTAGTACAAATACAAGCATCCACTGTGAAACCACTCCATAACAAACTTGGCGACGAGGTATTCGGATTCATACGTTGGAAGAGAAAAAAAATTCACACTCCATAACAGATAGTGGGTCTTAATCGGGAGGGTTAAAACTGGTGGAACTAAGGAATATATTTCGTCTGTACACTTTTCATTGAAATACCTATAGAGCAGCTAGAAGCTTCCGATGTTTCGTCTGTGTGAAAGGAGTTTTAGGGTAGAAAATAAATCATCACCCTCAAGGACACGGAGACGCTTTTGGACTCAATCGAGACATCAAAATATATACTGAACAGCTTCTGTCTATATATGGACTCCATTTCCAGGCAATTATGTCTCTCATAAATGCAGAAGGTAGCAGGCGGTGTCGGAGCTCTACAGGGGCCCCGACAATTTTTCTAGTATCTATAGCGGTGGACCGTATGTACGAGTTTCCCTTGAGATCTCGGTTGGGTTTAAGTCTCAAGGCGCGGGCCTCCCTGAGAGGATACCGGCACATCTCGATAGGGGAAAATTCGTGACCAGCTCGCTGATGATACATCGTCAGTAGTTTGGTTTTCGAGGTATCGAATGCGAGCAGCCAGTTCCCACCACTGAACTGTTAAAGCTAGGTCAGGCAAATGATCAGTAACCAGTCTCTGGTCATCTAGAGCTTTTTTTATTTGTTTGTTTTTAATGAATTTTTCCTTTTTCTTAATACTTAAATACGCACATCATTTAAATAGAGCCAAAACACGGTGTAATTTTTAAATAATTTTATGATTGAAAAATTAGATGAAAGGAAATCGTTTTTAAATTTTTGGACCATAGAATCGACACGATGCTTTTGTTGCTGGATATCAGACCATTGCAAAGGTTTGTGTTCGATTTTCATTGTTAATGTAAAATGACTGCGACTTGACACTGGTCTTTGTTCTGCAGCCGATCTCTCGTGTATTTTATGTTGAAATTTTGCATCGTTCAGTTGCGAATCAGACTTTGTTGAATGGTGATATTTTGTCAACAAATGAATTCCTTAAAAACGAAGGATGACAATAATGCTTTAAAAATTTCAGAAAGGAGTAAGCGTTGAACCTGCGACAAAAGAAAAACGATACGGAACGTTTTTTTTTTAGGATCGTGCTCCATCCCTTCGGACGGTCAAAATGTTGTTTAGCAGATTCCGTCTGGATGATTTTAACCTAAACAATCAACTACACTCCGTGCTAACTTCCGACATCGACGAAATCGCCTTGCTTGCTATTGGGGATAATAAACAGAAGATTACGATGAGAGAGATTGTTAAGAGTTTGTGAAAAATCGATATCTCAGCTGCCTTTGAAGAGACTTAGGTTCGTTCACAAACACGTGGGTACCACCTTTTTTAACGAAACAGAAGAAGCTCGATCCAGCAATTCCTTTGTTGTTACTCCATGAAAAGGATCCGTTCTTGGAAAGAGTTGTCACAAGAGATTATGGATCGTTTATGATAGCATTCGACATCAACGTAGCTGGAAACAAGATTTTCAAGGTGTAGAACTCGTGGCTAAAGTTAGTTTAAATCAAATGAAGACGGGGCTGTTCATTTGGTAGGGTTTCAGAAGGATAATTCGCTTTGAGCTTCTTCAAGCCGGCAAATCAATAACCGCAAAGAATTATTGCGACCAAAACAAATCTCAGTGCTGCTAGTCAAGAAAAACGGCTGAATTTGGGAAATCGAAAAGGTTTCGTTTTTCCAACAGGACAATGTAAAAGAGCATGTTGGGGAAAAAAAAAACTTGTAGAAATTTAAGGACTTGAAATAGGGACACCCTCCAGCACCCACTGTATTCTCTGGATTTGGCTGATTCGGATTTTCATTTCTCTCAGTCTCTATAAAACAACTGGCTTTGTACAGACAGGCAAAAAGTACAGGAGAATATATTTCCAATACACAAGGTTTCTATGAAAAGGGCGTCAACTGAGTTGTGGAACGATACGAGACAGCTGTTCAAAGCAATGGAGTCTATGTACTTGCTCAATAAATGATTGTATGAGTATGTAAAATTTTGTTTTAATTTTCTTTTTATTTTCTTTTTGGGCAAGAAATTTTGAAGTGATCTAATATTTTTATGGATTCAGTCCACTTCAGCTAGTGATTTACGTTAATTTAACGTTTAACTTCAAATGCTATATTAAGATACAGACTTATAATACAATAATTCAGAATTCTTACAAGAAGTAATTCGGAATCGTTAGAGAAAGAAGAAAGGAAGACGAGGTGGTATAGCGAAATATACCTGCTATGGTTCTACAAATTTTTCAAATGCTGTCATGAAGTAATAACCTTGTTATTTAAAAAGGAGACTTATTTTAATTTCCTTCTGTATTGTGCTGTGGCATTTAAACTTAAAAATAAAATCAATATAAAGCTTTGACTGATAAATGGTGTAGTATAAGAGGAAGTGCCGTTGTCGACACTGGTTTGAAACTATATCTCCAGTGAGCAACACGGGCGATTCCATTATAAAGTAGATCACGTGATCATAAAGAAAGTGAATAAATAGGAAATAGCGCGATGACTATACGATCACTGTTCACACTTCTTGTCTATCCACTATTGCTATACGTTCACTTTCTCTATTACTATACGGGTTACTATTCTCTTCTGATCATTATACTATTTGACGATTACTACTTGGACAAATATTACTAGTTCGGATATTATTGGAAGGCGTTACTACTAGTGCCGGCGTCTACGAAGTCTCGAATATAACGAGTATTTTTGAAACGACAACGAGCTTTCTGATTAAAATGACTAAAAATTGAAAAAATATATATATATAGAAATATATATTAAGAATTGTTTCCAATGATTCTTTACTATATTAATCTAAACCGGTGCAGGTTCCCTAGTCCGAAGTACCAGTCTATGTCAAGCAGTCACTCTCAATTATAATTATGAATGTTACGCTCACTTTCTCTACTAATATACGGATTACGATTCTCTTCTGATCATTATACTATTTGGCAATTACTACTTGAACAAATATTACTAGTGCGGATATTATTGGAAGGCGTTACTACTAGTACCGGCATCTACGAAGTCTCGAATATAACGATCATTTTTGGAAGTGATAACAAGCTTTCGCTTGACATAGCAAAAGTGACAAGCGGGTCTTCCAACATCACAAAAAAGGGAATCAGCATTTTTCAAATATCTAACATTCTCTAACAAATGTTAGACATAAATCCATCCATTATTTCCTATACATGTATAAGTCTATTATTCGTCTATGCATTGCATATTGCTGTCACATCTTGTCTGGTTCTTCTGCTATACATGTAGAGATTATTAATAAAATACAAAAAGAATCTACATTGTTATTGGTTCTGACCTGGCATCTCTGCTTTAGTCACTTTCCCATCGGCGTAACGTACCCTCCCTGTAAGTTTTCTATAAATATTTTCATGCTAACTGTTCTCACGAGCGTTCTTCTTTCATAGCTCGACGAATTTAAGCGAAGGACTAGATGGGTCTGATTATTTTACAGTTGAAATTGCAAAATGTAACCGGAGGTTTTATGTTAAAAGTTTCTTCTCTTGCACTTCTCGCTTGTGGAACTCTCTTCCGATATTTTGATTTCCAGTCAAATTTGATCTTTAAAAATTTAAATGCAATGTCAATCGTTATCTTGGTTTCTTAACACTTGTTCTGTTATTGTTTCCTCTCTTTAATAATGTTGTTCTTTTTCTCATTTTCTTTCACAATCAGTAACCCTTTGTCTTTGTTGCTTTGTCTGGCTTGAGGCTAAATGATTTTTTGTGAAGTAAACAGTGATTAAGCTCTTTTTATTCATAGGAATTTATTTGAAAAATATCAAAAAAAAAAAAAACCCATAACCGAACGCAAGTGAACTCTAATAGCAAATCTTCAAACATACGAAACGGATATCATAAATAACTTAACACAATATATTTAAAACGTACTCGAAGATATAAAACCTATAATTAACGACAATTTCCCTACTAGAATAATTCTTCTCTTTGCTGTGTTCTTTCAAGACGTGGGTGATCATTGCTCTCCACAGCTTCCTAACTAAGATAATAAAATTACACAGCTTCTTCTAAGATAATAAAAATAAACATTCCTATCTCGATGTTCTGCTATCCATGTACACAAGTTCGTTATGCAAGTTACTCGCTGTTTACGGTTAGTCTTTATGCTTTCAACAAGCCTTGTGAGCGTTAAATTTTCCAAACAATCTTTCCCCATTAGCTGTCCTAGAAATTTAACGTCTCTTCTGGAAAACATTTTTCGCTATTCCAATGTGCCATCGAATTTCGGTATGACATTTTCTGTCTTAAACTAATTTTACAAAAAACAAAAGTCACCATTCTCCATAAATATAATAATCACGGTCAAGAAAATTGTTTTCATATTCATCACCTCTTGACATAATCAAGTGTATTATACTCGAATTAAATTTCTGATATGGACACCACAAGCGATACAATAAAAACAAAAACATCAATAAATCAATGTCAATTACGAATTCGAATCTCTACTTGAAGAATATAATTCTGTAAATAAAATTCCAAACAACACAAATTGGTAACACAATCACAACATTATCAAACCAGTTAACTTGGCTTTTATCCGAACTAAGTTGCATCTCATCAAAGAAAGACAACAACCATAAAGAAATCCGATCAGCCTCTACCTAAAAACAAATAATATATGCTACATAAATTAAAGAGAAAAAGGATTACAAATATTAGAATACTTAACCCTAAGAAACAAACAACATAATACGAATATGTGAAAACACCTCAAGAGGATGTTTCCCCTATCACTAGAATCTTAACCTGGTCAAGTCTAGAGTTAACCAATATCTTCCCTTCCTGTCTACATAAACTACCTCTTGACGTAACCCTCTATCTAGAGAGGCCCCCGGGCCTTTTACAGGGTAAAACTTGCTGTAAAAAAATCGACATGGAAGGAAAATATTTAAAATATACTATCTGTAAGATCTGTAGATTGGAATGACGTCAAACAGTTACTATATGATACATCCAATGGATGCGTTAACGGAAGAGCGATTAACATAGGTATTTACGCTTTTTTAGATCCTGATAGGAAATGAAAATAAAAGCTCTACGAACTATATCTACTCGTCTCGGAAGCCACAGTTTGAGTCACTCTTTAAAAGGATATATCGGGTGGTTATCAAAATTTCGGTAATATAATACTTAGGGATTTAAAAAAATACCGTTAACGATTAATTAAACCAAGACAAATTCAACGAACTAATAGATAATGACTTTTAAAACCGAATGTTGAACTCGCTCAACGTTTAAAGAAACAAGTGAATAACAGTTATTGCTTTTTGAACCGGTTGGAAATTAACGCTGAAGTAAAATATCATGTCGGATTTTTTCGTTCAATTTTTGGTTGCTTAAACAAGTATTTACTCGCCAGCAAATGTCGACGTTTGTGGAAGTCGCACTGTAGATCGAATAAAGTACACAAAAGACGCGGTCTGCGAAACAATTTCCCAAAACGGAGAACCAATTAAAAAATGAAATAAGAAAAGAAATGAGGGGGATTAGAACTAACTTCCACAATCAGCAGACGAATTCGAATCTGATTACAAAAGGTGCGGCGTACACACAAATATCCGGATTGTGGTTGATCACGGTTGGATAGCGGAAGTAGAAATGGGATTGTTGTTGATTATTTCAATTGGGCAATTCACAAACTCCCAGGTTTTTAATACGATTCAACAATTATATACTTTCCCATGTTTGCATGATGCATGTAATATATCTGAACACCGAACTCAGTTTCTCTCTCTCTTTCTCTAATATATATATATATATATATAGTTACGAACTTGTAGCATATAGATGAACCACGGGTTCTAAATAAAAAGGAAAACGTGGTTTCTTTTCTCGGTCTTCACTCAGAAATGGAAGCGATACAAGGGAATCAACGAAGAACAGACACAAGACGATGGATTTCAAAATAAAACATTTATTTATAAATATATATAACGAAATAAAGAAAGAAAAAAAAAGAACATTTATTTAACAAAGGGGGAGGACATCATTAAAGAATAGAAGGCGCGAGCGAATACATACATATATGAAAACAGATCGAGCCAAAAGAACCAACTTATCTTGCAGTCGGGTTGGTATCTTCACATAAAGTTTTGATTTGCCGAAGCGAGAGTTCTGATGATAAAACAGTATCTTGGCCGGCCGACAATGTTCCTGGATTCTTCTTCTTTTCGCGAGTGTTCGTGGGTCCCCAGCATTTCATACATGCATTTGGTTGGGTTGATCAGTCCATAGCAGCCCTTTCACTCCCAGTCGACAGACTTTTTGCTGTCTTCCTCTTCTCAGTGGGCGGTCTGACGATTTTTTTGCCCAGCGACGTTCAACTACCGCTAGTCAGAGGGAAACTGAAAAATCCTTTTTTTGGTTTTCGCTGTCCCCAAAGACAGTCACGTGGGTTCCCTTCGTCCTTGACCGGGTACCCAGGAGGATAGGGCGCAAATCACGCAGTGCTTGTGTGATGGCCAAAAGTTCAACACATGCTCAGTACGTTCCGATCACGTGAATCGCAGCAGGAGACCCTGATGGTGCCTGGAATTCACTCATGGTCAAACGCGAAATCTTGGAACCAGGTCATCCTCGCGTCGGGTCACTTCGAAGTTCACGGGCCCTTGGCTTGTGGGTGGAAGAGAGGATAAGGAGAGAAAGAATTTGTGAAGAGAAGAGGGGGTGTATGGCTGATCATAGAATATATTCGCTCGCGAGTCGGAAGCATTGGATTAAATTTCTGTTTTTATTTATTTATTTATTTATCTTTCTTTTATATCTAACTAGTTTTCTCTTTATTTAAGATTTTACTTTAGCCTAACGCCTATATGGTTAATGAAATCGTGGCTACGTGACATATATATATATATATATATATAGTCAATTATAGTCATATACATTTAACCGAGTATATCAGAATATATCTGTCTATCCATATATCTCGGCCTGTTCTTGCATGTGTGTCTCTCTCGGGCTATTTTTATATCTATCCCTTTCTCCTCTTGTGTGGGTGACTCTTTGTCACTCGGTCTATAAAAATTTTATTTTTATTTAAAGAAAGAATTTTTTAAAAAAATGTCAAATTAAATGTAAGACCGTCTCGGTGTTATTTTTTTTTTTTTTTTGTTTATTTACACGTCTTTTGAGACAGGTGTATTTTTTGTAAGCCGGATGGTGTGTGTAAAGAGGAAGAAGCTATGACTCTTTAGGATCAGGAATTTGCCGCCAAAATGGTTTGCCAAACTCTGATTTTCTTGTGTGAAATTGTGTAAAATTTATGACCGTTTTGGATCAAGATTTGCCGCCAAAGGTGAAATTTTTGAAGGGCCTTTTTCATATATTGGCCAATGAAAATTAAGTTTTCGAGACCCGTAGAAATTCCGGATGGCCCCGAGTGGAGCCGACTTTTTCAGATGAAAGAGAGGACAGTGAAACGAAATCAGTAGAAAAAAAATAACGAAAGGAAACGGAGGCAGAGATCTGAGACGACACGCAGTTCACAGACCACTTAACACCCTCTCTCTTCATTGACCGGCAAGTGGTTCATAAATCAGCTTTTCTTCAAATACCAAAACCAACCTTTTCCAAAACCAATCCGGTCTGCTGTCAACAAAAATTCTTCAAAGAAAGGAGGTGGATGCTTTTATGCGTTCTGCTGAGTGTTGGTCTCTCTAAAAAATTTATCCCTTTTTTTGGTATTTTTGTAAAGGGTCTAAAAACTTTATCCCTTTTTTTGGTATTTTTGTAAAGGGTCTAAAACTTTATCCTTTTGTATTTTTGAAGGGTCTAAATTTAAAAAAAAAACCGGAGTTGGACTAAACAATTAATTTCATAGCTTGTTTCTGTGGGTATTTCCTTTTTAGAAACCCCAGGAAAATATTGTTATCCTGCCGTGTTAGGCGCACAGAAGGAAATTTTTGTGCAACCTTTCTTGTTCTTGTTCGTACCTTTGTGCTTATTGTAAAATAATTGTACAATAAATGTTTTTTCCTGTTTTTAAAATTTTACGCAGGGATTTGTCTTGTATCTTTAACTCGCGCTTACTAACGGCAACTATCGTTTCTTCTGCCAACTAAATTTTGTGTCTGGCACAAGGAGTTGGTAGGAGAGTGAGAGGAAAAAAGAAAGAAAGAAACAAAATTTTTATAGGTCAGTTCTTGCGTGGGTGACTCTCGGTCAGTTCTTGCGTGGGTGACTCTCGGTAACTTGACGGTTCTTGAGTTTGTGTGTGTGTGTGTCACTCACTCAATCACTTCTCTCTCTCTCCTTCTGTCATATATATATATATATATATATATATATATATATATATATATATATATATATTAAAGGTATGATGGAATAAGGCTGTTTGCTGTACTGATGTTTAACAATTGACTGCCTTTTTGCTATTGATTTGCCAACATTATTTCTTCTCTGTTCACAAAGCATAAAACTTTGTCTATCCTGTTTATCCAGTACAAAACTGTCGTTTGAAGACAATTGAAACAGGTGCCTTGCTGTCAACACTCCACTGATTTAGTTTATATTTTCCAATTTGCGAATGGAACGTTGCACATCGGATTAAAATTATGAATAGACTGTCCAAAGTTAATGTTGTTTCTTGTACTTTCGACTATCCCATTATTATAAACAAGTGGTTACTATCAGTAAGGTAGATAATATTATCTGACTAAATTTTGGAGTTTTTAGAAATATGGAAATGGAATCAGTTCATAATGACGTCACATGTAACTGTTAAACAGAAAATCATGTATCGTGTTATTTTTGTATGTGGTTTGGCGTGGCAACTGCAAGAGATGATAGGAAAGAAGGGAAGTCATCAAGCAGAAGACATTCAGAAAGGTAAAAAAAAAGAGCAGAGAATTGTGAAGCGACGGCTCAAAGAAACCCCAATTCATGAGAGGGCAGGCCTTAAGAACCTGCTTAAGGATATTAAAGCAAGGATCTTAGTGACCTCGAGAGCTGAGGACCAAAGAAAACATCGGCAGAAAAAGAGACAGCTTCGGAGATCATTTTTACTATAATCCATACGCTTTTTGCTGAAAAGCTGTTCACCGAAACTAAGAGCGGCAAACTCGACGTACCACAGGTGGAACTCGAAAAGAACCTGACGATGACCTATTCTGATGCTTGGAAAGATGTCCGAATCTCTCCTATGAATGACCTTCCTAGGTCACAAATTCCTGAGATAATCTGTCCGGAGTAAGGCGATAAACTACGTCCAACAGCAAGGCCTCTGATCTGGAGGTTTTGAGGAGTGTGGAACCACCTCTTAATTGCTGGTGTTCCCAGGTCTACCCTGACCCGGATTGGTAGCACCTGTTAGGGTCCCAGCTATGGGCAAATAGTTAACCCCCAAACTTGGGTCAAAACACTATGAAAGTGTAAAAATAGGTTTTAATACCAGAAATACTTTGTAAAAAAAATATTACCAACAATACATTTTCGAATAAAAAAAATATATTACCAGCAATAAAAATTTTGTCGACATTAAATAACGCATTGAGGTTGATAGGTCATAAAATAAACCAAACCAAAACCCGAGATAATGTTTAATGACAGCGGACTAAACCTAAAGGAAATTCGTCCGAAAATCCCGTGCCGATAGTATTGCTGGAATGAATGGAATATCTTATAAGTAGAATAAGAATTGTTCAAACGTCAGCAAGCATCTCACCATCCTCCTAGATCGGGCATGGAAACAAGGTATTGTGTCACAAGAATGTTTATTGGCGGATAGAATTTGGTTACTTAAGAAAAAGAATGCAAAAGGCATTGCAAATTTCCACCCCATCTCCGTGCTGAATACAGAGGAGAATTTTTTTTTTTATCTTTGTCCATCGTATGAATGACTTCCTGCTAGGTAACCATTACATAAACACAGCTGTCCAGAAGGCAAGGATACTTGTCTTCCCTGGAGCATTCACACAAGCTTTGGAATTCAATCCTAGCGTTATAATGGGGAAATTATAATGAAATATTTCAGAGCAGCGTTTATTCAGTTCACCAGTGGTAACTAAGCCACCAAGTGGCCAGCCTTCGTGGTGTGCATCATGATGGGGTGTGTGATTTCGCCACTTTTCATGATGCTCATTGAATTCATATTACGTGTTGCAACGGACACGGAAACGGGAGTGATGACTAAGGAATAACTTTCCTTTCGCTTCCCAGAGGGTTCATGGATGACATCACCATTCTGGTCCCGTCTAATGTTGGTGCCGATGAACTGCTGCAGTGTTAGCATAAGCTCTTCACGTGGGCTAAAATGTAAGCTAAACCCCAAAAATGCCAGAGTTTATCATTACTCAGAGGCTCTGTCAAGAAGATTCACGTCTGCATTGGTGCTGTGGTGGGGATGACATGATCCACACAGTCAAAGAGAAACCAGTGAAGAGCCTCGGACGGCTGTATAAAATTCCACTGACTGATCGGCACCGCGATAAAGAGGTGCAGAATGTGGCACAAGGAGGGGTTGAATCTATCGACAGAACTCATCTTTCCGGAAAACTGAAATCTTGTTGCTACTAATATGGTATGCTGCCCCCGGGTCTGTGGCCGTTACAGGTGTATGATATTACTCTGTCTTGCATTCAACAGACGCAGCAGTGTATAAAAGTACCTGCAGAAGTGGCTTGGAGTCCCCACCAACTGCTTCTCCACAGTGGAAATCTATACCAATTCCGGAAACTTACAACTTTCCATCTCCTCACTGGTAGAGTAGTTCAAAGTCGAGAAGGTACGCTTCCACATCATTACAAGGGACTCGGCCGATGTGTTCGTCTGCAGTTTACAGCCAGATATCAAAACTGGCAGCAATGGTCGGCAGTAGAAGCCACTCAAGAACCAAGAAGATTATGGAGGTGACCCAAACTGATCGAGCTGACCTGGGCAGCACAAACAACTATTTTTTTCCCCTCCAGACAGGATCCAAAAGAAAAACGAGATATTGGGATTGAAGAAAGCAGAAATTTCGAGGAAGAGCAGCGAACAGCTATTGTTGTTTCTCAGTCTAAACAATATGCTTGGACTACATGGAGTGAAGCTGTTATGGAATACACTAATTGCAATTGAGCCATTGGCATTGTCATTCTTTCTGTGATCTACATATAATCTCCTACTAAATGCGACCGACCTCGAATAGTGGGAGTACACTGACTCCGATGTATGCAGATTATGTCAAAGTGATCGAGACACTTTGTGGACGTGCAAAGAGCATGTAGCGTCATAGTGCTGGAAGTAGTCATAGACGTAATCAGTACAGAGTAGCAGCCAACAAACATCCTGTCACAGCCTGAGAAAATAAGATAGGTTTTCCAAATGACGTTGAATCCTCTGTGCGGAAAACTCAAATAACTCTCAACATGATGCTACTGAGTGGAACCCGTGATTGGAGTGTGTTAGTTGATCTTAGAAAACCTCTACAATTTCCGGTGCACATCATTCAAAAAGACGTATGACATTGTAGTGTGGTCTGATTCAAAGAAGTGTGCCATTCTAGTAGAAATAACGGTTCCATGGGAGTAAAACAGGGAGTGGGGGGGACGAGAAAAAAAACTACGAATCACTACAATCCGACTGCACGAAAACGTGGCGAACATGTTATATGCTACCTATTGATGTTGGGTGCCGATGATTCCTTGTACGGTCAATCGTCTCCTTCCTTTTGAAAGTGGGCATCACTAGCCAAAGCCTGAAGCGTGCTTCACATTTTCTTCAGACCACAGGCATCGAATTGGATATGGCCAAGATCCAAAATAAACAAAGTTAATTAAAAACATGCTCGCAACACAATGCTACTTCCGAAATGAAGCCCGCCTGTTTAACTTCCTTTCTATGCCATTGATGACGGTCGCCGCGAGCGCGTTGTGTATTAATTAAAAATCAAAAGCAAACGCTTTTAACAGAACGCTGAAAATCTGACTTGCAGTTGTAAAAAAAAATCGCACGCCTACAAAAAGAAAAAAAAAAATTGACACGCCTAGCAAAACAAAAAAAAAAAAAAACTGGAAGGAAGGTGAAACGAACTTGCCGCCGTGTGGGACTGTGGGACTGTACAACCATGACAGATACCGCACCGCCATCAGCAGCTGAGGCATATCTCTTTGAACGAAGATTCAGGTTTTCTCGAAACCGACACATACATCCCCACAAGTCTATGGTATTTTCAGTACCCTTCTGTAGAAGCACATTTTCTGGTCTCAAGTTCGCTCTTCAGCTGTTAGGGAATATTCAGCTTTCACATTATAGGTGATTGATATTACATAACAGTTCAGTACTATTTACTTTCTAACGAAGTGTTCCTGTTTCATCGTAATTTGCTTAGTTTAAGAAGGCAACTTTTGTTATTCCAGTGTACCTTCGTGTTTTGGTCTCACATTTTTCATCCTCTGTTAAAAAAACATTTTGTCTTAATTAGCATGGCTGATGCTAACCTAAAGAAAAGTGGCTCATTGTGCCTTCTCGGGCTGACGTTTTCAGCTGACATGAAGTGGAACGATTATATTGAATCAATTGCTACGTCTGCTAATAGGAAAGTTGTTTCACTGTTTCGTGCCAAAATCTGTCATTCACATCTGTCTACAATTTGTCCATGTATTGTCTGGTGTTTCTGCTATATATCTGGATATTCTTGATAAAATCCATATAAGAATCTGAAATGTTATTGGTTCTAACCTGGCATCTCGACATCAGTGATTTTTTTTTTTCCTTGCCTTTTCTATAAATGTTTTCATGGTAATTGTTTTGATGTACTTTCCTCTTTGGTAAGTTGTTAGATTTATTCCCACTCCACCCGCACAGAAGACTTGTAAATATGGGAACTGGTTAGGACTTCTTAGAGACTTTGAGGCATTATAATGGCTGTAGTAAGAATGGGAAAAATAGGTTGCTTTGGTGCAGTGAATTCTGTGGTATGTTTGGCTCAGTAATTTTGGCTAAGTTTAAGATATATTGAAGCCCAGCCTTCCGCTATTACATCCTTTTGGATTTGCATTTCCAAAATAAATATTACCTTTCCCTTTGGTACCTAGACTTTATGAATTGAAGTGCGGTACTAGATTGGCGGCAAGGTCTCATCATTTTACAATTGAAATAGTGAGATGTAACGGTGAATTCTATGCTATTTTTTCTGCTTATTGAACTCACTTTTGCTTTCCTGTCGAACTTGCATTTCAATTTTGAGGTCCAGTGTCAGTCGTTATCTTCTGCCTTAATTTCTGTTTTCTCCATTTTTTTTTCTCATATTTTCTCCCACTCTGTATGAAATTGCGTCTTAGTTGCTGTATTGCCTTGCATGGGTTGAAATGATTAAAATCAAAACAAAATGATTCCTGTTGACAAAAATACATCTTACTGTTTTAAGATTGCTTCCCGCTTGTCTTTACCGCCTTCTCTAGGAGGTCTTGTAGTTTTCCTTCGGGGTCAACCATAAAAACAGTGTCATCCGCGTTTCTTAAATTAAGATTCATTTCACCGATAATAAATCCTGATAGGATTTCAAATGCACTTAGAATAACTTCGCTGCAGAGTTTGAATACATTTCGTGAAAAGACTCATTCTAGACTTAGCTCGCTTTTCTGTTTGTTTGTACCAATGTGTGGGACCCGTCGGTCTCCACAGACCATGGATCTGCACCCCAAAATTTATCCGTTAGCTGCTGATGGCGGTGCAGCATCTGTTATGGCTGTTCAGGCACAGACGAGAATGACAGTCTTGATTGTAATGAATGCATGTGAAGACGCTCTCTACCAATGTCATCGTGTTCTTGTCTTTCCTTCGTTCTCGATTCTCCATGGCGGAGTTTTCGTTTCTTCTGTCCATGATCCAGCCATCGGTGCAAATCGAGTTTATATATATATATATATATATATATATATGGGTGTGTGTAACAATAGCAAATATTACGAACTGCACTTCATATGGTATATCTTCATTGTAAATCAAAATTATATCCTGAATATTTTGCTAAGTTCGGTTGTTTAATATGTTGGGTTGTTTAATATCGAATATATTACGGAAAACATTGGCGTGAATATTAAATTATGATATAGTGTTGTTTGGAATATTTTGATTATAGGAGACTTTCTAGTCACAGAAAGAAATTTTCGTCTTCATCACTTAATTATTCTGTAGCAGCATAATCTTCTGTTAGACTCCATTAAAAATATATTCAAAAGAACTATTTTGATATATCTCTATATTTCTGAAATGATGTATTATATATACTATTTACATTATTCGGACTATTGTCCTAATCTTTGTTGCCATGTTTATCACAACGTTTCGGCCGTTGTACGCTCCGACTTTCTTCAGGTGGGTGAAATGTCGAAGTGAACCCTTTATTTTGCTCGCTGGGGTAGACTGTTCTACTTCCACGTGCCATGTCTAATGAATGTCAGCGTATTAACCTTGTCCATTCAATATATTCTATTTAGAAAAGCGTACTGATACTCTTCATAAACTGCATATTCGTTGTGACTTAGGATGAACCAGAGCATCCATCAGTCTCGAGATTTCTTGGATCTGCACCCCCAAAAGTTATGCGTTAGCTGCTGATTTGGGCGCATCATCTGTTATGGCTCTACAAACAAACGCGGGAGTGACAGTCTTGTTTGTAACGAATGCATGTGAAGACGCTCTCTCCTGATGTCCACATGTTCTCTTTCCTTTGACCACGCTTCACCTCTGCGGCAAAACTTCGTTTCTTCTCTCGAAGTAAATTGTGTTTCCAGCGTGAGCGATTATTGGCAACGTCTTCGCACCTCTCAATGTCTTTGTCCATCGTTCTTATGCCAGTTTTGCGGACGTCCTTGAAGCGAAAATGAGGTCGCCCTCGTGCTAATGTCCAGTTCCCCACAGAGAAGGACCTTAGGATTCCTTTCATCAATAAACGGTTTCTTCCTGTATTTTGCTGTCGCAACGGTGGAATATCCTCTCCAGTCCTCTCATCTGGGCAGGTTTTTATGAGAGATCGGCGGTTTTATCTACTCGATTCATTTTCCATCTGAAGGAAGGCGGTTTGCTCCCACTATTTGTTCTGGATGTTTCTTACACCCTTCCAAGATTTAGTTTTCCTACCTGTTCGTTGGGTTTCGTGAATTTTTCTGGAGAAAATAAATTGATTTACACTTCAGAGTCTGTCTATATTTCCGAGATGAGGTAGTGATTTACACTTCAGAGTCTGTCTATATTTCTGAGATGAGGTATTATCTACATTATTTACATTATTCGGACTATTGTTCTCATCTTTGTCGCCATATTTATCACAACGTTTCGGCCGTTGTACGCTCCGGCCTTCTTCAGGTGGTTGGAATGTCGAACTGAACCCTTTATTTCGCTCACTGGGGTAGACTGTTCTAGTTCCACGTGCCATATTTGATGGATGTCAAATATTGTTTTATTAACAAGTGATTTACACTTGTTAATAAAACAAAGTTGCTTGTTTTAGGGGTTACCTTCTTTTTGTTAAAATCCAAACTTAATTCTTGCCAACGTAGTAACAGAGTACAAATTAGTTATTTTAAACACAAACATGATATGTTAGTAGCGTTGATGTTATCGGCGCTGATAGTGGAATCGGAGAACCTATCCAGTAGCGTTCACTTTTGGCCAATTTAGTAACGTTTATATTCACGCACATGACTTTGGGAAACGCATGGATCCATCCCTTTCACTGTGGAGCAAATATCAGCTTCGAGTTGACACTATTGCTTTGACAGGGGTACAACCAGTCTAGAAAAATGAAACTGTGTAGAAGGCTAGTAGAATATATTTTAATTCCCAGATAATATCAAAAAATGCTCTTGGGAAAAGCATTAATCCGTCTCTTAACTATAGATTAACCATCGAACTAGACCGGACTCTAGAAACTTGGGTGGCAACCAATCTAGGAGAAGGAAAATTCTGAATTAAAAACATCAAGATATCCTTCAACTATATTTCTAAGTTTGGCAGTTCACAATCAATAATAAAAAAATCATTGCTGAGCTATAATTGCCTACATCCAGATTGATCATTTGTTATTCAGTGTCTAGATCTATGTATTTTCTATCGTTGAATAAAAGCAGGCATTGACCGTCACTTTTAAAATAAACTGGTTTTAACGTAGGAGAAAGTCCAGGTGTTGCTATTTGTTGAAACCAGCTGTTGAGTCATTAGTAACTTTCAAACTTTCAAGTTCTAACGATATTATGGGTTGTTGCTGCTGTTAATCATGTTGCAGTAGTCGGTAAGATAGTTGTTCTGTGTGTTACTTGCTACTAGTGCTTATTAAATATAATACAACGATGAAAAGAAACACTGGTTGAGCAACGTCCAGATTGGAAATGGTCGAATATTGAAATATTTTCTTAACTCCACTTCATAAACGACTCATTACACTAGACAAAAGAGGAAAGTTCATTGGATAACTGTTGGAGCCCACCCACCTTCTCATGAGAATGGACTGATCTCGCTACGATATAGGACAAGGCGAGAGAGTTCTGGGGAGATCTAAGAGATCAGGTGACCAACACACTTCCGTCTCTCTACCGGAAGATACCGTTGGACTTTAGACTCTTGCTGATTGTTACTACTAACCTGCGTTCGTTTGATTACTAATCTCTCTGTTGTAAATACCTCTTCAAATATACCAGTATTTTTGCCTACGTATGCGTTTGTCCTTATTTCCAATACACACACGCGGAAATACCCAATATCTCAACAATAACACAGCAGGATATTTGTTTAATGTGAAAATCGTTTTATATTTTCTTATTCCTGTTATTGCAGTTAGACAGTGTAAAAAAAGCTTCCTGCTCATTTGTAATTATGTCAAAACATTCCAGAAAATCCTATTAGGAATGATTTTTTTTGTTTTATTTGTTCGCGTAAGAGTGCAGTTGCCATTATTTGGATAGCAATAAATTTAATTTCCATTGTTAACGGAAGAGGATGATAATAGTAATAATAATAATGAAATTGGCATTACGTTTGGTGAGGATAAAGGCACATACGCAGCACTAAACAAGATACGAATTTAATCAGAGTATGTAAACTGAACTTAGCTGTGAATTTTGTAATCCGTTCTATAAATAGTGTCCCTTTATTTGTAAATCAACATGACTATATCAATTTCATGCAAGCACACACACACACACACATACATATATATATATATATATATATATATATATATAACCCACACAAATGTATGCACTGTGTGAGGAAATAAATATTCGTAGGCGATGAATTGTTTTTAATTAACATAATTATAACTTATGAAAAACTTAAAAACCATATAATATTTCTCTACTACTTTAATATGTAAAAAAACAACAAAACTTTGTTATAAATGAAATTGTGTTAATTATAAAATTTCGGGGCAAAAAAAAGTATTTGTACAAAATATCTTTACTATCAAATTACCTTTATTTACATAAGTCTGCCCAAGGTTTTTCTAGACAATTCCCATTAGCTTATTGGAGGAACAATCTAGGGCATTTAGCAATTTATTTCTTATATAATGTTATCTCTGCACAAAAATCATACACAATAATTATCATCATGGGGAAATGCAAGGAACTATCAAATTTGCAAAAAAAGAATTGATCATCAAACATTGGAAGGAAGGCAAAAACTATAGCAAAATAGCAGATATCCTGAATATATCATTTACTACTCTTAGTTCCGTTATTGCTAATTATAAAAAGGTAAAAACTATTGAGAACAAATCGAGATCTGGTGCACCATGCAAGATTTCTCTCAGATCACTAAGAAGAATTCAGGGCGAATACATAAAATACGGAAGAGTAAAGTTGTTCAATGAAATCGCCATTGGCTTCAACTATAGCCTTCAGCCGACTTTAGAATGTCCTGCATCTCTGGACGGTCTCCTTGATTAATTTGCTTAATGCTGCCATAAATCTTTACCTTCAGTTCATCTTTGGTGTTACAAGGAGTTTTGTTGGTCTCTTGTTTAACTGCACCCCACACATAATAATCAAGTCGGTTGCAGTCTGGGGAGTCTGGTGGCCAAATGTAAGGGATGATGTGGTCGCAGAAATCGTTTGACGCCCATGACTGTGACAAAGCGCGAAATTAAATATATAAAATGGCGACAGTATATACAGGGTGCGATGGGTAAATTATCGCCATCTTATATTTTTACTTTCGTGGATGTGCATTGTTCGTATTTAATTTTGTCGACTGCACAGTATACTTGCCATATCATCGCCACCTGGCGAGCTATCGGTTAATCTTCGTAACCTAGGTTGGCAACAAAATTAGGAATAGGGAGACTCTTAAAACAAATTACTAATTTTTTTCTTAAAGTATCTTGGACATTCCCACATATTAAAAATATCTGTGAATAGCCATTGTCGATATTTTCCTCAATGAATATGGCATGAAAAAAATTGAATAGGTTATTTATTAAAATGAATACAAAATCATTCATTTCGTTTCACTATACGAGGCCCAGCAGCCACTCAGGTTAGAGGGTTACTGTCGTAACCTAGAAAGGGTTACTGAACGAGGAATAACCAAAACGGAGGTTGGAAAGGAAATTCTAATATTTGTAACATCAACAAAATACAATACTCGCCAGCGGCGTGAAGTAGATAAACCACTGCTAGTGGTGAAGTACTTAGACATCATATTACGATATTTACCTGCCTTCCCACGGTGTAGGATGCAGCACAAGGCCAAATTTAATGTAGGGGGGATCCGAACCCGTAGGCTCGATCAAAAATTGCCCGTAGACCCCGAGATCGGTTATCTGCCTACCTCCTGGACGAGACTCGTCCGGGTTCCTCTCCTGCTCGAAGGCAGACTTTGACATAGCAAGAGCTTCCCACGCTGACAGCTCACGCTGCCAGCGTAGACACCATATTTGTATTTACTTGACACCCCACTGAGTCAGGTTGTAACACAAGGTTGGCTTTTAACGTGGGCAACCGAGAACCTTAACTCGGGCTGCTGGTCCAAGCTAGTGTTCATAGGTACAGTATATAACAGTTACTGAAAAATCTTGTTTGCTCGAAAATTGGAATGATTCCGGTTAACACTAGATTCGAAGTGATTAAAATTGTAATTGTTAGGAAGGCATCTTCTTTGGCGTCGTTCCCACAAAGGAGCAGTTCATGAAAAGAAGTTGATCGAGTGGCACTTCTTCTTTCTAATGGAATATGAAGTGTACAAAAAGGGTTCGTCTCAGTGTATGTGACATGGCGAGTCTTACCTGTGAGGGTTAGTGTTGGAAACTAAGAAATGTAGTTCTTCAGAACATTTTCCCTGGAAATAGATTAGCGAGGTTTGAAATATTTCGAGAAGGTGTGGAAATAATCCATTACCAACAAGTCCGCGTCAACGTTTCGGGACTTTGTTGAAACTTGGAAGTGAAACAAGGCAGCTCCAGCCCATATATGGCAGTAGTACTTCATTATCGGCCTGATCTCTCTCTCTCTCTCTTTCTCATAAAAAGGTCGAATCCTCATTAATACATGAGTTTTGCCGAGCTTGATGATTATGATGATGATTTGGGTTTCTTTTTTCTTGATGTTTCACTGTATCAAAACTAGAACGGGTAGACTGAGGACTTCCAGCTCAGATATGACAGAAATACTGTATCTTCGAGTTGATCTGGCTCATGTAAATTTAGCGCAGTGCAGGGAGAGTCAGGAGCTTACTAGTGCCTTACAGGAGATCGACCATTTTTCCGTCTTTAGCGATGGATTTTATATCCGTGTTCCACTTTAGGTATAGGGGTGAGCTTAAATATAGGAATGTATAAGGATAAAAAAACAAAAAGCAACGAAAAACGAAGTGTTGTTTGAGCAGACTGTAATCTCTAGCACTTCTTTCAATGTAATGCCAAATCTGAGTAACACAAGTTGCCAGATACAGTAAAAATACATATGAAATATTAACATTAAATTCATAAGAAAATTATGAGCGATTTCAGTGGTGCTGCTTTCCTTTGCTCTCCTTCGGTGCCTCGTCTATGAGAATATAAAAATCAACTGAGTATATGTAATAGATTTCACGATACATTGAAAGCTGTAGGGGACACATGTTTCAAACAGCTGTTGACTGCTTTGAATAGACAATTACGACCAATGACAAAGCCTGGAATATTTCGGATTAAAATATTAAACCAAATAGGTTTTGGAGAAATTGGAAACAAAAAGGAAACTTATACGTAACATCAGGAAGAGTCTGTTGAAGTTTCTGCGGTACGTAATGAGGAAGAAGGGCTTGAAAAATTCGATACTCACAGGACAGATTGAGGGAAAGAGGGACATAGAAAAACAGCGCGTAACATGTTTGATGAGCTTAAGTTAATTGATGGTAGAACAAGATTTGGGAGAAATAACAATAAAATAAAACTTATTAAGAGCTATAAGAGAGAGGAAGATGTCGAGGGCTCTGATCGCCTACGTACTGAAGGGATACGGTACATTAAAAAAAAAGAATCATTACTTTTTCGCCACGCTTCAAGAGCGACCTGCGTATTCACAGATTAAATGTTGCCAACCACTCGGTGCTTTATCTTTTTATGGCAGATGCTCATAACACCTCTGCATTCATCTTCGTGTTCCATTAATAATTAGGATATTACTATCTTTATTCCAATGTATTCTGTCATCATTTCGACTACTTCCAAATTCAAGACTCCTATGACGTTGTATTTTTAAGCAAAGAAACCATCTACGTGTTTTTTGTAGTCTTCGTAGAAAGTGAATTTTTCCATTCTGGAAAATGGCCTCTGACAGATACAGTGGATGAATGAAAATATCCCACCTAAGGTGAAATTTTGTCTCGTTCAATAAGCCATGCGATGGAACGTTTTTCTGATTAAATGCATAAGATTCCCTTAATGACACATCGACATTTTTTTTCGGCTTCACTTGATCTCATTTGGAGCAATACATCGTCCACTTGAACATTCTTCTACGGAAATAACTAACTAGAGATTTTTGTGCATTATAACCATATACACGGGATCACCTTCTTTGGATTAATACTAACATTTGTTGGTGTCGGTTCTGGTTCATTACTTTTGCATTGTAATCTTTTGCGTTGCTTTATTATAAATGAATGATTTCTCATCGGCCATTATATTCTGTTCCCCAAACGTAATACAGAGAGCATCGTCGTTGGGTAATGAGTAACGGTCTAGTCTGTATGAGTCATGATTACGATTGCCCTTCGGCGCTCTATACAAAATTCAATATTCAGGAACTCAACAAGTGTTAGCATATCGTAAGATTAACAAACAAGCTGAACAATGTTCTATTATCAAGCTGGGTTTGGGCATAGATGGGGAACCTCGACGTGGTGTAATGGTTAGCAAGCTCGTCTCGCTAGATTAATTACAACTGTGATCTTCACTGGATGCTAGAAAATTTCGGTTTTTGTGCTACACCTAAGCTAGGCTTAGAAAATCACCATAGCATTTATCGATTTTTTCCGCTTAACAGAAATAGAAGCTACACATCTAAGAGACTATCATAAGCAAACTGAGGCAAATTATATTTCACTTACTGCCTTCGATGTTTTGAATATGTTGTCTATCTTCCGCTCTGTCTGACAATAATTATCTATATCCATAAAAGGCAGGGTGTGTGTGTGTGTAACGAATGCACGGCCGCAATTTTCGACGGATTTGCACCAAAATTTACATACACATGCTCCAAGTTAGCGGAAAGGCCAAGACCGACTTTGCATTTCTGTTATGGTCCGGTTCCTTGTACCACGGTGATAGTCCAAGGTAGAACCAATAAAGAAGAACCCGTACACGGATATGGAATAACACAGATATATTACAAACAGGAATATATACAGAGAAGTAGAAAGTGTTAGTACGAACAATCAGGTTTAGTAGTAATTGTCTGAATGCGACTCCGTTTCAGACTGACTGACTCGCTCGCTCTGACTGACTGACGTACTTCTGACGGACCTCACTCCAGACTGAACTCTCTGCTTCCTCTTGAGGCGCAGTATTTATTCCGTATGGAATAGTCCATTATGTTATTATGAGTAAGGTCCCATAACAATTTCCCAACTCACATCGATAGTGGAAATAAACGAGTTTTTCATGTTTCTACGGCGGTTTTCATGTAGTTTTCGGCCAGTTTCTACTGGCCAGAGTGAGAGCCTATAGCCGGCTGCCACGAATAGGCAGGAAGATTCTACTTGGCCAGCATGAGAGCCAACAGCTGACTGACACGAATGTTATCTAGCATGCTAGCATGCCTAAAAATCGATAGCTGCATTCTTCACAAGTGGGAAAAATTTAAATCTGCATGGCACTTTACTCCAATTGGCTCATTCGCTTGCTTAAACTCAACGTTGATTCTGATTCCACAGAACTGGGTTGGGCTTTTTCGTAACAGATTTAATGTTAAGTATAGAGCTTAGAAAAAATTCGCAGTGTGAGAGAGGCAAGAAGTAAGGCATGTAGCAACATCAGCACGGCAAAGGGCACTACTTTAAAGGCAAGGAAGGGCAAAAATATTTTAAGTCAAGTGATAGTGATTGCTGTATGAGTCGTACGATTTTTTTAATCAAGCACGGGCAACGCCGAGCCATACTGCTAGTTTTTTTTAATAATATTTGTTTTAACTCAAACTCAACTTGATAGTAGAATATTGTTCGGCGAGAAATGTTATCTTATAACAGGTTTGATAAATAACTTTTTTTTTAAATGCCACTTCCCTCCACGATGAAGATGATCATGAGTTCCCGCAGATTTCATTTTTTTATTAAGTGTGAATGCCTATTATTTCTTTTGAATTATAGTTGGTTTTCCGTTACGTTCTTTTTTTTTTTTATTCCAAGTTATCCTTTTTCTCAGGCTTGTTGCCAGCCAAGTCTAAAGATCCCCAGTCTACATGGCTATTTCACCTATATACGCGACAGAAAATATGGATTCATGTACTTTTCAAGAGCATTTGTGCAAAAATGAATGCAGCAGACGAGCTCGGAATTTGAACTCGGCACGCTGATTTCATTTTGCACGCCGATATCCGTTACGCTACACGCAACTTACGATCCATATTCCGTTCCCTGTAAACTCGGCCAGTCATTTTCTTCGTTTTCTGCCGCCTGTTTCCCCATTCTTCATATAAAATGTAATGACGCGCGTAAAGTCTTGCTCGTTTGCTTCAACGGTAGAATCAATGGACGAATTACGCCAGCGTTAACAACTGAAAACAATAAATTAAAAAAAAAAAACATTGAAAACCGACGATTTTCAACAGAAGCTATTTCAAACCGAATTTCTCTTTATGCAAACTAAAACTCGACAAGTAATCTTTGCTACCCAATAGATTCTCCATATTAATGGATGACTATATTAGCCGGGAAACAAAGATCTACATAACTGTCCATGAATTGCATTCATTTGCATGTCGGCACATTTTTAACGTAAATATATTGACCTGACTAGATGTTTCATCTACTGGTTAGTGATTTATTTGCAATTAAAAGTTGCCTCGGTGTGGGTCAATGGTTAGCAAGGTTAGCCTTCATCTCTTTGTTATAGTAATGTTCAACCAATACAAGTCCCAAGAGCCACTCAAAGATGTGGCGTTGCATGAGTGCAAAAAAGTCGAGAAGTGCAGTTCATGAAATTGTGTGTGAAAGATAATTTAATTCTAAAAGTATATTCAAGATTGTAGTAACTGGGAAAAAATCTTGCCGGAAGTTTGCTCCAGAAAGCAGCACCTTTTGGGGGAATAAGCTGTCTGAGTTGAACTGAACATCTTTAGTAATACGAAGGGAAGGATGATGATTTATCATTGAGTACGTGACATGGCGGAATACTGAGTGATGTGGTCAATCGTCTCTGTGTACCTTATACAAAATTCGACATTAAATAACCCAACAGTATTTCAAATATGATGAAAACAACTAACCAAATCAACTGAAGTATGAAAATATATATATAAAAAAGAACAATCATTCGCAGATGAATGAAGTATATAATTTATATAACTTATATTAATCTTTCAACATAATTTCTTTCTTTTTCAAAAGCACTTATCTCAACTCTTCCTAATTACAAAGATCGTAAAGTAGACATGAACGTTTAAAATTGTAAGTAAACAACTCTTGTGTCAGTCTACGCCACTCATTAGATCACTTTTCCTTTTTTTATCCTTGCCTCTTTTTTCCTTTCTACTTTTTTTCTTCCTTTCTACTTTTTTTCTTCCTTTCTACTTTTTTTTCTTCCTTTCTACTTTTTTTTCTTCCTTTCTACTTTTTTTCTTCCTTTCTACTTTTTTTCTTCCTTTCTATTTTTTTGTCCTTTCTACTTTTTTTTGTCCTTTCTTTTTTTTGTCCTTTCTATTTTTTTTTTTTTTTTTTTTGTCCTTTCTACTTTTTTTTCTTTTTTTGGGTTTTTACATTTTTTTTCTTTGAGATTTTTTCTTTTTTTTTTTCTTTGGGATTTTTTCTTTTTTTTTTTTCTTTGGGATTTTTTCATTTTTTTTTTTTTTTTCTCTTTCTTTGGGATTTTTTCATTTTGTTTTTTTTCTTTCTTTGGGATTTTTTCATTTTGTTTTTTTTTTTTTTCTTGGGATTTTTTCATCTTGTTTTTTTTTTCTTTCTTTGGGATTTGTTTTTTTTTTCTTTCTTTGGGATTTGTTTTTTTTTTTCTTTCTTTGGGATTTGTTTTTTTTTTCTTTATTTGGGATTTTTTTTTTTTTTTTTTTTTTTTTTTTTTTTTTTTTTTTTTTTTTTTTTTTTTTTTTTTTTTTCATTTTTTTCTTTGTTGTTTTTTTTCATTTTTTTCTTTGGGATTTTTTCGTTTTTTTCTTTGGGATTTTTTTTTTCTTTGGGAACAAAATTTTTTTTTTCTTTGGGATTTTTTCATTTTTTTTTCTTTGGGATTTTTTCATTTTTTTTTCTTTGGGATTTTTTCATTTTTTTTTCTTTGGGATTTTTTCATTTTTTTTTCTTTGGGATTTTTTCATTTTTTTTTCTTTGGGATTTTTTCATTTTTTTCTTTGGGATTTTTTCATTTTTTTTCCTTTTGAGTTTTTTTTTTCTTTTCGTTGTGTTTTTTCTTTGTTTATTTTTGTTTTTCTTTTCTTTTCTTTTTTCTCTCTCCCATCTTTTCTCTCCTTTTTTCTCTCTCCCATCTTTTCTCTCTTTTTCTCTCTTTTTCTTTTTGTGTGTGTGTTTTTTTTTTTGGGGGGGGGGATTCCCAACGATGTATATAGCACCAGAACTTTCATTTTGCTAGAACACTACCAGAAATTTATAACGAAGTCACGAAATGTTTCACAATTTGATCTTGTCGCCAAAGTCACATAACCATTTTTTTTTTCTCACTCGATCTTATAATTTTGTTGTCTTTTCTGATTCCACTTTCCAGACGATTTCGTTACATTTACTTACGCAAGAATAGCCTTGGGAACGGTATGAATCTATTTCGTTTCCACCTAGCTATGGGTTAAATATCAGTACATCTCCGGACAAATTTTCAAAAAAAAAATATTGTTACGTAATATTCGATCACAAAAAATAAGAATACTACGTAAAATATTTTGGCTTTAAATAGATCAAAATTAACAGATTTTTTTTGCTTTTTTGTTCTTTGGAGGTTTTTTTTTTTTGTTTTGCTTTGTTTTTGTTTTTTGTCTGTTTATCAACCGTTTGTGGGTTATTAAAAGTGGAAACAGATTTTGGCTTGTCAGAACAATTCCTTTCTTTCGAGTGAATATTGCATGTAAATGCTTTTTTTGATAATGTGTTTCTACTGTATAACCCATACTTACAGCAACCGCCGTCTGTCGAACTCTCTGCATTGGCGGGGAGGAACCCGGACGAAGCTTTGTTCGGAGAGGTTGACAGCTCTCGAACCTGCCTAGGCGGGTTCGAAGGCTATATTTTTGGCCGGGCCTACGGGCCCGGATGACCCACATTAAACTCGGCCTTGTGCCACATGCTATCCCACGTGGTGGGGGGACAGCTAAATAGAACTGTATAACCCATAGATTGTGGAGAAGAGATGGATTCATTCGTTTTCTACGGGTATATTGCGTGATTGAATACAGCAACCCCGATTGGAATTCGAACTTAGCGGTTCGGAATATGAACTGAGAGAGCTATCAATTACACCTGGTGTACAACCAGAAATAACTTACAAAGGGTCGATAAGCTGTAATAAAAAAAAATTCAATGTAATTCCGTTTCCTTCATAAGGAATCTCAATGGAGAATGTCTAAAAAATAATTTTGATTAGATTCATATGAAAATAATTATATCATTAGTATTAATTTCCATGTTCCTTCTCACGTTCACTCCTTTTCACTCTAAGTTTCACACTTCACCTTATACTAACACAATTTCACCATCGTATTCTTGTTAGAATTTAGACGCGCGCATAGTGTTAAAAGGATTTTTAACTATAAAGTCGTTTTGACCTGGTGACGGTAAAATCTGTTCCTGTCACAGTTTGTGAACCCAGGTTCATTTCAAATTCCGGGCTACTAGCAACAGAAACGCTACGTTGGCTGTCTTTCGACTGTCCATCTTTCTCCTTTGTAAACGACCAACAATGGTCGATAGTGAATGGAATATAATTTTGGCTATTTACTTTAGATGTTTCTCACTGACAATAAACTACCTACTCGAAGCCATTAAAACCCAACCAACATATTTTTGTCCGTTCTATTGAATAGAAGTACTTACAAAATACGATGAAAAAGTTAAGCATATTCTTTCTGATTCAAAGTTTCCCAAATTACGCTCTGATATCAGAGATGTTCCATTTTGAATGAATTAAGAGAAAATTGAAAGTAAACATTCTAACGCCGTCTCTGACGTACATTTATCGTTAAGCAAATAATTATATATATATGAACGTGTAGCGGGCCGGGTGTTTGAACGCATTGTGAGATGAACACGTATATCTCCTGAAATAGGGCCTACAACAAATATACAGGACTCTATTTCCAATAGAAATGTAAAAGTAAATTTGAAGAAAACAACAAAGATTGGTGTGTATATATATATATATATAAGCAAATGTAAATGGACATAGATCCGACAGAATGAAGAAAAATTTGGAAAAAACAAACAAAAATCCTTAAATGCAATTATGGAGGATTTATGAAGCAGGTATAATATCCATCTCACGCACGGTGAATACTAGACCTGGTTTCTTTAGTATTTCCCCTTTTTTAGCGAGATTAATGCTCGACAAGCATACATAAAAATTTTTAGATCCTAATAGAATTTTTTTTCATTTTCATTTTTTCATTCAAAATAATCAAAAATTTTAGGAATACGTTTTGAAAGCGTCGCCCATGTGACGACAACGTGACCATGCTAAACGGAAAGCTGATCATTTTAAAATTTTCAGTTATCTGTTTTGGATAAGACTTGTTTTTTATGTCCATCGTCTTTGTCAAATTGAACTGAATTGTATTTTTAATGAATATTGTCCTGAAGAAGGTTTATTAAACCGAAACGTCAGACGTCGACATTTCATTCATTTTAAACAACATAATTGCATTTAAGGATTTTTGTTTTTTTCCAAATTTTTCTTCATATATATATATATATATATATATATATATATGTATTAACAAACAATAAGGGTTACAATTGACAAAGACGGTAATGAATAAACGCAGAAAGTTTGTTGTCAAAGTATGCGTGAGTGAATGTTTGTACGTACGTGTATCATGGCGTTTCGCCTGAAGGGAAAAACGCAAATTCTCCACAGAGCTTTACATGGTGTCGTCAGCTGAAAAATGAGAGAAGAAAAGAGAAGCCGAGGGAAGAAATCGCCAAGCATAAAACTGGAGAGCGCCCCCAGGTAACGGTTTGGAAAATTAGGAAATTAAGGAGGAGTTAACTCCGACAACGTTCAAACCCAGGCTTTTTTTTATTTTTTATTTTTTTTATTTGGGTATCAAGTGACGATAAGTTTTTTTCTTATTACTTATTTCTTAACCTTACTCAGCTTTAAGTGGCAACGTTGCTGGATGTGCAAAATTTAATGGAATCACTTTTTCAACCATGCTACTATGAATTTCGAACATTTTCCGATGCGTTAATTTTTTTTCCCATTCCTTTTTAAGTCCCATGACTGAACTTTTTTGCTTTTTTAATCATCAATTGCCGGTAGGCGTGATATGGTGGCAATTAAAGAACATCTTTTTCTTTTTTCTCGATAAGGAATCCTGACCTTTTGTATTTCCACATAGAAAAATCTCGTAAAATTCATATTTTTCTGTTTACTTCTTATATTTGTCTACTTGGTTCAAAAAACAAGTTGTCTGTATTATTCATAATATATTAGCGTCCTTACGTTATCATTTCCGGGTTATGTCTACTTTAAAACAGTTTATTAAATTAAAAACATTTGACTATATATATATATATATATATATATATATATATATATATATATATATATATATATAATTTATAGAGTCTAGAAGAATCCTCAAGAGAATGCAGAAAACACTGGATGGCCGTTTCGTCCTATTTTGGGATTCATCAGGAGTTAGCATCCACTACTCAGCCAAGTATTCATAACACAACAGACTGTGCTCCCAAGAGCCACGACTTTCCTTTCCCTCTGAAGTGCTGCATCGCAGATAATTGAATGAGTATCACCACGGAATTTGTGAATACGGGCGCGATATCCAGTCTATTCAGTTTCTTCATCGTCACCGAGGCCTGTTGGTACAGTT
>CAHIKZ030001487.1:632500-667500 GCA_903632075.3 Acanthosepion pharaonis
TCAAAACAGAAGATAACGATTGTTATGGCATTTCAATTTCAATTTTTGAAGGTCAAATTAGGCTGAAAAGCATGGAACCAGAGGAATTCGACAAAAGAAACTGTTAGCATCAAGACAATTCAGCTGTGGCAACAAGGTCTCGTCAATTCAATATATATATATATATATATATACATAGATATATAGTGCATGTGTTATGATATAGAATCCGAACGAATTTTTTGCTAAATCTGATAAAGACTAAAACTCTTTTATTGACTACATGTTTCGTTTTCGTTAGACATTTTCAGGTCAGACTGAAATAAAACTGATTTCTCTTTTATTTGAAGAAGCGTATATAACGAAGGCGAAAGACGTAGTCAATAAATTTTTTTATATACATATATATATATATATATATATATATATAAACGTAAATATAATATATATATATATATATATAATATAATAATATATAATTTATATAAAATATATATATATATATATATTATATATATATATATATATATAATATATATATATATATATATATATATAAATATATATATATATATTATATGTATTTGTTTTATATTCACTGCAAATAATATACATTGTCTCTGTCATCTATGTATGTGTGTGTAAAAATAGGGACAAAGGATCGGTGGTTTATTTAAATACAATATAAATCTACTGTCCTCTTGATGAATCTTTTTTCTTGCTCCTTAGTATTGTTTCTTATTTTTCTGCAACCAGTGCCCCTTTTGTCTTACTGGCTTTAATGCCTTGGTTGGATTTTAAAAAAATCGGAAGCTGGTTGCTAGGTCATTGCTAAACGTAATTACCATAGTGTAAAGAGTAAGCTTTTGTAATCAATGAGAAAATTGCTTACTTGAGGTAAACTGGGTTCATAGAAGAGCAATATGGAACTAAGTTTGATTTTATTGAAGATGCGGGATTCTTCGTAAATTTATAGAAGCAGAAGGTTGAAAAAGAGAATAATGCATTTTTTAATCTTCCAAAAGGAAGAAGTTGTATTTGTTGGGTACTGTTTGAGATATATATATATATATATATATATGTGTGTGTGTGTGTGTGTAGCATGAAGAAAATATATTGTTTATAATTTGTGATATTACTAAGGAAAGATAACTCATTATCGAAGATAGTGTTATAGTGGTTTTCAGAGGGCTTTGAAGTGTAAAGCTAACAGACAACGGACAGTGTCTACACTGACTGTGGATATCTATTTAGATAGATATGTATCTATACTTAGAGAGCTGATTAAATATGATGATATATCTAGGCATTTCAAAGTTGTATATATATATATATATATATATATATATATATATATATATAATGCAACCTCGGTTCTCGAAGTCTCACATGTCGAACAAATCGGTTTTCGAACAAATAATTCGAGATGAAAATGCGTCGGTTATTGAACAAAATTTCGGTTCTCGAACAACATTGCCGAACGGATTTAACTCCAAACGGAATAATTTCTGAGTCGACCGCCGTTTTGTGTACATCCGTGTGTTGTGCCGTTCTTTCCTTTTCCAATTTTATTGTACAGTGACTTTTTTTTATTTTTCTACATTGATTCCTATTAGAAAAATAGTTTCGGGTTACGAACGGCCTTCAGGAACAAATTAAATTCGTGAACCAAGGTTCCACTAATATATATATATATATATAATTATCTATTTAAAAATATGATTCCAACGCTATATAAGAGTTCCCATGTTTCAAAACAAGAGCCTAAAACTTCAATATAATTATTTGAATTAAAGTACTAAGCTCTGTTCCATCTTCAAGCGAAATTTTTTTTTGGAATAACTTATTCCTGAAATTTACGCGTTGAAGAGAAGAGAGGTGCCGCAAACGTTTTTGGTTGTAATGTCAATAAAAAAAAAAAATAAATAAAATTATGCTTTATTTTCCATAATTTTACTACACGCGTTTCTGGTCTCGCGACCGTCTTCAGGTAAAAGCGGAGATTTCCACATATTTATTAAAAATAATTAATTGTTTTCCTTATGTTTTTCAATATGTATGGAGGGGGAATATAAGCACGCATAGAAACACACGAAAATGGAAACAGATCTAAGAACACACAGGGGTCAGTAAAACATTTGAAGATAAAATGCCGATAAGTAATTCATCATTTCTCTTGGACAAACCTTAATTGTTTTATGACCCTTCACGGAGAACTCTTCACTGCCAGTTCAAGAAAGACATTCGGATTACTAACACAAAAACAGAGAAGGTCTCATATCGAGAATATTTAACATAAGGAAAAAATTAATTATTTTTAATAATATGTGGAAATCTCCGCTTTTACCTGAAGACGGTCCCGAGACGAGAAACGCGTGTAGTAAAATTATGGAAAATAAAGCATAATATTTAAAAAAAAAAAAAATCCACAACCAAAAACGTTTGCGACACCTCTCTTCTCTTCTTTTTATATATATATATATATATATATATATATATATATATATATTAATCCATTATTATTTATTAATATGAACGTTATTTATATTGGGTAGACGTTTTTGAATTGGTATCAGTTTTCCTTTAATTTTCTCAAACAGTGAAATTAGGAAATCTCGATCGAGGTTGGCTTTTATTAATTTCACTGTTAATGAAAGTAAAAAAATTAATCATAATCACAGATCAAACGCATTTATATCTTAAAAATATTAATAATTATAATAATGAAAAATTTATATAACGTTTGGAGTTACATACATACATATACACACACACACACATATATATATATATATATATATATATATTAGATGAATGTAATCTTTTTACAAAATCAAAACAAAAGGCCAGTTAAGTATTAATCTGTTCCGCATCACTTTTCGGTGGATGTCTTTTATATCTGCTTTAATACATATACATAAATTTTTTGACACACACACACACACAATATATATATATATATATATATATATATATATATGATTTTTGTGTGTGTGTATTATATGTATAATAAGAGAAAGAAAATTGAAGTGGAGACGCTCACAAATATGTGTATTTCTGATGTCCCCGACTCGCATACCTACCAACATTTGCCCGTAAAGATATGCAAGTATTGCTTTTTCGTAATGTCTCTTTGTAAATGCGTGTTTTCGCCTTACTACTACATTTACATATGCATATAAGTACTAGAAGTCTTATGGTCGAAAATTTCATTTTTAACGTTGAAATGTCAGATCGATCGATTGATCGATAGAAAGAAAGAAAAAAAAACTCTGTTGTAACTCATACTAGGCTGATTTTTTTTTTTTTTTTACGAGATTTTAAAACTTGATCAATGACATTCTTAAGTTGAGAGACGCTATTTTGCTTGCGAAGCAGACACTGATACGTAGATATTTTCTTCCTAATATAAAGTGATACGAAAACCAAGAAAAATATATTTGCTTAGTATATTTTTATTGCTCTCTATATGAAATGATTTTACCTGGTTGTTTGTACGTGCGATTGTCTGGCTAATTTCAAGTGTTGAAAACGTCTCGAACCGACCAAAGTCAAATTAAAGAGAAATTCTGAGGTACTATCATTTGGTCAAATTTTGGTGATTGCGTCGACAACTTTTCAACACCCGCTTTTTTTATCTGCGCGTTTGTTTTCTTCTTTCTTTTTTTCTGAGTAAGTATGCGTTGACTATTACGTCAGCACTATGTGCTTTCCTTGTGTAGGTTGCCCGTATGTTAACGTGCGAATAATTGTGGGGGTGTTCTCAAGAGCAAAACAAAGACAGACTGAAACAATTCGTAATACGGAATTTTTATTAAGCACGTTAATTTTCTTTTTATTTAAATAATCCTCTGTGGCTTCTAATGCTTGATATTGCTGGTTTTTGGCGTAAGAATTGTCGTTTGTTTTTTAAGCATTTTTTTTTTATATTTACATTCAGCTTTACTGCTTTCTTTTAATCTGTATTATATTACCTTTGAAATGATAACCGCGGTATCCTATTTCGTTGATTTTTTTTTTTTTGTTTGTTTGTTTTAAGTATCTACGAAAACAAAAGGGGTTTTATACAGAAGATTTTTTTTTTCAAATGCATTAGTTATACATATAAATAAATTTGAACACAACTTTCATCTAAAGAATGCTGCACTTATTAAAATAGAAAGTGGACGGATAATTCTCGATATTGCTGCTATTGAATTTTATAAAAATATAAATCTGCGCTCCAATTTATTTTTGTTTTTCAAATATCTGCATTCTTAAAAGAATTTCTACTTTCCCAAGCCAACATATATGACAATAAAATGTTTAAAAATTAAAAGAAATGTTTTAAATGCATAAATTCATGTTATTTAAAACATAGCACTAAAAGAATACAAATATCAATTTTCATAATATTTTGGAAGAACGTCTTTTACTCAATTTCGTTTTTTAAACATTAAATGAAGTCATTAATTTACGTAGACTTTTCAGCAAATCTGATTGCTATTCATGAGCGTTTCTTAAATTTAAAAATGAAAAAAAAAACATTTGTTCAGCTCTATAAATAATCGTTACAAAATAAAATCTTTGCATTTACCTCGATATAAGTCCTTCATTGAACGAAACGCATTGACTGATGAGATTTATCTTTGTTCATATATATATATATATATATATATATATATATATATATAGTTGGCCATTCGTATTCGAGGATACCGTCTATTAGGGTGGCTATCCAATCCCTATTGCAGGCTCGCGCTCAGACACCTTTTTTTGTTTGTTCGAAACCCACAGAGCCCACTTCTGGTTCACACTGCAACTATGCTGAGTAGAGTTAGAGTTTCTCATTTGTTTTAGTGTTATTTAGCGTGATCAACAATCTGAACAAGGCCAGCATGCTCAAATTTCACTCACAAGACTTGGGTCAACCAGTGGTATGATTTTCAGGCACACACACACACTTGGCCGCCCCCTCCAGATCGATAACATCAGGAAGTCTACTTCCTGACAAATCAACCGTGGGCAGATTCGAACGCGGGTTTCATGGTCAGAAAGCGAACATTCATTCTAACCAGTCGGCCAGATATATATATATATATATATATATGTATATCATATGGCCACGCGCCCATAAATCTGAAACAATAAAAAATTTAAAATATCAACTATTTTTCCTCTTTGATGTCGCCAGTTTAAATAATTTGTTGGATACTCTTTTATGAGGAATTAGTAAATTGCCAGCAAGTCAAAGAAAACCTCATTCCGTTGTATTTTCGGTTTAGGGCAATAACATACCGGATAACGTACTGGGCAAAGTAGTAAATTCATATACTATTTTTGCATGTTAACACGTTTATATTCTCTTGACACTTAGTGAGTATAGGATTAGATCCACACAAAGCAATCTTTTTGGTCACTGGTAAATCGGGTTCTAATATTCCTGTTTGTACCTGTTTTCGATTGGACACATACCTTCAATTATCACAGGCATAATAGTAAAAGTAATATTAGTCGTTTCCTTATAAGAAAACATTCGTTATTCGTTGACCGAGTAACCACCACTAGTGTCCGTTGAAATTTATAAAATCTTTGTCTTCACACAATTTTTTCAGTAAAAAATTGATTTCTCCAGTCTGTGAGCTGATCGCGTTTTTTTCCATTACTGGTGGAGATTACCTTCCTGGCTTTTATTTAAAGTCATGTGCAACGTCAACATCTTGATTATATCATTATTTTCTCTTCGAGTTATATTTGATATCCGTTTCAGTTGTTGATGCAGTTGAAAGTCCTCAAGTTTTTTGTTCTCTATTACAGTTTTGTTTACGGTTCCACAATGTTCAAAGGAGGATGCTTTTCCCTACGACCCACAGGCCACACTCGCTCAAATCATTTTTTTTTATCATTGATTGTTTTTTTTTGTTTTTTTTTTAATCATTTCACCCCAAGCAAGGAGGGGATGCCACAAGTACGTAGTGGGTTACAGAGAATTGAAGGCCAGAAGAAAGACTGAGTTTAGGGGAACCGAAGAAAGGATAAAATCTAAAAGGGGATCACCAAGACGGAAGATGGCGATTGACGTTGCATTATGATTTTTGAAGATTGTAGATATCAGTAAGGGGAGGAACGGTGGAATAATGGATAGTGGCTGGGATAACCGAGTTCGATTCCAGTCGGATCCATTAAATTCATTATGAGCTAATACCCTTGAGAGAGGTATGAATTTCCTTCTCCTCCCAGGTATGAGTAAATGGCAGGACAGATTGGGTTCTATATCCTCGAGTGGCAACCGATGTAATAGAAGGAAAAACTTTGAATTCAAAACCGAGCTGGAGAGGGTTAGGCTCCGACAGGCTATCTTGACTAAGAAACACCATTTCTACTGCGACTGCAATACATGTAGTGCCCCATGGTGTCTATGGGTCACGGGATAAAATTTTTCTCAGTAAAAGGGAGGGAGTTCCACGGGTGGGAAGTGCGAGAAAAAAACTGTTAGAGTAAAAGTGGTAGTTACATGTAACTCATTCAACAGTAAAAAGGTGGGACCTAAATGCCAATCTAGTAGGACGCTTATGACTCGCGTAGTCCAGTCACCAGGTAAAAAATCTCGTCAAAGTAATAGCCATGAAAATATTTGTAGAAAAGATAGAGGGAAGCCACTTTACACCGGTGAGAAAATGACTGAATTCGTGATGATAAGTCAAGATTACATTGCACATCCTTCTTTTGATTGTGGAAAGGAACTTCAAGATGAACAGAAGGAGGACTAAGCCAAATATGGCAACAGTATTCAATGCGCAGACGAATGTTAGATTTATAAATGTGCAAGATGAACGAGAAAAACCAGGCAAAATTAACCCAACAGTAACCCAAATTTCCTTTCAGTAGATGCAGCTATTGATTCCATGTAGTCATTCCACATCTTCAAGTCAGTTGAAAACGAGAGGACAAGAAGATGCAGTGCATTGCTCTCCATGAGTCTAGTATCAGCCATGTGGATGGTAGACAGGAAAGTTTCTCTATGGTGCTTAAATGAGAGCAGTTTCGTTTTCGCATTAAAATTTACGAGCTATTTCCTACCCTAGTTAACCACTGATTTGAGCAGCGTCCAAGATAACTTTGACAACTCTGACGGATTTGATATTGAGATGGGAGTAAATAGTAGTGTCATCAACATAAATGCCTACATGGGATCAAATGAAAACAAACTGAATTTCTAAGATATTTCCAACGATATATATTCGTTTTCTTTTAATATTGTAAACGTATTATCCATCATCGTACCAAAGAAACCAGATAAAATCAAAGAAGGATCAGGAAGTAAAATTATTGGTTCTGACAGGACGAACTAAAATTGACCAACTTTCCCATCGCTGTAATAGATTTTTTTGTTTTTGTTTTTTCAGCGTGCCTTTTCTATAAATACTTTCATGGTAACTGTTTTATAGAGTCTTCAAAATGGTATCTAGAATTTATGAATGATTCGCAGTTTCATATTAGCATGAACGTCTATTTCAATTTTTAGTTTGCAGACCTCAGATAATTAAAGATTCTGAAATGAAATTCTTATGGAGCTCTCTTCAAATACAAAAATTCAATCAATAGAAAAATTCAAATGTTTTAAATGTCATTCAATCGTTATCTATTTTATCTTTTAAAAGTTTTGATATTTTTATTCTCTTAATTTTATTTTATTTCTATTTTCATTCAAAACCTTGTTTTGTGTCTTTTACTTTTTATAAAAAAACATATGATTAAAAATAATCTTTAATCTAATCTAATGATTTTAATACGTTTTCTTAATCTGTAGATTTTTTTATAAAATTAATGTAACTTCATGGCGTTTTATGACTGGATAAAGGAGACGTTCATCATTTTTCAAAATTAAATGCACTACAATAAAACATATTTCCAATGCATTTATGCCCAATCTTATCATGTTGACCTTTGTATTCTTACTGTGTCAAGATTAGACAACCTCATACTAAGTGGTCAATAATCTCAACAAGTTGTTCACATAACCTATATATTGGCTCTGAACATTTTGTATTAAATTTTCCTGGTAAATTCTTTTGAATAAGCTTTGTCCTCTGCGAGAATTATAAATGCTTGTGTCTCTGTTTTTAACCATGCACTCTCCAGCCACTGATGGGATTGAGTTAATCATTTTCGGCGTGTTTTCTTACATAATGTAAAGTTTAAGAATACACAGGTTACATTCAGTTATCTGCCAAGTCTCAACACTGATCTTAGACAAAACGTTCCTCATAATATCAGTAGATTCTAAAATAGCGGATTTTTGGATGATACACTTAATAGGATTGATCCAAATGCGCCGATTACCACTGGAATTACCAAAACATTCCCTTCCCGTATTCCAAAAATTTTGCCATCTAATCTTTCAAGTCAGTCTAATCTAGATATATCTGTGTCATTTGGTATGACAATTATGTTTGTATCGTCTTGTCACAGTGTAATTTTAAGTACTAATTATTTGAGTAAAATCCCGGGCAGCATATTTTTTTTTTCTTTACTTAACTATTTTAAAATAAAATTTTATCTATGTTATTAAAATATTGTAAAAGGGGAATGAAACTGAGTTAGTTATGTATATTTAAGACGTTTGTTTAGATGTAGAGGATTTTGGGGATGATATGTGCAGTTCAGTACAAAGTACTATCTTGTAGCTATGTGGTACTGATGTGTCCAGGGATTTTACCCACATGATTTTTCGGTACTCTACTTTATCCTACCTAGTGTTCCCAATCATACCAGGGAATAATCAAAGTTTATTATCGCTCATTTTAGCCGAAGTGTTAATTTTTGCCTAGCTAGACCGTGTAGAAAGTTTAAAATTTGAGCCTTGATTCTTCCAATCATATTTTTATGGTATGAGACAAATTACATAAAGTAGCATTTATATGACCGATTATAGGGGTTTTTTAGAGGCGTCGAACAATATTCTACTTACTATTGTTCTCAGGTACAATCCTAACATAGTGTGGTAATAAATTATGGGGGTCCCAAATATGGGCAAATAAGCAATCGCCACAAACCCCCACAAACAAAAATCAGCAGTACATTTTTATATTAAAATTACCATTAATAAAGTTTATGATTTACAAAATATATATCTCAAATAACATACCTTTAATCTGAAAGTATTAAATCTAAACTATATATATATATATATATATATATATATATATATATATAAAATGGACTCTCCTGTCGGTTTCGACGTATGAGGATCTGACAGCTTATTGATTCAGTTATGAAATTTTGTGCGATAATCTTAAGTGGCATTTAAGACCCGCTAGTGATTTACAAAGGAGGCCACATATAGAGGAAGTGTGAGGATTGTGAGATAAGATCACTTTAGATTGGCTGACCTTTTAGATCTTGCTCTCTCTTCTTGAAGATTATACAGACAAGTAGATTGATAATTGCTGAGTCCACTAAAACACGTTGATCTCCATTCTACCCGCTCCAAGGCTAAGCGCTCAAGGGTGTTATGTGGTATATTGACTGCTGACAAGTGTATATATATATATATATATATATATATATATATATATATATAGTATAAAATTACGTACAAAATATTTAAATTTCGGTATTATTTAACATAGAGAGGTTGATATGCCGCTAAACAAACCCATGAACTTCCTAAGTAAAAATATATTTTAATAATCTTGTAAATATAATAAGTGTTGATAGTTTATTTAATCCCCAAACCTAACTTTAACTGTCTCGAGAAGTACGTGGAATCTTCTGAGCTCGAAATATTGACGGCATATTTAAAAGAAAATCTTTTATAATAGCGCTCTGAAAAAGGCTCTATGCTTTGAGCGTCGAATTCATCAATACGATCTACTGCAAAAAGATGGTAAAAAAAAAATGATCGTCTGACTGTACCGCACCATTAAGCACTTGACGCTTTCTCCGATGTTTTATTTTCACAAGAGTCATATTCGACAAAAAACGCTGTCATATCTGGGCCTGAACTGCCAAGTCCACTCTTTCCAGCCTCGACAGAGCTGAAAATCATTTATGTGGCCTTGTAGGTGACGAATTATTTTCAGTGAATACTGGACAATCTTCTTACAGATGAAAGAGATTTGAAGCAATAGAAAAAGAATCAATCCGTATTTTATCTTGAATTGAAGACAACGAATTTTCTGAGTTTTTAATATAATCTTCAATAAGACATCATCACCGCCAATTCTGTTGAATTGAACAGTTTTTAAATAGTGCCCAAAGCATGGAGGTTTTTTTTTTTAAATGTTGGCACCTTCTTACCACAGTTTTTGTTTCCATTAATGTTATGTTATCATTCATAGAATTACACTTTTTCGTTAATGAAGAGACCAGAAGCATTCAATAAAATATCTTATAAAATTTTGTCTACAAATATATATATATATATATATATAAACAATGAATCATTCATACAAAAATTAAATTTGTACAATTAATCATATAAAATGGCGAATTCTCTTCGCTAACTAAATTTTAAAAATGCATTAACCCACTAACCACTCGTTATACTTGTTTTTTTGTTTGTTTTTTTTTTGTTTTTAAATTATGAACTATATTAGGTCTTCCTTAAATATGCAAGTACTTTCGACGGGTTCTCCAGTCATCATCAGAAATGGAAATTACTTAATTTTTGGTAAAATTCAGGTAGCATCCGAAACGAAAAAAATATAATGCAAATCGAAATATGTTTATTGATAACAGATACAAACTTGTGGAGTGGGCAGTTACAACGCTAAGGTTGATTTTTTTTTAAAAATTTAAGTGTGAGCGTTTTTTTTACTCATATGGCAATATAAGAAGTTTTTGTTGTATGTGTTTATCAGTCAACATACCATGAACTAAATAGTTCAATATGTAGAGTAATGTCTCAGTTGTTTTCCCGTAAATTTGCACGTCGGATCAGTTCATAAATTTAATTATGTGGTGTAGTATAATTTATATTACATTGAATCATTCATAACAAAAAGCAAATTAGCGAAGTGAATTCGCCATTTTATCTCATTAACTTTACACACACACACACACACACACACACATATATATATATATATATATATATATATATATATATATATATATATAACGTGTGTGTTGTTTAACAGCGAAATTGTTCATTCCACATAATGTTTAATACCTAAAACCCAATAAACTAGGAAAAAATTAATTCAGGCATCCAGTACCAACATTCCTACTCTGGTTTCCATCTTCAAAATCCATTCAAGAACCATCAAGCGAACGATGAATATATTTACAAAAGAGGGAACAGTAGAGAGGAAAACTGAATCAAGAGGTCACAACAGGAAGAGAGGAGTTTCAGCTATGACAGTACAAAGAGCAGTAAAAAAAAAAAAAAAAATGAAAATGAAATCGTACGCGAAAGGTGTGAGGCAACTTGTTACACCAGGACAGAAAGTCAGTTGGTTAAAGAGGGCGAAGATCATCTCGAATAAATTGAAAAATTATCCTGGAATATATATATATATATATATATATATATATACACACACGTGATTTCAATTTTTCATTAACTTCCGATCCTTATCTATGGTTAATTAATGATGAATATGTCATTTCCGTTTATGACCAATTCCATCACGATTATTCTGCTAATCTTAGAGAGTAATTATACATTCTTATTGCTCAAAGTAGAGTCCAATACTGTTACAAAACCCTCGGAGATTTCCAGTAAGAGATCTTTAATCATTTCTAAGAAAGAATGGTTCAAATCGAACAATTATACAATTTGGCCTTTACACCCGGTAATATAAGTTTTTTTTTTTTTTTATAATTACTTGTTTTACGTTTTGTACGACGGTAGAGTAATGGACAGTGGCTCAGATTGTGGAATCGCTGAGCCGAGTTCGAATTCAACAAAATTTTACACATCTCTTTCTCCCTCCAGCTATAGACAAACAGTAAGGACAGACCATAACTGATAATAGCCTTGATGTCAACTGGTCTCTGAGAGAAAAAACAAAAAACCTGCCACTTCAGTCATGTTCGAAAGATACCTGATTTGTATTTGTGTATCACGCATGGCACATATAGAAGTGACTGATGAATAAGGATTAGGGCCATTTTCTCCAAATTTCATTTCCTCGAGAGGTTCTGCCACTTCTTTAACCTTTTTCAAGGGGAGTTTTTGGTGTTGTTAGTATTTACTCATGTTTTAACTGTCAAAATTAATTTTCGTTTTATATATATATATATATATATATATACAGAGAGAGAGAGAGCTATGGATATAAACAGTGTGGATAAAGGTCCTCTAATCTTTATGGTGATTGTCGGAGATACTTCAGTTTGAAGATCGCATTGTAAACGTAAAGACGTATCACCGTGTAATGATTTCTATATGTCTATTCTTGTAAACGCTATATCTCTGATATTTAAAATATTTTCCGTAAAAATATCATATCTCTCTGTCATATATATATATATATATATATAAACACACATACGTTTGTAAACTGTTCGAGATACGACACTTATGAAGATTACTCTTTATACACAGGCATATTCACACTTGATTTCGAATTGTTTTTATCGAAGTACTGTTAAATAACTACTAATACTCATATACAATTTAATTTTTTTTATATATATTTATATTTATGATCAATTATTCATAAATGCGTAATAAGATTTATTTATTAATTAATTATCAATGACAAGGAGAAGGTTAAGAAAGGTATAGGGATTTACCAAAAATATGTTAAAACAAATGTAAGTTATATTTATTTAAATATTATTTAACAAAAATGTTATATAATACTGAAAGTCTGTGATTGCTTGCGTGGTGCGTCCGGCGAATAGTGATTTAAGTTAATCTGATAATTACAGTGTAACCCGGTTATAAGAGAGATTTTCTCTGGTCCCAAATTAGAGCCTGTGTTAATGTATATAAAATAGACCAAACCCGGATATAAGAGACTTCTTCTCAGGTCCCGACAACTCTCTTATATCCGGGTTACACTGTATTTATATTTCAGCTTTCTTTAAACAAAACATATCTTAAATATTTAAAAATATTTTTAAGTTAATCTGATTAAAAAAAAAAAAAAAAAAATTAAGTAAATAATGTTTAAAAATAACGGTTATTTATATACTGGGTTGGTGCATAATTATCAGGCGGTTTTTAAACAATAACATTTTTAAATGATTATTCTGGAGCGTATCATTATCGACACACATTTTTATAACCTGAAAATAAAATATTTTTTCATTTAAAAAAGTAAACAAAACAGCAATTTTTTAACAAATAATTCGCCTTCAAAAACGCCTGATAATTATGCACCACCCTAATAGTAAGTATTTTTATTTTAACTTACTTCAAACAGACAATTTTTTTTTTTTTTTAATTAATATATTTTTAAGTTAAAACAGGTACAAAGAGATCCAGCTTTGCTGTTTCGTCTGTTTTGTTGAGTAATTATTTATATTTTTGTTTTCTTTAAACAAACTATTTTATATATTTAAAAAAATATTTTCAATCAAATATGACTTAAAGTTTAGCATTATCCTATAAGTTCTATTCTTATTAAATGCTGTAAACAATCAGGAAGACGTTAAACATGAACTTGTAAACAAGACCAATGATGACACGAACGAATTGAAATATCTAACTGCATCATAATAAAATTAACTTTCATTTCAATGGAATGTTGAAATCAACTTCAATGTTTTAGAACTTGAACCGTCGGTAACCAAACGAGTCAAGGACAGTCTAGTAATCTTTATTTTCAATGACTGCAAAACATTATAGCAAATTTTCGATTCTACGTCTAAAGACATCGTTATTTTTATTTTTTTCCTCTGAAAATTTGTGGGAAAAACTGATTTTAGGTTTTTGTTTTTAGGGTGGGGAATATTGTAAAGATCTGTCACCTCTGAAGTACTCCAGCGAACGAAAGAAATAAATATGCGCATGTCCTAAATCTGGTGAGAATGCTGGTTGCGCAAATGTCTCTCATTTTAACAGTTTGATTTTTTTTTTCTTGTGTTTATTTTCCAGAATGCACCTATGCATCATCGTGTTGAAGAATAACATCGTTTCTGTTTACCAAAGTAGGGCATGTTTGATGAAATGCTTCCCATAACGTTCAAACTGTTGACTCTAAACATCTGCAATAATGGTTCACCTATGTTCTAAACTCTCGTACTGATCGGAACGTTTCATAATGCGTCAAACACAAACCACCGACTTGATTTCTCATCTTGGGATAATCGGTGTGTTTTTCGTTCTTTATTAGCAATCGAATCCGTTTTTCCTCACCTGTAACAATGTGATACAGAAAAGGAAGCGCTGTCATTCCTTGGTAAAAAAAAACTGTTGCAGATGGTGGAACATTGTGTTCGATCTTCAAGCGAAAACTCAAGGTGTTTTCTTTTTGTAGGGGGAGGGGTACTTTTGTGCTCTTTGAAGTTAACTCTTAAATGGAATATAAAAAGAGATGATAACCTTATTGTAGATGCATTTTCTTCTATTCAAATTTGATTCTTCTTGGTTGGTTGATGCATTTCTTAGCAGTAAAATATGAAATTCATTTCTGAACAACCTGATAATTTGGATGGAATTATTTTCAGTTTTTTTCTTTTTAATTCAGAGTTTAGATTTTACGAATTCCTTGAATGATTAAGTAAAAAAAAACAAAACCATGTTTCTTTTTTCTTCAATGAATTTCATTCCTGCTTTTCTTTTTTTCTGCTTTTCAGTCTTTTTCTGCGTTGCAGTTTTCTCTGCTTTGTCTCCATTTCTGTTTTGTCTCCATTTCTGTTTTGTCTCCATTTCTGTTTTGTCTCCATTTCTGTTTTGTCTCCATTTCTGTTTTGTCTGCTTTTCTCTTTTGTCTGCTTTTCTCTTTTGTCTGCTTTTCTCTTTTTCTGTTTTTCCGACTTATCTGTTTTTTCCCTACTTTTCTGGTTTTTTCCCTACTGTTCTGTTTTTTCTTCCCACTTTTCTGTTTTTCCTCCTACTTTTCTGTTTTTTTCCTACTTTTCTATTTTTTTTCTACATTTTTCTGGTTTTTTTTCTACTTTTTTGTTTTTTTCTTACACTTTTTTGAAAGGAATACATTTTTTCTATTTTTTTTCTACACTTTTTCTGTTTTTTTTTTCTACACTTTTTCTGTTTTTTTTCTACACTTTTTCTGTTTTTTTCTACACTTTTTCTGTTTTTTTTTCTACATTTTTTCTGTTTTTTTTTCCTACATTTTTTCTGTTTTTTTTTTCCTACATTTTTTCTGTTTTTTTTTACATTTTTTCTGTTTTTTTCCTACATTTTTTCTGTTTTTTTTTTTCTACATTTTTTCTGTTATTTTTTTTCTACATTTTTCTGTTATTTTTTTTCTACATTTTTTCTGTTATTTTTTTTCTACATTTTTTCTGTTATTTTTTTTCTACATTTTTTCTGGGGGTTTTTTATTTTTCTGGGGGGTTTTTCTACATTTTTTGGGTTTTTTTTCTACATTTTTTTCTGGTTTTTTTTTCATTTTTTCTGGGTTTTTTTCTACATTTTTTTGGTTTTTTTTTTTTTACATTTTTTCTGGGGTTTTTTTTCTACATTTTTTCTGGGTTTTTTTTTTTCTACATTTTTTCTGGGTTTTCTTTTTTCTACATTTTTTCTGGGTTTTTTTTTTTCTACATTTTTTCTGGGGTTTTTTTTTCTACATTTTTTCTGTGATTTTTTTTTTCTACCTTTTTTCTACATTTTTTCTGTTTTTTTTTCTACATTTTTTCTGTTTTTTTTCTACATTTTTTCTGTTTTTCCCTACTTTTTCCTTTTTCTCTTTTTTTTTCTTAATTTTTAAGCATTTTTAATGCTACATTTTAACAATCACATTCTTCCACCTATTTATATCTTAATACATGTTCAGTGTTGGATATAATGTTAATGAATCGCAAATTATTTCATAATCAGCAGACGGCTTCAATGTATGTGCAGCCATAATGTAGATATTGCAAAGTCTACATCTAATTTTTACAGTAAGTTTCCCCCTGTACAAGGCCCAGGTGCCACTCGAGTTAGAGGTTTACATTAAGAGGTAGTTTATGCGGATAGGAGAGAAAGATAACGGTTAACCCTAGACTTGAACATTTTAAGATTGTAGTGAGCCGGTTCCACAAACCAGTAGTTCGTGAGAAGCTGCTGTTCGAGTGGAACTTATTTTTCATTAATTTTACACCGAGGGAATGTCGCTGGTTTGCTACAATGTGAGTTGCATGGCGGTTCATAGCCGTGAAGTTTAAAACTGACGAAATCAAGGAATGTAGTTCGTCCTGTCAGTGAAAGAGAGAGAGATTGGATGGTGGAAAATAGTTTGTCACTCAGAAGAATTCGGTGACACTTTTGGCCTCTATCGAGACTGGTGAGTGGGGACTGGGCAACTTCCATCCAAATATGACGACAATTCTCTACTTTAGGTCTGACGTGGCTCTTGTAAAGATAGAGGATACAATGGGAAGTCAGGTACATACTGGGGAGGTTGAGGGAGCCTACAATTATTCATGAGTCTTTTGTGATTGATCGTATGTACGAGTTCCCACTTGAGGTCAGGTGTTAGTTTTAAGGCCCAACGGCGAGTTAAGTTCATACCTCGTTCATAAGATTTTACATTATTTTCGTTTCGATTTGCAAAGGGGTTGGGGTGAGAATCTCGACTACAATCTACTCTGCACTTAGAATAGTCTTGAAACTTGCTTATCAAAATGGATGGCATAGAAATATCAGATGAATAATTACGCGGGACACTGGAGTTTCAGATGTAAGAATACTGAGGAAAGTTCTGCAGATCTGAGGATATTTATAGTCATTCGATCACCAGGAAGATCAACAATATATCTAAAGTGGAAAGGCAAGACAAATAATTCCTACTAGTACTATCTTGTTGCCCAAGATTTTTTTTTTTTTTTTTTTTTTTTTGGTAAGTGGTTGAGAATCTCGGCAGATATCCTGATCTCGGCACTGACATGATATGTTTGTAAGATGCGGATACGGATGCTGCCACAGTGCCGGTCATCATTGTTGCGCAAATTTCCATTTCTAGGAGTTAAAACTCTGAATCAAGCCTGATGTTCCAAGCCTGCAGAAATCGGCATTTCTAGGAACTGCCAACATGCTGCTATAAGTGATCTACGACTGAGATCAAGTAGAAAGCATCAGTAATATAAGATATCCAATATAATCTAAGACTCTAGGAAGAAAGTATTAATAATGATCAACGTACTTAGAACATGGCTATAAAAACTAAAATAAAGACAGAACTGGAAATTCTAAGAAGGTTTGAGATTGTACAGACCCCGGCGTTTACTTGTCTTATAAATATAATAATAATGGTATAAAAGTAATAATAATAATCATAAAAATAAACATAAAGGTCATACTAAAAAATAATACTTACTATAAAAGTAGTAATAATAATAATAAAATGAATATAAAAGTATTAATAAAATAATAAAATGAATATAAAAGTATTAATAAATTAATAAAATGAAATAAAAGTATTAATAAAATAATAAAATGAATATAAAAAAATATTAATAAATTAATAAAATGAATATAAAAGTATTAATAAAATGAATATAAAAGTAGTAATAAATTAATAAAATGAATATAAAAGTATTAATAAAATGAATATAAAGTATTAATAAATTAATAAAATGAATATAAAGTATTAATAAATTAATAAAATGAATATAAAAGTATTAATAAATTAATAAAATGAATATAAAAAAAGTATTAATAAATTAATAAAATGAATATAAAAGTAGTAATAAATTAATAAAATCAATATAAAAGTAGTAATGATAATAATAAATATGAAAGCAATAATGGTAACAAAAATAATAATGAATTCCAAGCTAAGAAAAGGCTTAAGTTGTCATAAAATCTACCATTCACAGACAAATATTGTTCATCATTATATTCCTAGAAGTAAGAATGTTAAGGACTTAATCGAGTTACAGACTACCTACAAAGCAACTATTGGTTTAAAAGAATATTTAGAGAATGCTAAATGTTAAAAGTTTCTATATGCTGCACCAGATATTTCTCTCATATCTTTTGATCTTATCTGGTTAGAAATTACAACATGGACACGTTTAAACTTGGGGAAATAAGATGGGTAGAGTAAATATCCCGTACAGGTTTCTTTGTAAGTTAGACATTTGTGTTGGAGGGGAGGGGCTAGAGTATTGTAAATCTCTGTTCATCAGTGGTAATAACTGGGAAGAATCATGGCCCTGCATTCTAAGGCAATTTGGTTGTCACTGACTTGGAAACACCTGGAAAATGAAACGCCGCTTTTATCAACATCTATAACCATATCGCATATATTTTACCAATGTCTAAACATTTAGACTGGATTTCATAATGAGCATATTCGGTTACATATATTTGTACCCCGGTATCCCCTTGCTGGCGTACTGCACTCTCTCACAAAATTAATGATGATAATGAGCGTACATAGAACAGTGCATAGAACATAGAAGAAGTACACTATTTACATTATTCGGACTATTGTCCTCATCTTTGTCGCCATATTTATTACAACGTTTCGGCTGTTGTACGCTCCGGCCTTCTTCAGGTCAAGGGCATATGGCACAGTGGATAAAAGCCTTAGTTAGATCCAGTGACAGGACCAAAGATTTCAATACCCAGTTAAGGCAGTGGAGAACTTGGAGAGGGGAATTAACAGGAGATAGCTGATAACTGACATCCATTAGACATAGCACGTGGAACTAGAATAGTCTACCCCAGTGAGCGAAATAAAGGATTCAGTTCGACATTCCAACCACCTGAAGAAGGCCGGAGTGTACAACGGCCGAAACGTTGTGATAAATATGGCGACAAAGATGAGGACAATAATCCGAATAATGTAAATAGTGTACATAATAACTCATAAATATAGACAGATAGATAAGTACAGAGAACATACATGGAGTATAGTAGATAAAAGAGTACCAAGCGAAGTAAAATAGAGATGGATGAATTGGAAATTCCGGGAAGGTTTGAGATTGTACAGATCAACAAAATTTTCTGTGGTCTGCGAGAAAACTAAAAAAAAAAAGAAGAGAAAAAAAAATGGATGCTACATAGATCTTCATCGATGAACACCAGACACGTCTTGTTGACATGAAAATAAAAATCTGATGATGCAAATTGCATTGGAGTAGACAAGGTGGATTGATTATAAACATTACGGACCAGAGTAATCGTAAAAAAAAACAAAAAAAACACTAGATGAGAGCTTATATGAATTGGGAAATCGAGGAGGTTTACAATTTTCTGGACACAGTGTTGCTGGGGGCTTTAGTGATAATGAGAAAGGTGCTAGAGATTTCCTGTCACTTAGTCTTCACCGATAATCTCCAGGCATTTCGTGTAAAAATGCGAATACATGATATATAAGTAATATTAATAATAATCATAGGCCTTGAAAGCAAAACCACCCACACAATGTAAGCGAAAACGAAGGATTTGGTTGTTGAGAAAAAAGAAAAGAATGAATAGCAAACATGGACTCTTCTTTGCTAAATCGGATTGAGACCTATCACTTTTCTTTTGCAACTTCCAGATTCACCAATACTCAAGCATATGGTTTTTTCCTCATCTATCTATTTTCAAATATATATATATATATATATATATTTCGCTGTATCTAGCTCTGTGGATGGACTTCCGATTGGACTCGTGACAAAAAGTAGGGTGGACCGATTTGGCAACAATAAATATACTCTGGCAAAAAATAAACCAACGGCGTACCACTTACTCGTAATGAGATATCTTACACCTCCTCCAATCACCAACACAGCCCCTATAAAAAAAATATATCTTTCAGAGCAGAACTTATTTCGAAAAATAAATTCAAAATCCAGACTGTCATTGCTGAAATCAGCTGTTGTCTGACCAGCTTGAGATAGACTATAGCCATGTCAGTTAATTTTTGGTTTTTGCTGTAATATATATATATTGCTTGGAATCACGTTAAACAATTGACCAAAAAATGCAATCGATTTTAGTGATGTCTGAAAACCATTGCATTTTTCTACATTTCTCCGCCAAAAATGTTCAGATATATCTAAATTGCCTCCTGCACAATCGCTTTCTCAGATCGATGATTAAAATGTTTTCTAAAGGAGTCTAAAGAATAAAAAGGAACTTCACCAAATAATATAAATTCAATCAACTTTCAGCATCAGCGACAATTAAAATGAATATGATAGGTAATTCGATAGAAAATATGACATAATCAAGACGTTGATTCCACACGACTACGAACAAAAGATTAGGAAGGAAACCAGAATAATGCTAGAGCGAAAGTTAACGGGTACTGAAGGAGGAAACCTATTTTCCCGAAACAGTTTATTAGTAGAATGCTTTTATAAATTCCAACCGAAATTAGCTCTCGTCGCTCGGTCATTGATTACCAAACGTTCCCTTATAACTAATATTACGATTGACACTAAGGTAAAAATTGTCTTATGTCTTTATATTTCTCCTAAAAGGAATCAAGTAATGAAATATATATAAAAACATAGTAAGTATGTATTTTATCACAGCCGCTCTACCATGCATGGTTCTTCCATATCGTTTGGTATATAGCCTTATAGCTTTCTTCTTCCGGTTCGTTCATATATATATATATATATATATATATATATATATATATATATATATATATATATATATTGCGTTGATTTGATCGTTCTGCTTCTCGTTAATGTTTTCTCGTTGCCTTTGACCGTTGTGACAAGTAATAATGATGCTTTCAAAATGTTTATCGCAGCGGTAATTATTTAATAAATTCAGATGGCCAGGCAAGCTGGATCGAAGAATTGCTAAATGAGCCGATAAATGTTAGGTAAAATTGCATGTAACTTACATCGATATTTGGAAAAAAAAATGATGGAAAAAAGAAAACTAATGTCATCCGGTGCTTATAATAAGTGATTATTTGTCAGGCCTACATAGTTAAAAGTAATGCATTATAGTTTTTTTTTTTTTTTTAATTATTTTATCTTGCATGAAATTACTGAGGTTGGTGTTAAACCAGCTCACCGTATTTCACGGCAGAGAAAAGCTCGGAATTATTAGGGTGCCTTTTCATTTCAGAAGGGCATTTTCAAAAAAAAAAAAAAAGATGTTCTTATTATATTTAAGAATATGATATTTAATGAATCTATCAGTATATTACAAAGCATTATAGAAATAATTAAAATATATCAGATAACATAACGCATGAAATTACAAGTTGGTGATGAAACCAGAAATAGTTTTTTGACGGCATGGAAGATGCTCAAATTATTAGGTGCCTTTTCATTTTTAGAAGTGTTTTTCAAGAAAAAATGTTTTTATTATATTTAAGAATATGATATTTAATGAATCTATCAGTATATTACAAAACATTATAGAAATAATTAAAATATATCAGATAACATAACGCATGAAATTACTGAATTTGGTGATGAAACCAGCTTATAGTTTTGACGGCATGGAAGATGCTCAGAATTATTAGGTGCCTTTTTCATTTTAGAAGTGTTTTCAAGAAAAATATGTTTATTATATTTAAGAATATGATATTTAATGAATCTATCAGTATATTACAAAGCATTATAGAAATAATTAAAATATATCAGATAACATAACGCATGGAATTACTGAAGTTGGTGATGAAACCAGCTTATAGTTTTTTGACGGCATGGAAGATGCTCGGAATTATTAGGTGCCTTTTCATTTTAAAGGGTCATTTTCAAGAAAAAAATGTTTTTTTTATTTTATTTAAGAATATGATATTTAGTGAATCTATAATTCTATAAGAAACCTTATAAAATAATGAAAATATATCAGATAACATAACTGTATATATAAAAAAAACCAGCTCATAGTTTTTTTGCATGGAAATTTTACCTGGAAAATGAGTAGCCGACATTTAAGGGTCATTTCAAGAAAAAAGGTTTATATATTGAAATGAAAAGAATAAATATTGATGAATGAAAAAAAGAAAACCTTATAAAATACTCGTTATTTATATTAACAAAACTGAATATAAAATCAACACTCATCTTCATTTTGATATTCTCTCAACGTTTCGGCCATTGTCACTGGAATTCAAGGGTTTTTCAAATGAGTGAATGTGTTTACAAGTTGTTGGAAAATCATATTTATATTCCACGGAATCTGATCCTAAATCTTCATTTCCATATTTTCCAACGTTTGCCGTTTTACGCATCTTCCGGATGAAATTTCGTTATTTGAAAATTTTTCGTCCACCGGGTTGTGAATCCAAGAAAAAATGACAACCCTCTTCCGGATGTCATGCCACTGCCTTTAGTTAAAATCTATTTATCATTTAACTATTCTGTTCACCACTGTTAATTTCTTATTTTTCTTTTTCACTGGATCAATTTCAACTTTTCTTTCCCTCAAGGACACGTGGTCGTGGATAAATATAATTGGACAATCAATCTTTTGTCGACTCTTTAGTTCAATACCAGGTATTTTAAATATGTTTGGTAATTAAATATTTTTATTTTAATATAATTTTTAGATGAATCTTATATGTAGTCGGATTCAAAATTTCGTTTAATTTTGATGTTTCTTTTTTTTTTAACCCATTTAGATTTTTATGTTTCCCAAATTTATCAATCCTTAGATCGGTCGAAAAAATACTGAAAAATAAACAAAAGAACTTTGTGATTAAATTTTTGGCTTTTAACGATCACTTTAAAATGATTGTTTTTCTTAGTAAACTGCTTTCTATTTTTATTTAAAGTGTATTAGCATTACTTAAATATTGGTATGGTCAAAGTCTTTTAGGGTGAACCTGAAGATTGAGTCAACAGTTCTGTAATCTAATATCTTTTGTGTTAATATAATCTTTTATTTAAATTCTTAAATATTTCTCATTTATTCCATGTAATTCCATGTTCATTCATTCAAAAATGATAGAGTAAAAACATTTGTCATTTTAGCTTTTATTATTTTTTAGACATTATTTATGTATCCTATTGTTTAAATAAAGCTTTACGTTAAGCTTGATGATTTTTTTTTCGACATCAGTTGACAACATGGCATCTTAATTTTTTGGATTGCCTTATATTTTATTTCCTCTCTTTCGAAATATGTTATGAACTCACTGTTTCGCTTAAAGTATTTTTGCAGTATACATACTGCTATGGAAATTTCCACGTATCATGGAATCTACAAGCTATAAATAGGAGCACAACTACATTTTTTGGAAAACCAAGTAACAAGCACTCAACTCAAAACAGTCGGACCAAACATTCTTGTATGAAAAACTCTCGTTTGTATATCCTTATCATTACTATTTCTGTTAATATATCTTTAATTCTTTTCTTCTGTTTTTGTTTTTATTTTCTTTAAAAAACACTCTTTGCTCAAATATATATATATATATATATATATATATATATATATATATATATAAATATATATATATATATATATATAAATATATATATATATATATATATATATATATATATACGCATATAATATTTTTAAATAAAAAATTAAGTTTGATAAAATGTGGTCCCTTATTAGAATGGACCGTGAATTTGGGAACATAAGGAATTTTCCTAAGTAACGGCTATCCGGAGGCCCTTATTGACTATCTCCCATATTATTAAGAAAACTATATGAATTTATTCCCTAAAATCCAGGGCCTTCTAAAAATCGGTTTATTTGAAGATTCCTGGATTGGGGATAGTGGTCAGGGCAATAAGCAGGTTAGAAATCGGTTTCCGGTTAAAAAAAAAATTTGTAAATTCTTTTAACTGAAAAAGCATTTTTCAAAAAAAGGTCTGCCAAACACCTAGGAAATTTTTTTTTTAAAAAGTAATTTAGTATCAATTTAATTGCAAAAATGTTTTTCCAAACACCTATACAAAATGTAAAATTTCAAAAAACTAGAATTAATCAGCACGTTCCTTCATTAATCCGACTTGGTAAGATAGATAGAATAAAAAATCTTCTCCCATGAATATGGAATCGGCTATTGCTCAACATTTAGTTGAGAATATACCTGTGCCAAGTTGTATAAAAAAAAAAGTGGTTTAAATTATTCATACAGCTGGTTCAACAATCATTTAAAGATTTTGGAATCGGTCTGCATATAGATTTAATGAAATTTTTCTGCCGGCAGAAAAATTTATAAAGTCTATGAATCTGTCAATCAATATTTTATTTTAACTGTCCCTCGCTAATTTTTTTACATCTCATTTTAACCCTTCCTCGTTACAAGTATATACTTGTTCGTTATTTTAGTGTGTCCCCCCCCTTTTTTGCTCTTTATTTTCGTTTTTTCTTTTCGTTTTAATGATCCAACGATTGTCTCCTGATGAGATGTTGGTCGATAGGCTTTTGAGACTAATAACATTAAAATCAATAAATTCTATTGTTTTAAACATATCATCTATCTATATATATATATATATATATATATATAATTACGTTTATTTTAAAGAATCAAGGAAGGAGAGTTCATTACATTTATTTCTATGCTAATACCCTTGGAAAATAGCAAGACAGATTGGGTCCTAAACTTTTCGATCTAGCGGACGGTCTAAGAAAGAGATAACACTGAATTCAAAACCTGAAAAACGTTTGGCATATTTTCATACAATTTCATGAGTTCTCTGTATTCGGCTATTCCAAAAAGTATAGTTAATTCTGGACAATCCTTCACCACTGTTATGTGTGGATAGTCTGGCTGTTAGTTCTAAGAACTGAACTGCTTGAACTTCATATGTCGAAAACGACGGCAGAGTCCTTACATACGTATATATATATATATATATATATATACGTATATATAAAAAAAGAAGAAGGTGCCGCAAACGTTTTTGGTTGTAATGTGGATATATATATATATATATATATATATATATATATATATAAGCCACGGTGGAATAGTGGATAGCGTTTCGGATTAAGGAACCGGAGAGCTGAGTAGGAATTTCAGTCGAATCCATTTGGGAAAGGTATGAATCCTCTTCTCCACCAAGCTATGGGAAAAATAGCAGGACAGACTGGCTTCTAAAGCCTTGGATGGCATCTAGTCTAGAAGAAGGACACCTCTGAATTCATAACCTGCGGAGGGTCGTTTGGGGGACCTTGTGGTACGTAGTGCGCTAGGTCTCTGTATTCGGCCCGTCAAAAATGTTGTTAGTTCTGCACAAAGCCTTCACCACTATAATCAGATCATATGTGCGGGTGTCTGGCTGTCGGTTCCTAGGTACTAAACTGCTTGGCTCTCATACATCGAATACGACGGGAGAGTCTCTCTCTCTCATATATATATATATATATATATATATATATATATATGTGTATGTTTGTGGTAGAACAAAATTTCTCTCTTTCAAACTCGATGCACCTTTGTAAATCTAACCATTGTCTAAACATTCAGAATGCTTTTTTTATTCTTTCGTCTTTCATCTGAGAAATAAGATAACCAGCTTTATTCTGTGAGGAATACTTGTCTTTCTACTGAGTGCTAGTAAAATACGCTTTTAGGTGAATATTGCAACATTTCTGAAAAAATCCTCTTACAAAGTTTTCGTTTATATAGACAATATATATATATATATATATATTTATGATATAATATATGTTAAAGCCTATTGCATAATAACAAATGTTTCAGCAATTGTTTCTGGGTCAAAATAATTTTCAATACAATTTCAATCGTTTTCCTCTTCCGCTGACAGGTTCAGAGGATCTATTAATAATACTCTGTTAATGTAATATAATTTCCATATACGGCGATAAAAATAAAATTTAGGAGATAAAGAGTTAAGTTTTAAAGACACCTTTTGAAGTATCTTTTTTAACCAGATCCTCTTTTAAATATATATATATATATATATATATATATATATATATATATATATATATATATATATATATATATATATATATATATATATAATAATGATTTTAAAAATATGATTCCTTCGTTCTTACATGAAAGCTTCTAATTTTTTAAAAACTTTTCTATTGGCTGAGGTCAATATAATTATTACCCTCAAAAATTAAACCTCTTTCATAATCAATATATATATATATATATATATATATATATGCACACACAGTGATTGAAAGGTAACTCCTATCATTTTTATGTTTGCAATGGACTATTGAGAGGACTATAAATTTTTACAAGACAGGAAGTCTATCATACATAAAATAAAAATACTACCTCAATCACCTTAGTTATATGCTATATCAGGGATATATATATATATATATATATACCATATTTTCGAATATAAATATTTTTCTTTTTTTTTTACCTTCTGTTTACCTGTTCTGGACAAGATCAGAGGCGGATTTTAGACTAATTGGCCAAATAAAACATATAAAAAAAAATAAGAAAAAATACAAGAACCGTATCCTCTGTCTTTTTCTACAAATACTTTCATGGTAATTGCTCCGATGAGCTGCTTTCACTGGTTCCCAGACTCCATGAATTCAAGCGACCTACGAGGCTGGCATCCCGCTCCCACCCTTACACTGTAGAAACTTTTAAATGTAGCCGTCTCTTCTACTCCAATAGCTTCATACCTCACACATCTCGCTTGTGGAACACCCTTCTCAATTACCGTTTCCCTGAGAGCTATAATCTCCAACTATTCAAATGTAATGTCAGGATCAAGTTACCTTGATCTACCCACTATCCTTCTCCCCATCCTTTCTTCTATCACTCCTATCTGCTCTCGCTCCAAATCTTCTGCAATCCTCTGCATCCTAGTGGCTTCACGCCTTGCTCGAAGAGTAATGCTTAAAAAAGAAAAAACATAAAACGAGCTAAGTTTTGATGCATTAAGGAAATTAATGGCGGTAATTATTTTCGACAAATATCTCAACTCAATAGGATTGTCGTAGATTGAGACAAAGAATACAAAACTATTCTTCTGTTTAGGTTTCATTTCAAGCAAAAGGCGAGAAATTTGATGCTACACAAACCCCCACTCAACCCAGCACTTACTAATTCCGTGGATGATACCAGTTATCTTAAGAACGTGCCAGACAAGACATATTAATAAACTTTTTTTCCGAAAAAGTAATTAAAAATAACTGTTTTCGAAATTTAAATAAAGATTAAACTTCTTCGAAAAGCAAAAAAAAATACATCAACTATGAATTAAAATTAATACGTATTTAACACAAGACTGTTCACTTTTTTTTTTTTCCATAGGAAATCCCAAATCTGAACAATAACAACCCCGTATTATTAAATTATTTCAATAAACGTATATATTCTTTTATGTGCCGTTTCCCTTTAAGACGTAGGTGTTCATGGCCCTCCACATACTCTTATCCCTTGTAGCCCTTAATAAGTTTCGTCTTTTTGTTATTTCTCTTAAACCCTGTCCTACCATCCATTTGTTCAAGCCCATTATGTATACCACGCATTGGTCCCCCTTGTCCCTCTTTCCCTCTATCTGTATTGTGAGTATCATATTTTCCGAGTCCCCTTTCCTCATTACGTGCCTCATAAATTTAAACTGTCTCTTCTTGATGTTAATTATAAGTCTTCTTTTTGTTTCCATTCCCTCCAAAACCTCGTCGTTGGTCACATGTTCGGCCCATGGTATCTTCAGCATCCTTCTGTAAAACTGCATTTCTGTTGCTCCGAATCTCTCCCTCTTTAATATGATCATCCAGCATTTGCTGCCATGCAGGAGAACAAATATCACGTAACCGTTCAGTACTCTTTTCTTTGTTTCTAACAATTTTTTTTCTGTTTCTAAATACCCTGCTTAGCTTACAATACTGAAACAGTCATAATGAATCGGGTTTTTATAGATTGTCTACGTTTATAGCATTTTACCAAACGAATTTAAGATTGGTCAATGTTTCTGATTAAAAAAAAAAAGGAGTTTGCTGTAAAGGGCTATTTTCCTTTTCTTACAAGGTCTGATGAGTAATTAATATTTGTTAATAAACTGCTGTTAAATATTATGATTAATAAATGATACCTGCTTCATTAAACATTGTCAGAAATAAATCTTACAAAAATGTTAGCTGACACTAAAACCCCAAAACACAGGTGACTTGAATAAATTTACTAGTATGAAAAATATGTTGACATTTACAACAGATATTTAGTTGCTTGATTGGATTCTTTTGAAATGACAACGATACCTATATTGAATTCTGTAGCATACGACCTTGGGAGCTCCTTATTAAAATAAACTCGTAGCATTCAAATGCTTGGTAATTCAATATGGCAACCCTGTTTCTGTAATCTTGCTTAAAAATATTTTCTTAAAGTAGCATTTTGATGGATTTCGTTCCTGATGCATACTTGACTTTGCGTTAAAGAAAGCCTTCCTAAGACTGAAATAATGATTTTTCTCTTAATTAATTTATTTCCCGTTGTATTTATTAATTTTAAATTAATTTCATTAATAATCGATTCCTTCCTTTTTGTTTTATGCTTTGCTTCTAATTTTTTTCTTTTATCCTATGATGTATATTCAATCTATTTTTCGTTTGTGCGTCGGTTCAAAATTGATAAAATACTTGACGAACTGCGTCTGTGTCCGAAACTCAAAATACTCGGTCCTTTTGAAAAAGTGTAGATGTTTATCTCCCTTTCACACCCAGTATCCCCCCATGCGTCTTAGTGGCATTATCGCTTTTCTTGGGGGTCATTTGATTAAAATAAAATTATCCTGACTCGTTCCTGTCATTATTTCTTAAATCTACAAGTATAATTTTCTCATTATTAGAACATCCTATTAAGAGGATTGATTTGTACTGATATCCATGCAAATAAATACATTGCATTATTAACTCCGTTCAGAGCACCTAGGCGTTGAATAATGGTTCACCAGCTTAGTCTATACTTATTACCACAGTGTAGTGAGTTTGATCCGAACTAGGTGTCTTTACAGGTTCTTTAAAGCCAGAAAATATTTTTTTTCAGATTATGGATTTTTTTTTTTTTTAAATAACGATTCTGTGATACGGTTCTTACTAATTACCTATTTAGCTTATCAAAAAAATAATGGATGTATATCTTTCCAAAATAAAATTTTATTAAAAAGGAATATTTTAAGGAAACCCAATTGGAACTTGGCTTCCGGTTACTAGGCATTATCGATTACACGAACCGCTTACCCAATCATACAGCACCTGGTATTCTCTGCTGGTTACCCATGTAGATACTGAAAATGCTCGACGTTTCTTAACTTCCGTGATCGTATGGGAACCGTTGTTTCAACGTGTTATGGCCGTAAGCCTGAGCCTATAAAAGCTGGATGCGTGAATTTGCGATCGGTTTGCCGATTCTGTTTTTTTTTTTTTTTTGCTCTGGGAATCGTTTACCCACCCTAAACTTTTTCGTATCCAGCGGATTAATACATAACTTGTTTAGCTACGAGGCATGTTGTACCAATGAATATATTGCTATTACAAACCGTTTAAATTATAGAACCATAAAAAGTATCTTTAATTGGTCTTTACACTTGTATGCCTAACTAACCAAAAATTCAGAATCTAAATTTTTTTTTTTTTTTTGCCCTTCACCAATTTGTTTTAACTTTAAGCTCTACTGAGCGATATTTTAATTTTCATGTGCACCAACGCGCAATTGCCTATGGCTTTCTTTATCTGAAGGAAGAAATTACGAAAAACATACGAAACTGATTTGGTACAAACTAAAAGAATTCCGTAAGGAGGACGGCCCAAAAGAGGGTGACAATTTCAAAAACAAGATAATCTAAAATTAGATTAAGGCTAATATTAATACATTTCCTCTCATGTGGGATGCCAGATTTTATTTCAACTTTATCAGAACACTGAGCGATAAAAAAAGTTATATATGTATATCCAAATACTTCATATATTGTTTTAATAACTGACTTGACAAAAACAAAAACATTTTCAGGCAAAAATTTAGATGTTATAGAATAACGAACTCGTTGCATATGTCTTGCGAGATGTGCATTGAAACGATTACATGTCAACTACAATGAGATACATTTTATTTTAACTTGTATACACTGAGAACAATGGTGGCATTGAGACTTTCTTGATGTCGTCACAAATACGCTGGGCTTGTGATGTTGCACGGATGAGTGACCACAGAATACTTTAAGTCCTCCTGCAGAGCTAGCAAGATAATCCTGAAAAAGAATACAGTTGGAGGCCGTGGCTTCGGTAAAACAAACGTGATAAAAGTAACCTCAAGCTGTCTAACACATTCTTAATATACTAACTTGAATTTGCCCTGGATGGAAATAACTGGAGATCTGTATTCCAAAGTGTTATTACGAAATCAGTCGTATTGACCGGCAAAGAGACGAAAGACAGGGTCGAAAAGCATCAGCAAATATTCATGTGGCTATGTCCCGAGATCCTTGCTGTTGAACAATTTGGCACGCAAGGAAATTTGGACTGAAGTGAAACATGTAAATAACAAACAAAAAAATGAATGATGTTTTCCGATCCTCATACGTCGAAATCGACGGAAGTCTCTGTCAAGATCTATATAAATAAATATGAATGTCAGTATGACATACTTTTTCAATTACAGGCCGTAGCCCAACATATCATACAATTTTGGAATCAGGCCGACTGCGTCAGCAAATTAAAAACAATCCGGATCTGATCCGTTATATGAATCCTGAAATTTTGGATTCCCAATTTTTTATTACTGCGATTGATTTCGGCGAATTTTTTTGCGATGAATTTTTTTTTTTATTTTCGTTTTTTACGAAAGTATTTTTATAGCTTGGAAATAAATATAGAAATAATTGAAATTAATAGTCAAATCTAGCGAAAGCCAGCCATGGAATAATATATTTCTTGTACGGAAAATAAGTCTTACGTACATCAAATTAAGTGGTAACAGAAGAATTATCGTTCAACTTTTAAAAGGTAAGCTTAAATATTAATGGAATACTTAAATGCAAATAGAAATTTTGATTTCTTCTGGAGTTTATTACTGCCTGTAGTGTACGGCAGCAGTATGCCCCGCAAAAAGAAATTTCGGCCAACAGAGGACCAGATGGCAATCAAAAGAGCCAAGGCCGCAGCGTGGAAAAGAAAGAAAAGGAGAGCTTCCAGTGCTGAGAATATGCAAAGGCTTAAGAACTTTCAAACAAGTCAAAAGCCCAATCAAGAAACCTCTTTTAAGCTTATATATATATATATATATATAACTAGACTCGTTTCGAAAAACCCTCGAATTTTTGATTTGCTAATCAAATCAATCTCGAGGGAAAAAAAGGTTTTAAAAAAAGAAAGAGCTACAAACATGAACTATGGATCTCCCTATGGGAGCGTTTGATGGGGCAGAGGTGTGCGAGATAGTAGGGTGCCTGCTGCTCCATAGGCTTAACGAATATATAGACTTTAATAACCATGGGTTGTACCGCGACGACGGTTTAATCATAGTGGACAATAGTAAGGTTATAAAAAATGTGACAACATTCGTAAAAAACTGCACTGGTTTTTAAAAAATTCGGATTTTATCTCGATATAGAAACCAATTTGAAAATTACCAACTATCTAGATATTACGTTGAATTTACAAAAATGGCACAATATCCCCGTATAAAAAAGAAAATCAAGAACCCCAGTATTTACACATAAAATCAAATCACCCAGCCCATATTATAAGGCATATTTCTAAAAATATTGGGTATAGACTTTCTACTAATTCCTCAATAGGGACATTTTGAGGCCAACAAAAATAAGTTATGAAGCAAGCCCTAATTAAGAGTGGACATAAAAATAAATTAGAATATATAGATAACAACAACATTACTCGGAATAAACATAATAGGCAAAGAAAAATTTTGTGGTTTAATCCCCCCTTTCAATTTAGCGTTAAAAACTAAAATTGGTAAGATATTTTTTAATTTACTGGAGCAACATTTCCCAAAAAAAAAACTGAGTTACATAAAATATTTAACAAAAACAATGTAAAACTTAGTCCCTACGTTCGGCATACAACAGTAACTATTATAAATGGATTGAATAAGAAAAAAACTAGGAATGATCCACGTAGTAATCCTCCTACTTGTAATTGTAGAAACAAAAATATCTGTCCATTAGAGGGAAAATGCCAGCAAGGATGCGTGGTGTATCAAGTGAAAATTTACAAAAATACTGAGGATACTAACCCTAAAACGTACATAGGTGCTACTCAGGATAAATTTAAAAAAAAGATATTATAACCACACGAGTAGTTTTAAGAATGCAAAAATTAAACATAGTACCACGCTATCTACCTACGTATGGAAAACCAAACAAGAAGATAATATAGACCCCATCCTTAAATGGAAAATATTAAAAAAATGCCCAAAATATAAAGCAGGCCATAAATTTTGCAAATTATTTTGCTGAGGAGAAATTAGCCATAGCTTTAGATGATCAACCTCACCAGCTATTAAACTCTAAAACTGAAATTCTCGATGTATGTAGACATAAAAAATCTTGGCTACTAAATTAGACGTTTTCCCGTTATTGACTTTCCACTGAGGATTTTTTTTTTTTGTTGAATAAATATTTCCCCCCACTTAGTTTTTTTTTTTTTTTGTTGTCACGTGGTATGATTTTAGCTATCACCTATAAATATGTGTTTCTCTTTGCCTCGTTAGCCAAACTTTCCCTGACGATCCGTTTAGGTGAAACCTAGGTAGGTTTGTCTGGCTCACTAGGTGTATATATATATATATATATATATATATATAGAGAGAGATATAGAGTAAGAACATTGTTTTCAGTGTACATGCGCAATTATTATATCCATATTATGGGCATCTATATACACACACAAACTATATGCATCCTCTTATATATATACACTGAATGATAAAAATATGTATTATATATATGTATATATATATATACATCAAATATATATAGAATATCCCTAAATATAAAAATATATATGTTAAAACACACGTCTATTACAGAATCTGGGATCAATATAAAGAGGCGTGAAAGAGGAATGGGGAAGAGAAGGACGGGGAATTAAGTCAAGGCGTCTGAAGATGTCGATTGACATTGCATTTGAATAGTTGGAGATTATAGCTATCATGGAAGTAAGTAAGAGGAAGGGAATTCCACATACGGGGAGTGCGAGACATGAAGCTAATTGCAGTAGAATATACGGCTACATTTAACAATTTCGTCAGTGAATGGGTGGGACTGAGTTGCCAACCAAGTAGCACGTTTAAATTCATACAGTTTGGGAACCAGCGAAAGTAGCTCGTCGGAGCAATTACCGTGGAAGTATCTGTAGAAAAGACAGAGGGAAGTGACGGTACGTCTTTCATAATGTGACTGTCGACGAGATGCCGGATCTGGGTCAATTATATTGCATGCCCGTCTCTGGATTTTGTCGAAGACCTTGAGACGAACAGCGGGGGCACCAGACCATATATGGCAGCAGTATTCCATGCAAGGGCGACTGGTTGATTTATAGATTTTGAAGGATGGACTTATGCGAGAAAAACTTTCTGGAACGACACACAAAACCAACTTTCCTTGCGGTAGATGAAGCTAGTGATTCAATGTATTTGTCCCAACCAAGCAGGCACAAAGCGACGCTCTCGTGGAGTTGAGCATCAAACATTTTAATGGGAGACAGGGAGTGTTCTCTGTGGTGGGTAAAAGAGAGCAGTTTTGCTTTTGAGACATTAAAGTTTACCAGCCATTTCTTTCTCTAGTCAACCACAGATTGAGGGTTGAATAATCTGAAGCATTCGGACGACAGCATTACTGAAATAAGCTACAATAATAGAAAAATTCGTGGAGAATTGTGATACGTCTTCTCAATAAATGAATAAATAACAATGATAAGATCAACTCTGCCAGTGATGTGGATAATGACGACGATGAAGTGGTATGTATGTTTCAGCGTACAACGCCAGGTGATTTAAAGAGGCTTCCGATTAACGTGTATCTCCTTCATGCAAACGCCAAGAAAGCAAAATGAAATATTTGCAACTTGTATCAAATGACAGCTCTCAGATCCAATTGAACCATGTTAATGCTGGAGTTTTCTGTTGTGCTTTGCAATACGATCCAAGCAATGTGTCTTTCATTCTTATTAGAATTATGAACGGAAAACTCCGAAAAAGTACAAGGGAAGAGCAAAACAACAACTGTAATATCAAAATAATAATAAGCATCTTACAATATGTTATACCGGAACATACCTATTCTATTGTTAATAGACTCTCCAACATATAATAAGTAGTAGCAGTCGCCAGTGAGCTCAGTGAGTTGGTCAGTCAGTCGATGTCGGTCGATCGGCTGATCGGTTGAACTCCTTCGGGCGGGGAGGAACCCGAAGGAGGCTACGCCGAAGGGCGGATTCTATTTCGGGAAGGTAAACCGACCCTGAACCCGTTTATACGGCTTCAATTGGCATATTTTGGCCGAGCCCATGGGCTCCGATGGGGAGAAACATTAAACCGGCCTTTGTGAGTTATAAATGCCCACTTGGGGGGGGTGATTAAATATAGTCAGTCGATGTCGGACATTAAAGTATCAACCACCACAACTAGATTGCTGCGTCATTAACTATTAAGTTCCTAACGTTTTGTACGTCGAACCTTTTTAGGACCGACTTAGTGAAATACAAGCCTCTACTGTGAAACTACTCTACAACACAATAATTATGTTTGTCCATTCCTTAACACGAGCGTTACGCCCGGACAATACCTCATAGTTAATGGACTATTGCGCTTTGATCGCATGGAAAGACGGAAAAAACATATCAGAGACGCTACTTGGTATCAGTGAGAAAATTAAAGAAATAACTATTTCAAAGTCTCCTGCCAACAGCTCATAAATAATAGACAGATGCGTTTTGACCGGGTGGAAAAACAGAAAAGACATACCAGAGACGCTACTTAGCTTCAGTGAGAAAATGAAAGAAAGGGAAGATAGAAGCGTTTAATCTCTGCTCCTGTGAAATAGAAAAAGTTTTCAATTTCAAATATTTTCAT
>CAHIKZ030001487.1:672500-675000 GCA_903632075.3 Acanthosepion pharaonis
TGGAGCACCAGTGGAAGTAGCTCGTCAGAGCAGTTGCCATGAAAATATTTGTAGAAATGACAAAGGGAAGCCACATGAAGTCTGCGAGAAAGTGACTGTAGTCAAGATGCCAGGTCAGGACCTATCACATTGCATATCTGCCTTTGGATTTTGTCGAGCACCTCGAGATGAACAGCGGGGACATCAGACTATGGCAGCAGTATTCGCTGCAAGGACGAATGGTAGATATGAAGGATGGACTCAAACGAGACAAACTTTCTGGCGCGACACAGATAACCAACTTTCATTGCGATTGATGAAGCTATTGATTCATTGTAATCGTTCCACCTCAGGTCAATGGATCCTTCGTCATTCTCGTGAATCTAGTATTCTTTAGAGAAATTTTACTCCGTCATAGCATTTTGCAATCATCGATAAGTGTAATAATCGATTGATGCAAGGTCAGGTAAAATTTGCAGTTGGAGTAAAACAGACGAACAGAGTTCCAGTTATTTTTTCTCCTATGTTATCCCTGCTACGTGTGGGATTGCGTTTTCCTGGAAGGTGGAGGGTACAAAGCTGTTCCTTTTAACTACTTTGAACGTTACCACTTCCGTGAAACCCTGAGATATTTTAGTTTAACGCAAATATTTTCTTGGCTGATGCGTATGATTATGAGTTCAGATGATAGACCGGTTCCCCCAAATTGGAAATAATTATGACTCTACCTAATATACAACGTAACGATAAGAATGTGGTTTACCTAAAAGCTTGCTGACCAAAGGTGTTCTACTTTAATCATCGTGGCCGAGAGTGAGGAGATATTTTGCGCAAGAGTGCTAGGTGTACCCAAGAGTATAAGTAAAAAATTAATGATCTGCGAATTAATGAAAGATTGTGTGATTTGATCGTGAAAATAATGGACATTAGAGAAATGGTTGGATATTTGCATTCAAACAGTGCTGAAGGCCAAATTTGAGTGCGGGGAAGGAAGAGACAATGTGCAATGGAATTTTTAAGAATCTAATGGAGACAAGTTGCTTTATCATATAGGAAATTGTCGTTTTTACATATATATATAGTCATCTGAAGCTCGCGTGAACGTAAAAACTATGCTTACGATTAGAGCCACACTTGCATAGCAGTTAAGCGTTTTTTGCTCGGTCTAGACAATCAAGGTTTCGAGCACTATAATTTACTGGGTAGGTAAGTTTGCCTTTAGGCCGATTTTTTTTTTCTTTTTTTCAATATTGTCCGTTTTATTCGAGACTGTATCTGTATAACAGTTTTAGGTTTTGGCAAGTTTTCGTTGGTTCCATCAAGTTATATATATATATATATAATTACCACAAGCAAGACAATAAAGCCACTAATGCACAAAGTTTTAATAGCTGCGAAAGATGAAAAAACAGAAACATTACTTAGAAAAGATTTCCACAAGCGAGATGTGCGAGAAATGAAACTATTAGCATAGAACTTACGGTTACATCTAGCCAATTCAACTATAAATTGATGAGACCTAGTTGCTAATCTAGTATGGTGCTTATGGTGCGAATAGCAGATACGAACAAATGTCATGAAAGTATTTATAGAAAATGCACAATGAATCAATGTGGTGAGAAAGTGACTGAAGCCGAGACGCCAGGTCAGGAACAATAATAATAATTTCATCCCAAGCAAGGCGATAATGCCAGTAAAACGCAAGGGTTTACTGGGAGTGGAAGAGAAGGGGAAAATTTTAATGAGGAAAAAAGAACAATAAATAAAACAGGTTTCAGCAAGACAAGATGGCGATTATTATATTTGGGGCGATTTTAGGTGTCAGGTAAGCAAGAAAACTGAAAAGTACACACATATATATATATATGCTGATGGTCAAATCACGCTGTAAACAATAGTTTCGTTCGATTACTGAAATTAAGCAGTATTAACCCAATCAGTATTTAGATTTGGCGGGAGGGAGCACATTAATGAAAATTGCATGAGTTAATAATAAATAGCTAAATAAAAATATTTATAGTAGATGGTTCAAAACTTTAGCATTGGAGAAATTGTCGAATATTGGCATTCGAACAATACCGAAGATCACAAGTTTTGTTCGGTGGGGGAGGAAAAAAACAAAGTGCAGTAGAATTTTTAACTCATGCTTTATCTACGTTGTTTTATCATATGAGAACGGCCCGCGTGTTAAATTGTTAATGAATACAGTATCTGCCGTGCGCCGACGGCTTAGGGGTAGAATCCCCGACTGACGCCAATTCAGTCGGGTTTCGATCCTAGCTAGAGACAACCGGACGTCTAGCCACACTGATGAGCTGTGATACAGCGAAACAGTCTGTCTGTGGATGACAAAAGACCTATAAAAAACAATAAGAAAATTCCAAACTAAGATAGACAAAAAGAAAAAAAAAAGACCAAAGTGCAAGTTCCTTTTTAAGCAGCAAATAAAATGTTCAACCCTAGCTATCCTGACAGAGCAAAACAAAAATAACTTCAAGGTTTCAACACTCAACGAGGCAAA
>CAHIKZ030001487.1:677500-707500 GCA_903632075.3 Acanthosepion pharaonis
TGTGTGTGTGTAAAAGTTAAAAATACTTATCTTCCGGCTCCAAGTTCCGCAGATACTCTGCTCGTAAGTCTAAGGTAAATCTATTATTTACAAGAATCTACGCACCTTGATACACTTCAAACTCCTATAATTTTGACTGACTTGTTTTTGTTAAAACAAATATATATATATATATATATATATATATATATATATATATATATATATATATATATATATAAAATGTGTGTTTGTTTTTTGAGTGAAGATTAGCTTTATATATGCATTTTTGAATGTAAAACGATACCTATGTAACAAATAGTCTCCATCGTTGAAAATAAAAGGCGGTAAAAAATATATATATTTTTTTAAAAAATGATAATCATATTTCTTTGCCTACCTATATACCATCATTTTCCCGGTCGGATTCAAATGCCACAGACCAGCCACGAAATCAATTTTTTTTTCTTCAGCCCATAACAGGCAAAGATAAAAGTCCCGGAATTCGCATTCCTTGTTTTTATGAATTCTTCGTTTCAATTCCATTTAGGTTTGAGTTTTTTCGTTTATTATTTTTTTCGCTTTATTTTTGTTTTCCTTCCTTCGTTTTTTCTGATTTTTTTCGTATAAATGAGAGCTTTAGGCTTCCATCATTCGTATATTTTATCCATTGAATTCTTAATATTTTTTCTCTAAGTGAAAAAGAAAACAGAGCCACTTCTTTATCATTTTAGTTGGGCCCTGTTTTCTCCATTTTTTTTTTTTTTTTTTTTAAATATTCTCATTAATCCAGGAAAGTATGCTCTTTTTTCCGCATGATCTATTTTCCGTTAACTTACGTAGTGATCGAAAAACTGCTCGATCGATCGATCGATCAATATGCCGAGTGATAGACATTTAAATATATGACATGAAGAAGTGCCTGTGAAAGAAAGAAAAAAGAGGAAGAAAACTGAAAGAAAGAAAATAGAAAGAAAAAAGAATAGGATGAAAAGAGAAAGAAAGAATGAATGAAATAGTTATACAGATAGTCTATTATAAAGAGATTAAATTGAACAACTCGACTGAGAGGAAGAGACACAGAAGGAAAAAAAAATAAGATCGATCGATCGACAGAGATATTGACAGATATCAATATTAAACATTTGTTAATATTTTTATTTTATTGTTTTTCACAGAAATATTGGATGATATTTCCCAACCAACAAAATGAAACGATTTTTTTTTTTTTTTTTAAAACATTTCAACTTTTTTTTTTGTTTTTATAGAAACACAAAAATATCCAAAAGCATCCAAACAAAAAAACAATGGCTGTAACTGTTTTCACATGATAAAATTAATGTTTTGGAATCACAATCGTTTGTCTTTAAAGACGAATTTTTTTTAATTAGTCTGTATCATTTATATATACTTCCTTTTCATATGTGCACTAGAGGATTTAATGCGTGTGTGTGTGAATTTACGTGTGTTTTTTTTTTTATATATATAATATACGTCGTAGCGTTAACAATATTTTTAATTTTTTTTTTTTTTTTTTTTTGTGCAGTTTCCTTTCTGCTATTAATTAACGCAAATTTAAATAATATTTACCCCGTCCAACGACACGTCTTTGATATAACAACAAATGACACTTGGTTCCATCACTTTTGAGAAAGGTTTATACATCGACTAATAAAAAAGTCGACGCATTTCAATGTGTGTTGATGTGTGTCTTTATGCGTGTGTGAGTGTTTTTGTCCATCACGTCTCTGCTTTTCGCATCCCGTCGTATTTCAACTTCTTACGTCAACTGACCCATCGCACTTTCAACAAATGTCTTACACCACACGTTTTACTTTCATCCTTACAAGTCTTTGTATATATATATATATATATATATATATATATATAATTTAAGTAACAGGTTTCTTACATCATTTCGTTTGTTCTGTGTATTGTTTATACAATTCACTATTTCTTTTCATTATGTCCAAACAAGAGCCCAACAAACGTTCAAATGAGTCTCTCTGCAAAAAGGCGACCTGAACGTCACCCAAGGCATATACATTCGCCGAGCGGGGTTTGTTTTCGATCAGAGCCAGCTCGCCGAAATAAGTACCTTTCGACAACCGACCGACTTCTTCCTCTTCAGCTTCGGGATCATCGGGGTTGGAGATGGTGACTTTAATTTCACCCCGCTCCACAAAGTACATACCGTGTGCGGCGTCGCCTTGTTTAATTATTTGGGTCTTGTCAGCGTGGGTTTGCGAGACGAGAGCATCAGCTAGGCTCATTCGCTCGTACTGGTCAAGCGACTTCAGAATCGGCACGTTCTCTAAAAAGTCCTCGTACATCTTTCGTTTCTTGAAGGCACTTTTCAGCACGATTCGCCGAAAGGAGTTTCGGTCCATTGCCCATAGTGTCCCCCCCTCCGAGACGGCTGTCACTGTAGCGGAACGTGGCATGTTGTAGAGTAACGCTAATTCACCGAAACTTCCTGTGTTGACGAACTGGTGCACCTTTCGGCTTTGCCCGTTTGTTTCGACAGTTACATCATAGACGCCGCTGTCGATCACGTAGAAATTATCGCCATCGTCGCCCTGCGTAATGACTTCTTCACCGGGGCTCACTTTCTTCTCGAACATGGCGTCCAGCACTTCTTGCATCTGATCTGAGTCAAGACATCGAAAGATGAGAATGCCACAAACGGCCTCGGTCAGCCTCCGACGCTGCTCGTCCGTTTTGGGGTGTACCACTTTTTCGTCGTCATCATCGGCCTCGGGGTCATACCTCTCGGCCGATACCGAGTGGCGCCGGGCTGCCCTGTTCGAGAAGTTCGTTTTGGGCTTCAAGGTGGACGGCTCGGGTTCTCCGGCCTCCCCTTCGTCAACCATAATGTACATTGGGACCGTTTTCGGTTTACGATTCTCACGGACACGCGTAAAATAATCAATAGCGTAGTCGTATATATCAGCTGGGCGTTCTCGTAAAACGGCCACTGTGAAGTCCCTTAGCATATCACCGAGACCTTCAGGAATTTCGAAGCTCATGTCTTCGATTTTCGATTCAAGTTCGATTTCGTTTTTCTTGTTTTAACAGATTTTTTTTTCTTATAATTTTTCTTTTATTTTACGCTTACGCGTGTAAATATGTGATGTGCAAAAATATTCGAGTCTAAGTGTATGTACCTCGGAATGTGTACGTACTGTATATTCAGAGTGGGTGGGGGTCTTTCTTAAATACAAACCGTGTGTGTTAAATCACACACTGCCAAATGATCCGGTAATCCTTCGCCTCTCTCTCAGTTGTTGAGATTTCTTTTACTGTTTAAAAGTAACAGAAGTTAGCTTTTGTTAAAGCGATTTTTCCTGAGCGTTTTTTTTTTTTTTTTTCCTCCTTCCTTCCCGTTCAACTAGTGAAGTTAATTCCTTTTTGGTAAATTTTATCCGTCGTTTTTAATTTCAGTAGGTAAAATTGGTATCACCTGATTACCCACTTGCACGAAGAGATGTTGTTGTTTTTCCGTGTTTCTCATTTAAAAGACACGTTCTGAGTATATAAAATGTTGTTTTAGTGTTTTGATTCAAAGTACTACAGCAGATATTTTTTTTAAATTGTTAGTTTTCTTTTCTTATGAATTTTGACGTCGTATACTTTCCATATGAATTGTTGTGCTTATCGAACGACTGTAAAATATCCGTGTAACTCCGTATGTAATTTCACTGCCTTTCCTAATTTTGCCTTCACGTTTGTTTTTTGTTTGTTTTGTTTAATGTATTTTCTATATTGCTCTCTCTCTCTTTCCCTCTCTCTTGGCTAATTATTCTTTTCTTGTTTTGATATTTCTCTCTCTTTCTCTCTCTCTAGCAATCTGCCAATTCTCACTCACAGCATTTTCTCTATTTCTTACTCCCTTTCTCCCACACTCACTCACTCACTCCTTACGTTCAAATCTTTCGTTTCTGAGTTGTTACATTCGAAAATAAAAATAAAAAAGTAACAACAACGAAAAGAGTAGACAATAGGAGGAACAAGAGTCGAAACTCAGCAAAACGAAACGAAAAACAACTTTTTTTTTTTTCCTCTGTCACTCGATGTGTCTAAACCAGAAACGATATAACAGCAGAAGAGAAACTACACTACAGTTGTAGCGTCGTCGGGATTCTGTTCTTGCCTGCCAGCCACCCAAATGTCTCTTACTCGTTGCTATACTGCACACACGTATGTATCGGTGTATATATGTACGTGTGTGTGTGTGTTTGTGTGTGTGTATGTATTTTTATATCTGTATGTGTGTATGCGTGTGAGTGTGCGAGCAAATGCGTGTTGTTACGAGCGCTGGACCGTCGAGTTCCGTGTTGTTGTGTGGGGTCCTCGCCGTGAAAACTCTCTCTCTATCTGTTTGCAGACGTTGGTTGGCTGCTTCGGTGGTAGTAGTGGGAGAAGAAGGCGGGAGAACTTGCGTGTGTATATATATATATATATATATATATATATATATATATATGTGTGTGTGTATGTGTGTGCGCCCTTTACTCATGGATACATTTATATGTGAGTATAGACGTGTGCGTGCGAGTGAATGAAGAGAGACAAAAGTAGGGAAAAATAAATTCAAAGAAACTGAGGTAACATTTTTGAAGTAAAATGTATGATGAGACTTATCAAAGAAGAAAAACACTATAAAAAGAGCACACGGAAAGATTTTTTTTTCTATTTTTTTTTTGTTTTGTTTACGAATTGTAAATAACATGAAAAGAATAAAATAATTTAATTACAAAAAAGATAGACACGTTTAAATTAAAAGAATTATTTTAAAATAATAAATAAAAATTACGTTTATCTTCAGCTTTTATAAACCTGTAAGTCAAACTTTACGTACTTCAGTTAAAAAGTACGTGCGTGCGCAAATGTGGATATCTTAATTAATATTAAAAAAAAAATAGAACGAATTTTTACATATATTTTTTTATTCTGCTTGACTTTTTTTTTTTTTTATCAAAAGCTGGATTTTGATAGCATCAAAAACGCGATCGTGTCATATATAGAGGGCTAAGGTCGCTATGACGTGCGATGTGTGTTATGTCTCTAAAATTAATAAATACGTGTAGAGACTTTCGTCGTGATTGTAATTGAATTTAAAATGAGCTTCTATAAACTGTGAATTAGCTCTGTTATTATTATTTCTACTTTTTGTCGCATTTTTCAAGGCATGTCGAATTCGAGATTATCGCGGGAAGTGCATAAATAATGTTTGTAGTTACAAAAAAAAAAAAAAAAAAAAGATAGATGTATTGTCACAACTCAACGTCATCCCCCAAAACAAACAATAAAAATAATTCAAACAAAAGATAAGCTTCTTTCACCAACCTCTGTACATATTTATTTATTTTTCACACTAAAAGCAGGAGGTTGAACAGTCACTATTATAACTGCTATTTACTACCACTACTACAACCACAACGAGTTCTACAATGATTAATATTTGTCAACTGAATTCCTCATACAAGATATTTTTCAAGTTCTGCTGCTTTATTACAGGTTGGGATAAGAAGACAACTAACGCTTTTGCTGTAGTATTAGACCAAATAGAGCTGAAAACTCAAGGGAAATGACTCGATCTTTTGCATTTGAATCGTTCCTGATTACATTTTTTTACTGTTTTGGATTTTCGTTAAGCTCTTCTCGATGTACGGTGTTGTTTAGATTGTTTTTGTTTTTTTCTTCTATTGTTTTTCTCTCAGATTTCGGTTCGGTTTGATAGGAAGATAAAAAAAGCTATTTATTCAGTTATTAGCAATGATTGTTTTATTATTTCTCTCTGTGATTAAAAAAATAATCTCGAATTTCATTAGAGTTTAAGGTTTTGTTTCCCTTTTTTTTTCAAAATTATTCATTATTAACTTAACTTTTAAAAATACAAAGTTCACATCTGATGTTCCGTATTCGAATACGTAAAATTATTATTATTGCTTCTTGACTCTATAGTTTCAAATTTGGTTTTATGTTTTTATTTTTTGTTTTATTGTTTTTTTTTGTTTTTTTGTTTTATTGCTTTTTTGTTTATTGTTTTTTGTGTTTTTTTTTTTTTTGTTTTATTGTTTTTTGTTATTTTTTGTTTTATTGGTTTTTGTTTTTTTTTTTTTTGTTTTATTTGTTAAGCTTCTGTTCTCGAGGAAAAAAATCCTCGAGAACAGAAGCTTTAAGTGACGCTGGCCAAATTTTGTCGAAAACTTGTTTCATTCAGACACTGGAAAAATGTAAAATAATTTTTAAGAAATCTTAATCAAATATTACTACTACAAATAATATGAGCATTACGATATTAAAGGAAGGCAATAAGATGAAAATGCAACTCAACAAAAATGAGAGAGCTTCTTTAAAATTTCGGACAAGTTAAATACTATCATATATATATATATATATATATATATATATATATATATATATATATATATATATATATATATAATTTGTGTGTGTGTATAAGCAGAAGAGATAAGAATACTCGTTTTAAATTTGATGATCAATTTTATTTTAACAAGATTTAATGGGGTTATTTCATGTTTATGTACTGATTTAATGGGGTTATTTCTGATGCTAAACGACTTAGTCATCTACAAAACTTTTTTTTAATTTTTTGTTTTAAATATGCACGCTTAATGATTTGAGGGATTTTTTTTCGATTTTATTTAAACACGTGCAATAATGTTTATATGTGTCAGACTGTAAACAATACAATATCTTAATTATTCAAGATAAGTTGAATACTATTGTTTTGTTGCTAGTAATGTGACACAAAGCCTTCCTTTTAGTTTTTGTCATTTATTTGCCTAAAAATAATAAAAAAAAAAAACGATTTTCTTGTTGATACGTATTTGAGCTGCATAACGATTTGCTGAGGTAGATATATTATTTATTTATTCTTACATTTTTAAATTTTTAAAAATTTTATTTTTAATGTCGTCGCGTATCTTTTTCAAGTTGCGCTAATCAACTAAGTTATATACACGTCTCGGTCTATGTCGAACGAAGTTTACAAATAGTATGAAAGCTGCATAAGAACATAATTTATAATCTGTAAAAAAAATCTGTTGCTCGAATTATTTTTGTTTTATTCTTCTGAAATGATATTAAGCAAAATAGTTGTCTGCTTTTTTGCGACCACAGGAAAAGCTCACAAGTTAAATTTCCACTGCAAACATGAATTCCATCATCAACGTAAAATGGTTTGTCTTACTCCAAATAACGTGAGGTAAGCGACTGATTTCACATTTACGAAAGACTACTACTACAGTTACAACCACCTTTATTTCTTTACCTAACACCGTCACTACAACGAATAGTGATATTACTATTAACACACAAGTTATTACAAGGGAATGCTGCCACTATCATTGTCACAGTTAAGTTAAATCTGACTTCCTCCTACTTCTTTTAATGTCTTCTCCCACTGTTGAGTCGGCTGCTTCCGTCGCTGCTGCTGCTGATTTCGCGACGTGGCTCATTTGATAGAGCTGTTTTTTTTTCTGCTACAAAAAAACATTTTTCTTTTAAATTAAAAAAAAAAAAAGAAAAAAAAAGGCAGTCGATAAACTTTCTATCCCGATAACTCCTCTTGTGATTTAAGGTGAGGTGTATTTTGTAAATCATGTCTGCATCAACCGTTTAAACTTTAAGCCAAAAAGATTACTATATCTACTAAATAAAATATTTAATTAATGGTAACATTATCTACTTGCTTGTTAGTTACGACTACCAATGCTGATTCATTACAACCTATTAAAATCCACGATGAGTGAGTGGGATGTTATTAAACACGCTAATTAGGCCTGCTAAAGAATTACTTCATGCTGTTATATTTGTTTTTGAAAGAACTGTCACGCTCATGTTTAGTTTACAAATTATGGTTGATAAGAACGCATTTATTTGTTTCCGGGTTCGAGTCGTGAGAAGGAAACCCAGAAATTGCGAAAGTTTATACGAACATTATTCTCAAAATATATTTATTTTCTAAGCCATACAAACCTTTCCTTAAAAAGGACAATATCTAAATGTTATCGCCATCTTGTTTCATCTGGTTTTATTAGGTTTTACGAAGTAATTTTTATACTATTGTTCACCATATAAATACAAGGCCCGACAGCCATTCAAGGTAGAGGGCTGCTGAATGAGTTTTTCAGGGTGTAGTAGGTGGGGTGATATTTATTGATTGGTTCGTTTTCTACGGCTTATCAACCTTTTGAATGTTATTTAAAACCAGAATATATTACTAGACTGTAATAATTTTGGTCGATAATAATGACTTAGTGATACAAGTTTTACTAATTAACCCATGGCTGGGAGAGAAGAAGAGGTGAATTCATACCTTTCTCAAGGGCATTTGCGCGTAAATGACTATGTATTCACTTACACACCCAGCTGGAATTAGAACTCGACTTTCCGATTAACAATTCGCAGCCATTATCAATTGTACCACCGCACATCCAAGCTTACTGTACCTGGTATTCCCTAGCGGTAACCCATCTAGGTACTGACCATGCTCGCCGTTGCTTAACTTAACGGTGATTGCACGGGAATCGTCCAGGAAGAGGTGCGTATTATGAGGACATGTAGGATAGATAACTGTGAATTCTAGATATAAAGAGGTCAATATTATAGTGGCCGGAGACGCGTGCTCCCGCGAGTCTGTTCCGCAAAGTGAAATTTCTATGGAAAAGATATTTGCGTGGAAATTCCTCCTTACCAATGGAATATAAAAAAATAATGTTTTTGAAAAATGTCGCGTTTATGGCATGACGGGTTCTCTTTAACATGTGAAGATCTGAACTTATGGATCCAAGGAATATATCTCGTCTAAAGATTTAAAATATTGGTAGAATTTCGTCTGTGGGAAAGGGGTGGAAAATAATTAATCACCCATAAGGTCGTGTAATAGCTGTTAAATTCTGTCATGGTTGGACAACAAAGATTGGACAGCACCAGCCCTGATATAACAGAAATACTCCGTTTGGGTCTGATTCCTGCAAAGATCGAACAAAGCTGTAGGCGTTAGGTACTTTCTGGTATGACATAAGGAACCGGCAGCTTTCCAGCATCTTTAGCGATGGTACGAATATACAAGTACCATTTGAGGTCAGGGGTGAGCTTTACTCTCAATAGACGTTCGAGGAAAGGTGCCTCATTGGGAGCAAAATCACTTCCCAGAACAGCAGAAATTTAGGGTTTGGGGAAATTCAGTCGTCCAGATTTTTATATTAAAAATCCGAAAGTACGAATTCCAAACAATAATAAAATAAAAACAAAGAAAATATGGGTATGCTTGTTAAATCATTTGCATTACACACACAACCACAAAACATATATATATATATATATATATATATATATATATATATATATATATATATATATATATATTGGTAACTCTGACCATGCAGTAGTATCTGTTAACATCTCCTTTAACTCCTCCCCTATAAAGAACCTCCTACCACTAGAACTTCGTTCTATTATCAACGAGCTGACTGGGACGCGTTCCGTGATTTCCTCCGCGATGTCCCCTGGGATGGAGTCTTTAAGCTCCCCCGTCCAAGAATGTGCTTCTGAGGTCTCTTCCTGGGTTAAAGCTGGAATCGACGCTTTCATCCCATCAAGGAAATATAGGGTTAAGTCGCGCTCCCTCCCCTGGTTTTCGGCTGCTTGCTCAGCCGCCATCGCCCATAGGAACCACTACTTCCACCTATACCGTAGCGACATGTCTGACTGCAATAGACGTCTCTTTGCCGCCGCCCGTAACGATTGTAAGCGTGTCCTAAATGATGCTAAGTCACTATTTGCGGCTCGAATGAAGGAACGTATTGCATCTCGCAAATTTGGCTCCAAAAGATTATTGGCGTCTCTGCAAGAGTGTATTGAAAAAGCAAAACCCTCTATACCTCTTTATTCAACCAGTTCGAAGTCTTGACCTCCTCTACCGACAAGGCTGAATTTTTTTGCTCGGAAATTTTCATCCAACTCGACGCTCGACTCTTCTGGTGTACCCATACCCGACTTTCCTCTTAGAACTGAGGCCATATTGAGTGGGTTAAACATAAACCCCATCTTTGGTACTGGGCGTTATCTCCAATTTAGATCCCAACAAGGCTAGTGGTGGAGATGGGATACCAGCCATTGTCTTGAAGAAATGCGCGCCTGAACTGGCGCCCGCCCTTTCGAAACTATACAACTACTGCCTCAAGGAATCTTGTTTTCCTGACTGCTGGAAGTCCTCTTCGATCGTTCCTGTCTTCAAGAACTCCGGCGACCCCTCTGACCCTTCCAACTACCGTCCTATCAGTCTCCTTCCCCTCTTCGGCAAAATCTTCGAAGTCTAATCAATACCGGGGTGGTTAACCACCTCACATCCCATAATCTGCTCTCAGACAAGCAATATGGTTTCCGCTTTGCCAGATCTACAGCCGATGTGCTCACAGCCATCACGGAAACAGTCTACCGAACTCTCCAAAATAACGGGGAAGCCCGAGCCGTGGCACTAGATATCTCCAAAGCATTTGATAGGGTTTGGCATGCCGGCCTTCTCCGCAAGATCCAGGGTTATGGCATTACGGGTCAATTATATAACCTAATACAATCATTCCTGTCAAACCGTGAATTGAAGGTCGTTCTCAACGGATTCTCCTCCAGTTCCTATCCCACGAACGCAGGTGTTCCTCAAGGCTCCATCCTAGGCCCCACTCTATTCCTTATCTATATAAATGACCTTCCTGACGCCGTAAATTCCCAAGTCGGCATCTACGCGGATGACACCACAATTTATTCCTGCCTCAAAAACAAATCTAGTCTCGCTGACAAAACTCACCTTGCCGTGCGTCTCGAAAAGGACCTCCAATCGATTGTGAACTGGGGCATGATTTGGCTGGTCAATTTCAACGCTTCGAAGACAAAACTGCTCTCTATTAATCACCACAGAGAGCCTTCCCTTCCCTCCATTAGAATGTCTGACGCTCAACTTCTCGAGAGCAACTCTCTGCGGCTTCTCGGTCTCACGTTGACTGCTGACCTGAGATGGAATAAATACATCGAGTCAATTGCCTCGTCCACTGCGAGGAAAGTTGGCTCCCTGAGCCGCGCGCTAGGAAGTTTTTCTCCCTGAGTCGATCCTCCAGATATACAAATCCACAATTCGCCCTTGCATGGAGTATTGCTGCCATATATGGTCTGGCGCCCCTTCTGTTTGCCTCGGGGTTCTTGATAGGCTCCAGAGGCGGATATGCAATATGGTTGGCCCTGCCCTGGCGTCTCGTCTACAGTCACTTTTCACAGACGCACCGTCGCCTCCCTCTGTCTGTTCTACAAATACTTTCATGGAAATTGCTCCGAGGAGCTGCATTCGCTGGTTCCCAGACTTCATGAATTCAAGCGTCCTACGAGGCTGGCATCCCGCTCTCACCCCTTCACTGTCGAAACTCCTAAATGTAGCCGTCTCTTCTACTCTAATAGCTTCATGTCTCGCACCTCTCGCCCGTGGAACACCCTTCCCTTCTCCTGTTTCTCTGTGAGTTATAATCTCCAGCTATTCAAGTGTAATGTCAATCGACATATCCAGTTGCCTTAATCTATCCACTACCCTCATCCTTTCTTCTATCACTCCTATCTGATCTTCCTCTAAATTTTCTGTAACCCCTTGCGTCCTAGTGGCTCCCCGCCTTGCTTGGGGTGAAATGCTTAAAAAAAAAAAAAATAAATATATATATATATAGAAGTAAAAAATAGTATTTAGTTAATAAAAAAAGTTTTTTCTAACTTTGTACACAGAAAATGATGCAGTTTGGAAATGACTGTGCTTGATAAAAAAAAAAAAAAAATTATCATGAGCGAAAATTCACTAACCGTCTTCGTTTCAAGTCGCCGACTGGCCGTCTATACTGTTGTCTTGTTTGAAATTGCCGATTGGTATTTATTTATATATATGCTATATAGATATTTATATATATCCGTCTTATAAAGGCTTGGACATAAAATCCTTTATATTCTTTAAAAGTGAAAATGCGTGAGTCTTTATTAAAAATTTCCCGAAAGTAGGCTGGGGGGAAAAATAAGGTTTTAGTTTTCTTGAATTGGTCAGAAATTTCACATGGTGATGTTAATTTCTAACCAATAGGCATTTTAATTGAGTGTCTTGCATTGTAGAATCTTTTTTGGCATGTTTGTGATATTGTCTTTTATTGTATCTGTCTATATTTCTGAGATGAAAGTATTATGTTCATTATTTACATTGTTTGGACCATCTGCTCATCTACAAATATCATATTTTATCAACAACGTTTCGATTTAAACCACAGGTTTTCTTCAATGTGGTTGGAATGTCGAACCAAATTTTTATTTATCAAAAAAGAAATATATGAGTTCAATGACCTGGTTAAGGCAGTGGAGAACTTAATTGAGTTGAATAAACAGGAGATAATTATCATTTAAAGACATAAATTATGTTGGAATTAGATAAGTTTATTCCAGTGAGCGAAATAAATTTTTAAGTTCGACATTTAAACCACCTGAAGAAGGCCGGAAAGTCCAAAGGCCGAAACTTTGTGATAATTATATTTAAGAAAGATGGGGACAATTGTCTGAATAATGTAAATAGGGAATAGCGATTGCATTTAACTATTTTGATAACAAAAGAGTGGGACATAGATGCCAATCTAGTAGCACGCTTAAATTCATGTTTTTTTTACCAAGGCATATAAAAAGCTCGTCAGAGCAGGTGCCATGCAAATATTAAAATATTAAATATTCATAGAAAAGACAGAAATTAGCCACACATCGTCTGCGGGAACGTGACTGATGTCGAGATGCCAAGTCAGGATCGATTATATTGCAGATCTTTCTTTCGATTTTGTCAAGAAGTTCGAGATGAATAGCAGGAGCAAAGACCAGTTGTGCACAGTAAACCGTATTCAATGAACGGACAAATTATTAGATTTATAAATGTGCAAGATAGTTCTAATTAGAATAAATTTCTGGCACGACATTGTCCTTGCACTAGATGCAGTTACTGATTCAATTTAGTCGTATTTCTCAATATAAATCGAAAAAAAGTGAATTTTTTAATTTATTAAAATAGTTTATCACCTTCCAGAGTCATAAACATAAGCTATGAAATTTTTTAAATAGTTTCTAAAAGTTTAGTATAGATTGTAGCTTAATTTAAAATTTTTTATTAAATTTTTAATGCAAATCGGAATTTTTGGAGACAAACTGGCAGCAGCATAAATTTTTATTTAAATTAGTTCCCCTGAATCAAAAAAAAAAAAAAATAAAAAAGGGATCAATAAAATCCTTTTTTTCTTATAGGACTAAAGATTCATCTAAAATCATTTTTATCCATTCCATAATTAAGCAACTACAAAACAAAGATAGCAAACTCAAACATGTGTGTTCACTAAAAATAACGTTTATACTATTATGGAATAATGTCTGATAAAAATAAAATCCTTAAAAATCAAACACAGATATTTATGAACTAGATTAAAAGCGGCCTTATTGAGCGGCATTTAAACTGGTTTCCGCGGAGGGCTCTTGGTTGGGACTTTGGCATATTTAGGAGTTTGAGAGTCCCTTAGTCTTTGCATATTCTCAGCAATGGAAGATTTCCTGGCTGCCGTTTGATCTGGGTTTCCATTTGCACAGGACTGATTTTTCTTTGCTGCAGTCTCGGTTCTTTTGCTTGCAATCTGGTCCTTTGTTAGCGGAGATTTCTTTTTGCGATGCATACTGCTGCCGTATGCGATAGGCTGCAATAAACTATAAAGAACTCAAAATTGATCGCTGCATTTAAGTATTGCATTAATATTTAAGCGTGGCTTTTAGACATTCAACGATAAGTCTTCTGTCGCCACTTCATTTAAAGACAATTTGGTGTACATAAATCCTTAATTTCCGTACAAATAATTATTTTTATTTCATGTGTAACTTTCGCTGAAAATTCGTAATTAATTTCAATTATTTCCAAATTTATTTCTACGTTATAAAAATTGTTATCGTACAAAAATTTCGTCGCAAAACTAAAATGAAAAAAAAAAATGAAAAAAAATCGCATTTAAATTAAAATTTGGGAATGCAAAAAAAAAGAATTGCGGGTCGGATCACATTAAAAATAAATTTTTAATTTGTTCACAGACTCGGCCTGATTCGAAAATGGTATGATATGTTGATTAAGAATTTCTAGTTTTGAAAAAAATAAAAATCTGTTGAAAAACATACACTAATATTAGCGTTTATCTATATAAATTTCCTGTGAACAGTGATCGACCACAACTAAAGGTTTCATGCGTTTATACACAAACCATCAGGCAGTTGATTATTTAGATTTATAAGTCTCTTATATATATATATATATATATATATATATATTTTTTTTCCATATCTAGACTGAGTTGACATCCAAAGACCTCACTAAACTTGCTATTTAACCCATAGTACTTTGAAAAGATGAGATGGTTTTATATTTACAGCGTTGAATGTAAAACTCGGTTGAAATTTGAATGCTGTTCAGCAATACTTATTCCCGCACCAGTTTTGTTGTACTATTGAAAAGAAACATTTTTTTTTTTTTATTAAATTTAATACCATTCATCCAAATGAGTCGACAGAAACTAATAAATTCTGGTCAAAAACTAATAATAGCTGACAAAGTTTTATCTTATGAAAGATTACATGGAAATATGTATAGAAAAGTCAGAGGATTTTACGTTTCGGTTTTTAAAAATGTTTCAGTTTTTCTTCTCCCTCACATTTTCTTGTGTTTGACACAGAAATTGACATTAAACAATAATAAAAAATAAAATTCTTGTTGACATATTAACTAAGTACTGGGTTGTTTTTCTTATTTTAAAAACATAAGAGTTACAATATTTATATATATATATATATATATATATATATATATTTATATATATATTTATATTATTTTCATTGATGCATATTTCATTAAATAATATAGACAAGTTTTTTATTTATTTTAAGTAAGTTTTTTCATAATGTTGATTTAATAACATTATCATTGAAAGACGAAAGGAAATCACCATATTGCTACATGTTTAAATCCAATCTAAGCTTTCAGCATCCCATGTTTCTTGTTTTCACTCTCACGTGGTATACAAGATGGAGGGTCACAATCAATATTACAAATTCTTTGTATTTAATCAATAATCTATTGTACATTACAGAAGCCTCTGCCCAGATGTAGCAGCAATAGACCATGCATAATCGAATTGTAAACATATAAATGTGTAAGATGTACAATTTTTCTCGCCAGTATCTAACATGACACGGAAAACCAACTTTCCTATCAGCTGACCTAACAACTAATTCAATATAATGTTTTCATTTCATGTCAGCGGGAAACGTTTGTCCGAGAACGCACAATTGACTCATATGGAGGTTAGCATCATCTATTTTGAAGGAAAGCTAAAAAGTTTCTCTCAGACGATTAAAAGAGAGCAGTTTCATTTTGAAGGTATTAAAATTAAAAAGCCATACAGGGTTTCATTTTTTTTTCATTTGTTCTTGCTGTACGTGGCCTTGCGTGATCATAGAAGAGAAGCGATCGCTTTTCGACGAAACATTTATGAACAAGTTGCAGCTGCTAGACGTATATATTTGCATTTATTGTTTCATTGCGCTTTACGAATTCTAAATGAATAATACCCTGATGATCCAACCACACGGCTAACATTAGCTTTCTTCCATTTTTGGTCGGTTGTTGAGATCTATCGTCGTCAATCCCCTGTCTTTTGTTTTAAACATTTTTTATGTAATCCATTTTTTTATCAGAGGTTATGATATTCAAGGAACGGTTACTTCGGATTTTTCATTCGTCATTACAATTGGTCCCCTGCCCAAAGAAAATTACTTATGCCTCAGCCCAATATATAAGGGAGTGATGAGAAATTAGATTGGCGAAGATCTCGCTGGCTAAATGTCTTCTGCGTTGGCCACCATGGTGATGAGATATTTTGGGCAAGGGCGCAGGGTGTAACCAAGAGCATAAAGGAAAATTGAATGATCCGGGAATTAAATAAAGCCTGCGATTTGGTCGGTAAAAAATTGGGCAATAGTGAAATGGTCGAATATTTGCATTCTAAAAGCGCTGAAGGCCAACATTTAATAAGATTATGTACAGAGAAGGATGAGAGAAAGTGTAACGGAATTGTTAGCAATCTGATGGAGACAAGTTGCTTAATCATGAGAAATGGCCCTCTGTTTATGACACACACACACACACACACACACACATACATATATATATATATATCTAAAAATATATATATATATATATATATATATATATATATATATATATATGTCTATGATTGCCATTAAAGTAATTGATTGTTAGACATGTAATTGCATATCCGATTTGTTCATGTGCTATATATAATATCTCTCTCTCTATACACACACATATATATATATATATATATATATATATATATATATATAAGTGTAAGAATTATATATATATTTAAGACATGAACATGGATATGCAATTACGTCTCTAACAATCAAACAAGAAAAATGAACAGATAATATATATATATATATATATATATATATATATATGAATAATATATATATGGGTGGGGAATATGCTGTCTAAGTAGTCCACCACTAGCACTGGTTTACGTACTTCACGCCGCTGGCGAGTATTGTATTTTGTTGATGTTATAAAAGATTATCATTTCCAACCTCAGGTTTGGTTATTCCTCATTCAGTAACCCTCTCTAGGTTACAACAATGTGTGTGTGATTGTGTGTGTTGACAGTTAAATCACGCTGAAAAGACCTGTGTCCTTCAATCACCAAAGTTAAGCAGCGTCAACCCCGTCAGTATAGATGAGAGAGACCTCGTGGATACCAGTTACTGAAATCGACCTCTGACAATTCGAAATATACTTCGGCTTCAACTAACCCATTAAGAATTCATAATCTGTAGAAAAATCAAATTTACATAAGATTATATATATATATATATATATATATATATATATATATATATATAATGAAAATGTGTGTGTATATATATAAAAATTTAATTTCAGATATAAATAAACGAATATCTGTACAAGGACAATATAAATAAAGACAGAAGGAAGCCTTATATTAGCCGACGCGTTACATCCTCTTATGGACTTTATTAAAACAAATGTAAAAATTTTATTTTGCAATATGTATTTATAAACGAAATGAATGTTTTCCAAAAATTTTTAAATTAAGGAATGCTCATGAATATTCATCAGACTATCTGAGAAGTCCAGGTAAATGATGGAAAATACTATGTGACGTAATTTAATGTCTAATAAAGAAAAGTTAGTAAATGATGATGTTGAATCGGTTTTTATCATGTATATTAGTTTGTGATTTTTTTTAATGTATTACATATCTTCTAAATAAATCAATAGCAAACTTTCTCTATCCGTCCGAAACTGAAACCATTCTAATTCGGGCCACACTTGCTCTATATCGACATATAATACTTTTTTTTTTTTTTTTTTTTTTTTGAAATCAGGATGATCGCAGGATTGCAAATCTTCCCTTCAGCTGGTGTTTGAACATCCATTATTGAGATTTGTGCCCGGAAGTGTAGGGCACAGTTAAAAATTCAAATTTTAAAATAACTGAAAAAAATTAGTGATTTGAAATCTTTTAAATTTATATTGAGTTTAAAGTAGCAAAAGAACTTCGTGAATTTAATTTGTTTTGTTTAAAATTCAGTTTAAAATATCTCCAAAATTTTGTCAATTAAAGAAATCAACTTTATTTCTTCAAAATACGAAAGACTTAAAGTGTGATCTCGTAACGTAAGGTTTTAAAGTTCCGGAGAGACTTTGATTTGAAGAGCTCAATTGAAGTTCCACGTAGTTTGTGCTTTGAAGAACTCAATTTTGAGGCTGAATTGGAATTTCTTCTCAAATCGGTCTTTTGGCCGAAATTGGACATATATAGATCGAATCAGAATTAAAGTGAGATTTTGAAGTTCCATGTAAGGAATTGAGGGATTAAACCTTATTTCTTCAAAATTATAATTGTTATTTTCTAAGCTGAACTTTAGGTTCATTTAGTTTCGTGCCGGAGGCCCAATTAGAACTCCGCAGCCGTTAGCTTGAGTAACCACACGAAGTGCGACTCTTAAGCTAATTTTAAATAAAGAGATTTAACTGTTTTCTTTTATATTTTTTTGAACATTTTAAAAGTGATATATGTTGGTAATGGAGGCACGGTGGAGTAATGGATAGCGGCACGGATGGAGGAATCGGTGATCCGAGTTCGAATTCCAGTCAGATCCATTACATTCACTTAGGTGCTAATACCTTTGGGAAAGGTATGAATCCTCTTCTCCTCCTCCCCCCCCCCAGCTACGGGTAAATAACAGAAAGAAATGGTAACCTACTGCGGGGAAAAAACTGCCTCGTCAGTCATGTATCGAAAGATACATGATCGCCTATGCGTGTATCACGCATTGCGCATAACTAACTGATGTTGGTATGAGATATGATTATGTCTTGGAGACAAAATCTAACTAAAACTTATTTACTATTAATTTTTTCATTCTCTTATAATGAGATTTATCGTTTCATCATTCCCATATTCACCGAGTTGTTTTATTACTTTTTTTTTTCCTATTTCGACTTTGATCTAATTACAACAACGCTATTATTTTTTTTTATGGGAACTACTTTAGACAGTCATATTTTTCCTAAATTCAAGAGGAGACTTCTGATATTTGCAGGATTTTAGTTTTCATTTTTTATCCCATCATTCCTGTTCTGTTTATGTTCCAAGCAGAAGTAAATTGACCTTGGTTGAGGAGTGTATAACAATCACTGACCATAAATCGCCAACACCGCATTCATTCTTCTATCAACTAATAGCAATTCTATAATAGAGCAGGTCGATTTGTGTACCATAGTAATTTACTCATTTTGTAAGTTGGGGTTTGACATGATAAATAATGACACAATATTTTCCCAAATCTTTACCGTTTTTTGAGAAAACTAGTTTGAAGATTGTGTTCAAAATCGTAGCATTGCAATTTCCTTCCGGTGATCTGTGAAAACCTTGTAGCACGGCCTTATAAATTTATAATTTCTTTTTTTTTTTTTTACAAATTGCATATGAACAAAATGCATGGCACAAAAATTATTACTAAATCATTGTACTTCAAAAATAAATTATATTGAACGATTTAGTTATATTATTATATGATTCTGTGTTACACAGTGCAATGCAAATTTAAAATATTTTGTTTTATATTTTTTGCCCAACAGTATTATGATGATATATACACTTTTTATCTACTTTTTTGTTTTCATTAATTATGATCTAAAAATGCATTGAGGAGATTTTTTTTGTAATATTTTACAATTTTTTACAGTTTCATTTATCGAATACATGTGGCAATTCATAATTCTGGTTTGAATATTTTCCCATTCACTGTATCTAATAAAAAAAGATATCAACTTTATTTTGATTTATGAAATAGTCAAAATTCGACGTCAGTTTTAAGCAAAAACATGCATATATTATGTATCTCTATACAATTTTTAAGAGGAACTTTAAAACTAAATACTCAAAAATTAGTAAAAGTTATGAATGTAATTTTGATGTCATTACTTACCACACCAAACACCAGCTTCCACACTGAGTGCAATGTTGATTGTGTAAGAAAAAGTGAAAAATCAACCTGCCTCATGTTGTAGTCGAGTCTATTTTTTTTTTCTGAATGTATTATCGCACTGTTGTTGCGTAGGTGTCTTGACTATCAGGAAATATACTGCTTGTCAATTCATAGCAAGGACCCCAGACACATCGTACTTTTCGATGTATGCTTTCTGTGCCCAGTAATAAGACGGGTTTTTGTAGCGTTGATAAAGTGTATTTTACAACAAGTTGTGTTCATCTATTGAATCTTGAAGAATATAATCAACTGAGTATCCCAATCACTACCGGGATTAATTTAACATTTTTCTTCTGTATTGTTCACAATATGGAAATCTCACAATTCAAGTTAGAATAATTGCTTTGCTTTATGCTGTAGTCAGCCACATCAGTTAATTGACATTCATTTTCAGTTGTGTTGAGGACGACTATATCTGGGCTTCGGTGATCAATAACTCGATTAGTTTAAAAGTCATAGTCTCAGACTATCTTTGGTTTGCCTTCCCCTTCTATTATACTCTCAATGGTACATGATCAGACAATTCCTTGGTAACGTTGTAACTATATTTTTGACACAAGAGCCAGTGCAAGTTAAGGTAAAATCGGTCATGTTGTCTTTTGTACTCGCTCTCTGCCACCATTTTATAGCCACTCATTACACGCGCGAGATTCTCTTGTTTATTCTGCATAAAATGCTACACATTGGAGCATCTGTAGTGTGGTACACGTTTATAGTGTGAAAGAGCTATGTAAGAAAAATATATTCTCTCATTAACATTTTCCCCATTATGGGTATTATTATACCCTTGATATAATAACTTATTTCACAGATGGAATGGATTTGGCTGAAAGGAAAAAGAGTGATAAACATGGTTTGGTCTCAGAGACTTTCATACTACTAAGCCATACACACACACGTTTCATCCAGAGGAATATACATCACATGTATCTACACAGCAAGCAGAGTGTAAGGAGAACGAAAAGATAGTGTCTTACATATAATATTGATATTCTTCTGTGTTTCTTGCTCCAGACCCAAGAGATCCGGAAACATCTACCTATGTCCCAGTTGAGGACATATTCCACGAAGGGAAAACAACGAATCTTGTTTTTTCCCAAATTAAGGTCAACGAGTTTCTGTATATATTTGTGTAAAATATATACTCAAAAATAAAACTGCGCCCTGGATTTGTAAACTGTAGCATTTGGCAGCTGTCTGCCTCGGGCGGAATCCCAGGCAGGACGAAAAACACGTGTGTCTTGGCACCAGTAAGCTTACTGACTGAATGACTGGCCACTTTCGACATTGTATGAAGTGATGCCACTAAGCGGCAGTCATGTGACATCTTCACCGAAGACAGATAATCGCCGCCTGTATCCGAACATCTTGCTGGCTATAGTTTTCGTATTTAAGACCTGTTCCTGTGAAGCCTATGATTATACTTTCAATGCGTCTTTTCAGGCCATTCTGTTTCGAACATGTTTAGGTGGTTTTATGATCCTTTCAAATTGTCCATAATGATGCATCAACAATATTTGATGACGTTTCTCCCAATGACTTTCTCGCTTTGAATTCTTCTTTTCCTTTCACTTCATCAATAGCCATTTTTGATGCTGTATATTGCGGCAGATCTTCACTTTTCACCAAATGGTGAGCCAAAGACTTTCGTTCACCATCAACATATCAGTCTACGCCCTCCACCAGGTCTCTTCCTGTAAAATCTACTGACGTTAGAGTTTGAGTGCAGTACATCGAGCATGGGAGATTTATACTGGTCTTATTAATTTCCAATTAAAAATTGCAGAATTCTAACTACAGACATAGCTCACGTGTTGACTGCTGCAGTTAGGTTCCGAGTGAAGTTGAGTATTAGTTTCAGCCTCTTCAGATATATATACCCAACTCTGCTTTTCATCTATGTCATCATGTTTGGGAATTCGAGTTATTTGTACCCACTTACATTTGGCGCCGTCGTGACTTCTACAGAATGTAGTTCAGTGCTGCGACACAGAGCTCTACTTCCTCCCGTAATAATCAACACAGAACACTGCATTGTTGCATTATCGAGTAAATCTATCTGCAAATCATCCATGAAGAGCAGGCGGTTTAAAATTGATTCATGCTTTCCAGGCTTCTAGCGCCTTCTCAACTTTTTATGTACAATAGAAATAAATAGATATGAATTGTCTGTAACGGGAGGGAGCTATGGAAAAAAGATATATTATCACACTTGTATTTCCCCAGTTATGGGCGTTATTATATCCGTGATATAATAACACCGGAATTCACGGAGGGAAACTGCATAGCTAAAAGGAAAATGAAGGACAACATGCTTTGTTCTCAGAGAGACTTTTATATTACTAAGACAAATCACTATCGATATATATATATACAAGTGTCTGTCACACGGAAAACAATATATATATATATATATATATATATATATATATATATACACGGGAAAGCAGTGCGAAAGGAGAAACAAAAACGAAGTATTTTACATGTGATATTGAGATACTTCTGTATCTGGAGAAACCATATGTCCGACGCTACATTCCAACGGGCCAGATCCATAAATGTCCCAAGCGAGGACATATTCCACGAACAGGAAACAGCGAATGTTGGATTTCCCAAATTGAGGACTTGACCTGGAGTTTCATTCTGTATCTGGGAAAGATATATTCTCAAATGGAAACGGCACTATAGACTTATAAGCTACTGGGGGAGGCAGAACAGATTTATCCTCAAAAGAAAGCAAACTTCCGCTTTGACTGTTGAATTTGAGTGCCGCTACGTCACTAAACAGTCGTCACATGACCTACAACAAATGTTTTGGTTTTGGTTTGTTTTATGGCATATCAACCTCAATTTATTTAATGCCGACAAAATTTTTATTGTTGGTAATATTTTTTTTCAAAGATGTATTTCTGGTAATATTTTTTCTTAAAAAAAACTATAGCTGGTATTTTTTTTTCAAAAATGTATTGCTAGTAATATATTTTTTTATTTTACACAGCATTTCTGGTATTAAAACCTATTTTTACACTTTCATGGTGTTATGACTCCATATTGGGGGACAACTACTTGCCCATAGTTGAGACCCTAACAGGTGCTACCAGCCAGGGTCATGGTGGACCTGGAAACACCAGCAATTAAGAGGTGGTTTTACGCTTCTCAAAACCTCCTGATTTACTGTTGGGCAGTCTTACCCAGGATGCGGATGTAGTTTATCGTAATGCCCAGGACTGGCACTAAAGGGAGATAAGCGCCTTCTGTAGCTTTACATATGCATCTACTTAGAACGATCTTTATAAGCAATAGCAATAAATAACATAACTTTATATTTCTGATTTTTTTGTATATGTAAGCAATATGAAAATCACTTTTTAAAAGCGAAAAAATATATAATTAATTTCCCTCTTTGCATCTATTTAGCAAAATCTGTTTCTCTTTGCAGTGCTTTTTTTCAGTTTCTCTACATCTTTGTTGACAATTTCTTCCTGTGAATGAACCACCCTTTTCAATTGGCAGCTATTTTGTGATATTTCTCTTTTGATCCAATAACAAATAACAGGTTAAAATTTGAAAAAATATATCTCTTTATTATCACGTCGTAAATATATTTGTTATTTGAACGCAAACAAGTCTTCTAACCACTCATAAGATTCTTGAGAACAGGAATAATATTGTCCACTATACAGAATATCAGGAGTATTTCTGAGATCCACGAATGTATCACTATATCATAGACATTTTGGAAATCTGTCCAACCTATATAGAGATTTACTATGTCACTTACACTACATCAAGGTCGTTTTTTAATCACTAGATGATATATAGTAGCTTACGAAACCTCACGACACTCTTTCTCTTTAAAAGTCAGCAGGTAATTTTCATAATGGAGGGATATATTTTCTCCGCAAAGATTGCCGTGAATATTTTCGAAAGCAAATTAAGGGGAATGAAATTGGCCGTTATTTTCCAGCCATGTTGCCTTTGCTTTTGTTCTTCCTTGTGCAGTACCCGTTCTTCTTCTTCTTCTTCTTTTTTATTATTATTATTAGTAGTAGTAGTAGTTGTCTGAGTGAGTGAGCATCAGGCCTAATATACCCATTATGGCAACCTGTCTAAGGTTATACGAGGCACATGAATCACAACTAAATATGCACGAGATTGTAACAGTTTCTAATAAAAGTAGAGCATAACCTTGTAGGTAGGGTCCGGGTAGATATAACTTCAGATGTAAACTAGTGACTCACTGCGCTCACACGGTCTGTGATTTAGGGGGTGCCAAATTTATATGCAAGTGATTCTCTAATTATTTTCGTTGCTTCATTCTTCAACCATAAAAAAAAAAAACATCCTACCATAATTCTCACTTGCTACTTTCGCCCAGGAAGATAGTCCGTTAGCCTCTAGGGGGACGTTCCCGGATGGCTATGCTGGCAAGTATATCTGTGGTATGAAACATTATATTTACTGTTGCCTATCTTCATTCATCAAGTAAAAAAAAAAAAAAAAAAAAAACAATCAATTAAGATCATAAGTTCCATGCCTAGCCTGACATCAATCTATTATTATTATTAATTTCTATTGTATGAACATTTCCTTCCGGGTCCCAAACAGAGACCTAAGAAATGGCTTCATGACATTTTCCACAGATGTTTTTTTTTAATAAAAAAATAAAAAATAAAATGAGATCACTCATATTTTACATAGATAAATTTCTTCGTAATGTGTGAGCTGTAATTCTAGTATTTTCCTGATTGTTCGTTTTCTTTTGTCATCACCTAACAGATTATCATCATTATTATTATCATCATCTTTCATTTCTGTTGTATACACATTTCGTTCAGGGTTCCAACCAGCGACATAAGTTAAAAAAAAACAACAAATAAACCATAAGATCACACACACTTTACATAGATAAAACTCTTCGTTACGTGTGAGTTGTAGTTGAGTAGATTTTTTTGTATTTCTTTAATGCATGAACTATCAGGAATCCCTTCAATGAGTCTATTGTCGTGTTTTCTTCTTATTATTATTATTATTGAGACAGTGGGAAACAATGCAACAAAATTACACTAGTAGTATAAATATACAAAAGCGAATACACTAATTATGGCATTGAGTCTGATAAGGGTATACCAGGCACACGCGCCACAGGCAAATGTGCGCGAGAGCAGGTTATGTTAAAAGCAACACATATCCTGGCTCCTGTGGTCCAGTTAGAAATACCTTATCGATTAAGCCAGTCTCTTTAAAAGGTATCCTGTTGATGGTGTTGGTCAGCATCGAAATAAGAATTCCAACTTCCATCGACTGTCTTATCCTTCAAACTTCTAAAAAATAAACCCTTACGGCACCCAAGCATGATGTCTGCCGATTGTCTCCACGAGGTATCGGTCGCTGTGTTTAGTTAAAAAGCTGACAAGCTAATCTGCAATACTGAACAGGATATTTACAGCAGCCTATCGTTATTCCTGAAAATAAAACATGTAAATGTTAACCCCTGCAATCTGTTATGATCCGAAGCTTGAGACTATTTCTGCTGGAGCGTAAGGGCATTACTAATTCCTCGGGTCACGTGCTACATTCGCTATCTTTCGTTTGTGTCGTTTTTTTCGTGGATGCTTATGTGGGTGAGTTCCAACCTACCTTGAAAATCAAGTTACGTTGCGACGTAGGGACGGAGCTCCGATGTAAATCGAGGACCTCCTCTATATTATTATTATTACGTTGGAGTCTAACACTGATGGAGTCAACGGAATTTCTGTTCTTGAGATAGAGTATCAGCAAGACTCCTCACAACTAAAGCACATTTCGCAGAATCCTCGCAGAATAATGATTGGTAGGTTTCTGGAAGTCTACAATTATGGTCTAATTTCCTAAAGAGCTCTTTCCAATTTTTAGGCAGTTTTCTAAATACGCCCATTACTACAGCAATTAATTCGAAATTCATGTACGATAGATTCTTCAAATCTCGCGCTAAGTCCTGTTTATTTTATTTATTTACTTTTTTAATTTTTTTTTTTTTTTTTCAAAATCAATAATTTTATATTTGCTGCTTTCATTATCTATCAAAAAAAGGCCGGGTAGCAAATGTCAAATTGTTACTACTATTATTATTATTATTATTATTATTATTATTAACAATTTTTTTTTCTATATTACAGTAGATTTTATCAATGCTATCATCAAGATATTTTCTATTCTTCATCCTTACATGTCCAATTTCTTCAGTTCCTTTGCGAGGCTTTTCTCTCTAAATAATGCAAGTACTGTGTATAAAAAGGGCGATCTTATTTATTTAAATAAGCGTAAGGAAACATTTGTAGACAGCTTAAAAATACACGTTTGCGTAATCTCGACAACGCGAGCTGCAACCAGTCGATCTGTCAAGTATCTCCCAACCCAAAAAAGGAAAAACAACAACTATGATACAGGAAGACAAAAGTGGATTGGTTTGTCACAAACATAAACTGATTAGCTATTTATTTTTAAATGATAATATTTCATATCCTGCAAAATTATAACAGTGCTGAAATATTTTCAAAGATCCAGATATTCAAACATAAACATAAAAAATGTCCCGATTTTTCTTTTAAATATTTCTGTTAATTTTTGTTAATTTTCCTACATTAATTGTGAATTTTAATCACCTGCGTTTTATTCTTTTGTAAAAAAAAAAAAGACTTCCCCTCAGGATTTAGATGAATTAAATAGTATTTTTTGCACAGTGGTATCCCCCCTGTCCAAGGTACGAGAAACATTGGAGGGTTACAGAATTAGAGATACAGCTTATGTGGTTATGTGCGGTTAAACCTAAACTTGAACAGGTTAACATTGTAGTGATTGGTGAAGCAACCTCTTGGGAGTCAGTTTCATAAGGCACCGGTTCGTGGGAAGAAGTTTCTCGTGTGGAACTTACATGTCATCAAGTGATGTGGACTTGAAGGGTGATTCACTACCATATACGTAGCATGATGTGTCTTAGCCGTGAAGGTTAAGACTGGTGGAACGAAGGAATGCTGTTCTTCTGAACAGTAACCATGGAAACAGCGACAGACCAGTGAGAAAGATAATATGATTTGAAGATTTCGAGTACGGACATCGTAATACGAGTGTATATTTGTGTCCTGTCCGATTTAATTTAAAAAAAACTATATATAATATATATATATATATATATATATATATATATAGCTTTCAAAGGAAAGATGGCCGAACTGCATATTCGAAGAGGGACTAACAGTGTGGTTTCGGCAAAAGTTACTGGAAAAATAAATGCTGTATTTATGATCAGAATGTTTTAAGAGAGAACACTATAAGTGTGTTTTTGTGTGTGTATATATATATATATATATATATATATGAGATGTTTCATAGATTAGAAGTGTGTGTGTATATATATATATGCGTTATATATATGACATATATATACATATATATGAGATGTTTCATATAATTGAAGTATATATATATATAAGATGTTTTCATATATTATATATATATATATATATGAGACACCATATATTAGAAATATATATATATATATGAGATGTTTCATATATAGACTTATATATATATATATGAGATGTTTCATATATTAGAAACATTATATATTTATATATATTAAGTATATATATATATGAGATATTTGAATATATATCAGTATATATTTGATGATGTAAATATATATATATATATATATGAGATGTTATATATATCAGAATTAAATATATATAGAAAATTTATCCCGATGAAAACTAATATATATATTCATATATATATATATATATATATAGATGTTTCATATCTGGAAGTATATATATATTATGCCTATATATTTACATATATTTCATATATTATATATATATATATGAGATGTTTCATATATTAGAATATACATATAAATATATATATTGAATATAATATTGTATGTTTATATATTTCAAATATATATATATGAAATTTATTTATATATATATTATATTTATTTATATATAATATATATATATATATATAGATGAGATAATTTCATATATTATCCAAGTATATATATATATGAGATGTTTCATATATTAAAAATATATATATATATATTTGATGTTTCATATATTAAACAATATATATATATATATGAGATATTTCATATATTATATATATATAATATATATAAATTTTTCATATATTAGCTATATATATATATATATGAGATGTTTCATATTTTAGACATATATATATATATATAGATAAAAATATATTAGATTATTATATAATATATATATATAAAAGATGTTTCATATATTAGAATATATATATATATATATAGATGTTTCATATATAGATATATATATATATATATGAGATGTTTTCATATAATTAGCAGTATATATATATATATATATATATAGAACAATTTTTGACCATTATAATATAATATATATATAAGATAAATTCATATATTCAAACATATATATATATAAATGAGATGTTTTATATTTATTAGAAATATATATATATATATGAAATGTTTTCATATATATTATTATTATATATATAAAAAATGTTTATATAATATATATATATTATATATTATATAAATTTATATATATATAAATTTTACCATTAATATATATATATATATATGAGATATTTATATATTTTATTTTTTTTCAATATAACTCAATATTTATTTTTTAAAAATATATATTTGCTATGTTTATATATTATATATATATATATAGATATATATTTATATATTATGAATGTTTATATATATATATATCTTATATTTCATATATTAGAGTATGTATTATATGAGATTTTTCATATATTAGATATTTAATATATTAAGATGTTTATATATTATATATATATATATATATGAGATGTTTCATATATATAAGTGATATATATATATATATATATTTATATATATAAAAGTTTATATATATTATATATATACGTTTTTATATATATATTTATGAGATGTTTCATATATTGAAGTATATATATATATGAGACGTTTCATATATTAGTTATATATATATATATGAGATATTATTTATATATATATGAGACGTTTTTATATAAATTATATGTTTATATATGAGATGTAAATATATATGTATATATATATATAGATATATAATATATTAGATATATATATATTTTATGATATTTCATATATATTATATATATATATGAGATGTTAAATATATTAGAAGTATATATATATATATGTTATCATATATTAGATCAATATATATATATATCACGTTTCATTTTCCATATATATATATATGTATTTCATATCTATATAAATATATAAATATTTATATTGAATATATATATAGATGTTTTTAGAACCTATATATATATATATAACAAAGAGATATTTTCATAAATTTATATGAATATAAAAGTTGTCATCATATAGGACTTATATATATATATATTTGAGATGTTACATTCAATATATTAAAATTGCCATATATGAGATGTTTCATAAAGTAAATATATATATGAGATGTTTCATATATTAAGAAATATATATATATATATGATTAAACTTGGTATATATATAATATTTCCCACCCTATAAATATAATATATATTTATTTTCATATATATATACATATATATATATATAGATACATATTAAATATATAATATACTATATATATCCATCGAAATTCATATATCAAAATATATATATATATTTTATTTATTGTTTTATACCTTCATATATGAAAAATTTGCATATAAATATATTTATATATACATATTAAAATATATATTTATTTGGCAATTATATACTTATAGGAAAATTGATTCAATATAAATAGACAGTATATATATATATATATATAAAATGCTTAAATATATATATATTATATTTAGTTTATATATATATATATATATATATATTTATATATGAATATATATATATATATATTCAGATATATATATATATATATATATATATATATATAAAAAATATGTTGTATGGTTCAACGAAAGAGAAAAGTATGTATATTAAAAGAAGAGGGTGCCGCAAACGTTTTTGGTTGTAATGTGGATTTATTGAGAAAAAATATTATACTTTGTTTTACATAATTTCACGACACGTGTTTCTGGTCTGGTCTCGCAACCGTCTTCAGGTGAAAGTGGAGATTTTTACATATTATTAAAAATAATTAATTTTTCTTCATGTTCAATGTGGAATATTCTCGATATGAGACATTCTGTTTGTGTGTTGGCAATCCGAATTTTCTTTCTAGAATTGTCAATGAAGAGTTCTGCGTGAAGGGTCATAAA
>CAHIKZ030001487.1:710000-760000 GCA_903632075.3 Acanthosepion pharaonis
ACAATTTAATTACGTAATATACAAATTTATAAATGGATAAAAATATGATGTCATGAATAAATAAAGAGTAAAGACCTAAAATCTGATCTAAAACGTTTATTTGTTTATATATAAAACAAACTCGATGTCCGCAAACCCATTTAATATTTGAAAAGATTTACAATCAAAGGCCTTAATTAAAAATGTTTTTGATGTCTGGGAGCAAATAGATGATAAAATTAAACGTATCTTCAAAAGGGATAGAAAAAGATGCTTTTCAAATATTAAAAATATTAAGAAGCTTATGATTTTTTTAAATAAATAAATATACGATTAAAAATTTATATAATATCATCCCTCTGAATATGGGCAATGAATAAAAACAACCACAGAATAAAGAAAATTCTTTATAGTAATATATAAATATTGACCATCAACGACGGGCAAATATTATAGATATATGACATTGACACGGGCACGCTTAAACGAAAAATATTTGGAAACAAATTTATTCTGATTATGAACAAATATTTGTGGAATAAAATAATACAAAAATTCTCCACCCCTAATTTATCCTGTATTGGCTTGTTACTTTATAAAGTATTCCATGATATGAACATAGAATAAATATTCAGGGGAAAGATTTACTGATATAGGTTTTTGTTTATATGACTTATAATTTTTAGGTAAATAAATATAGAACATTTAAATTTAGGCATTGACTTTCTGGTTGGGAATGTTAAATTTAAAACATTATTTTGAATCTAAATGATTTTTGCCCGATGTGATAAAAATTTTTCAAAAACCGTAGAAATTTCCACATTTTAAATATTTGAGAGAAATGTTTCGCTCGAAGAACTTTTTGATCTCTCCCAAGCATGGTAACCCAACATTAAGATTTTGATTTTTAAAAAGTTTTAAAAAGTTTTTGAAGAGAAATGATCAATAAAAAGAAAATTTTCAAGAATCAGAAGAATTTATATTGATAATGATAAATAAAAGTTTTAAGATAATTGTCATTTAAATTATATAAATAATCTAGATTTTATAATATGGTTATAAGAAAATATATTTTGATATGAATACGGCATACACTGATCATTTTCAGCAGAAAAACTAACGTTTTAATGATAGCATTAAAGTGATTCTTAGAATTATTTAGGTTTGAAGACTAGAATTGAATTAGACAGGTTGCATAAACGGGATTTTTTGTCTCTTCCCCGGATTGAAAACATTGCCTGAGTCATAGCCTTGTCTGGGTTCCTCTCTCTCCAAAATCAGAGAGTTTTTAAAATCTGTAATGTAAACTGCCTGATGGATAATTAATGACTATTTCCAAAAATATTAATGGAGAACTTAGGAATAGGCTACGATAGACATGGATTTAGATTTTGGTATATTTATGTTGAAAAATTTTATATTTATTGTATTTCGTGAACTAACATTCAAATTCATAAGTGATTGTGAACATCTTTTTTGTTGACATTTTAATATAAATTTTATATATATATACCTGGGTTTGAATAGTTTATATGTATATACAAAACCAGATAAATTGCATTCTTGTTTGATTTCTGCGCATAATTTTCTTGATGATAAATAAGGAACATTATTATTGAATAATTAAAATAATTGTTTAATATGTATCTCACATTTAATTTTGTGAAATTGGGATTGAGGTATTGAACATAGGGACAATTGACATTTATATTGAGAATATTAAATCCATTTGTTACACCTGCTCAATTTGTCAATATGATAAAGCTACTTCTCGTGGGTACGGATATGTAATACTCTTTGGGAGGTTAGATTTGCATATATGTGGTGATGTCTTTTTATGAACAATTTAAAAAGATATATTTTAAATTAGGAAAATAAAAACCTGTTTAGTTTTATGCTTTAGTTCTTGAAGGATCGGAAAAAAAAGGAGAAGATTAACGCAAAAAATAAAGAGGTTGGTAAAAAATTCTAATTTTATTTTGGTATTCAGAGATCTGGCACCGGTTATCAGTGAAGATTCAATGACAAAATTTGTATCTTGCACCAAGAAATGGTATACAATAATGATTTCGTTATATTTGGCCAGAATTATGGAGAACATTTTTATTTAGGACAGAGGTGGGTTTAAAATTGTTTATTCTGAACAATTTAATATAAAAAAAATTGCTGTTAGACAATTATCAGTTCGGAATAAAAAAACGGTCAAAACAGCCAAAAGGCACAAATTGAAATTTCTTAGTTAAACAGTGAAAAACTCAATATTGTTCAGACAGTTTTAAACAAAATTTATACAGACAAATGTCCATATATGACCTAAGTTTGTTTTAATATTGAGCATTTAAATTTTCAAACTTATGAAGTAGATTTGAAAAAAAATTTATTCTCGATATCCAGTAATGATGAATATTGTGAACTGCTTTTAAATAAATATTTAGATATTAGCGTTCAAGAGAAATCAGGAAATTTGTAGATTAAAAAACAGTAGTTTTGACAATCTTTAACATTAGACTGGATTCCATCCAAGGTTCCTTTTTAAGAAAGTAAAAATGAAATAAACGTATTCGGGTATTTGATTGTTCCTAGATTGGTTCGATTCCTATAGGAGGACACATATTTTGATGAAATTTGTCTTGACATTCAGGAATGATAAATGTTGTTAATATTTAGATTATAAATTTTGATATTTATGGATAGGAGAAATGGATAAAATCGTTCTAAAAAATAATAATATATATTAATTTACATATATATATATATATATATATATAGCAATTTTATATATATATATATATATATATATATATATATATAAATAGTTTATACGTTATTTTTATTAGGACATATGATATGTATATATATATATAGTTTATACGTTATATTTATAGGGACATATGTATGTATATATATAGTTTATACGTTATTTTTATTAATTACATATAATTTATATATATAGTTTATACGTTATTTTATTTGGACATATTATATATATATATTCTTATATATTTTTTTAATTCATTTATTATTTTTGTTTAGACTTTTATTATAGGGACATATGTATATAGTCATTGAGTTCAATAAAATTATTTTTATTGAGGACATATGTTTGTATATATATATATATATAGTTTATATTTATTTTTATTAGGGACATATGTATTATATATATATATAGTTTATACGTTATTTTTAAGGGACATATTATGTATATATATATATACATTTTTATGTCCCCATTTTTTAGGTTATTATATATATATAGGACATATTTTTATTAGGGACATGTGTATTGTGTATATATATATATAGTTTATACGTTATTTTTATTAGGGACGTATGTATGTATATATATATAGTTTATACGTTATTTTTATTAGGGACATACTTATATAGATATATGGGGTCTACTCAATTTCGAGCATGTCAACTTTCTTACATGCAAGAAAGTACCTGAAATTTAGAGAGATTATAATGATTGAACAAAATGGACAGCACTCTGTATACATTAACTAGGATTATCCAGTGACATGAATTCTTAAGAAGTCTTGTAATATCTCGAGTCACAGGTGTTTAATTTCGAGCTTATTTCCATTAGACTGGATTCCATCCAAGGGTCCAGTCTACCCCACCTATTTAACTCGTAGCTCTATACATCATGATGACATATGTCGACTCGCTTATCTATTTCTAAGGCATATATTTGGCTTAGCTATGCATGAGATGTATTACATGAGAGTTGTCTTGTTTTAGTTTTTGTAGACAAGGTTAACTTAGAAGAAAGCAGAGGTTTAAATTCAGAGACATCCTTCTTCCTTTTTCTGTATATAAGACAAAAGGAAATCTTATATTAGCCGAAGTATTTCGTCCTCTGCTGCACTTTATCAAGACAAATGTAGGGATTGTATTTTACCACAAATTTATAACTTATAAATACAAGTAAAGATACTTTAATATCTGTCTCTATTTCTGAGATTAGATATTGTAATTATTTTTACTATTTACATTGTTCGAACAACGTGGTCTAGTGGATAAAGGCGTTGGTTGAATCCATTGACTTGACCCAAAGAGTTGAGAGTTCAAAGGTACCTGGAGAGTTAAGAGGAATATAACTGATACTGAGACATCTCGAAGAGGCATGGCTCGTGGAATTAGAACAATCTACCCGATGGACGAAATAAAGGGTTCAGTTCGAAATTCCAATCACATTTAAAAAGTGGGAGCCTATAACGGTCGAAACGTCGTGAATATGGCAACAAAAATGAGTACAATAGTCTGAACAATATAAATAGTGTAATTAAGGATGTTGTTAGTTTTCAAAATCTTTTAAATTTAAGAAACGCTCATAAGCATTCATCAGGCTAACTTAAAAGTTTAGATAAATTACAGAAGATGCTAAGTTATATAATTTAATGTCTAATAAATAAAATTGAGTAAATGATGTTGAACTGTTTTATAATATATGAAATTCTATATAGATCACATTACCTGAAACATCTCGCTATAAGAGAGATTCTGTATAATAAACATATCTCTCCCACTATCAACCTCTCATTATTTAACAGTGGGAATGGTGTGTTGAAAGTTTTTTTTTTTGTTTATTTTTGTTAAAAAAAGGAACAGACCCTCACTCGAATTCCAGCCGCGCTTAAAATGGCATTGTTCAGTATAAACGCTCATACTCGTATTCAAGACAACTTTTTAAAAAATGCATTTTAAGCAGTCAAAACATGAAGAGAAATTAATAAAACCTAAATAAAATCCCCTTGAAAATAGCAAAAGAAGTAACGAAATGTGGTTGGGACAATAGACAATTTTTGTACTCCCTTACTCCCCACCAAACGGAAAAACGTAAGAACGCGGGAAAAAACTAAATTTAAAAGAAATAATTAAATTTTCCTTTGTCTGTCATATTTAACAAAAGATCGATTAGTAGTTCAGTTTGACGTTGACTTGCATGTTTGGTTTTAGATGCCAAAGTTGGTTCGGTTATTTTATGTTCAACTTAGTGTGGCGCTTCCAACGAGAGCCAGACTTACTTCTCTGTTGTAATTTCCCTCAACACTAACCCCGCAGCACACCGAGGTACCTAGATAAGTAAGTTATACAATCTTCGTCTATTGTTAATCACTTCACTGTGAATGAACGATTGAGTTGACTAACACAGCAGTTTCACTCGCTCCTCAATGTGGGAACATTCTGTTTTGTATCTGTTCAATTTTCCGCCTGTTTCTGATGAAATAAAAAATTAAGAAGCTTTTAAGAGCCCAGAAATTAATTAGAACAGACAATTGTGCAAAATCCATTGTCTTGAGGGAAGTATCAGTTGATTAATGGAATTTTGCAACCTGACACACAAACATAGACATAGATATTTATACTATGTAAATATTACGTATTTTACATGTATATGAATATATTCATGGATAAACACCGGGAAGGTTGTGGAGCACCATTCGCTACAGTTTAGAAAAACTACCTTGGACAATAGGGTTCAAAAATCCTGTTTAGGCTGTGTTTCACCATCGACCACAGGTTCTAGTAGTAAAATACATAAATACATGCAGTGAGATCATATATAAATCTCTCTCTCTCGCAATATATATATATATATATATATATAGGTGGAACTAACGGACAACTTGCCAAAACCTAAAATTCATATCCAGATACAGTCTCGAATAAAAACGACAATGCAGAAAAAAGAAAAAGGGGTTAATACAAACTTACCAATTCAGTAAAGTGATCGAAGACTAGATTGCTTAGACCGAGCAAAAGCACTTAAACAGTGTTAAATCCTATGAAAGGATGGCTCTAGTCCTAATCCTAGTTTCACGCACACGCGATCTTCAGACGAGTTGAATATATATATATATATATATATATATATGATTTATTAGAAAATTCTAACATAAATGTTATAAAATCACTACAAAAATAGCCATTTTGTTTCAACCCATCAAGTGATGGGGATTTAACACCATCACTTGATAAGACACCAGAAGTTTTGAAACAAAATGGCTATTTTTGTAGTGATTGTATAACATATTCATGTTAGGATTTTCGAATAAATTCTACTCGCTCTACTCTTTATTGAGAACTCTTTTAAGAATAGTATTTTAGGGTTATTGGAATTTATTCCGTATACAACAATCCTATACTTATATATATATATATATATATATATATATATATATATATATAAGGCTGGGCTAGTGTCGCCCTTAAGAAAGCACAAATGAAATATGTCTTCCTTACCTTATTTTCTCCGCAGTTACAATTATGCATGTTAGCAGGGGCAAAACGAAAGGCACTATCCACTGCTGACCCTTATTTATCGTTCACGATAGGAGTGTCCACTATATATAGCGTGTGTATGGTAATAAAAAATGTCGAAGTAAAGCAGGCCTACAATCGCCCTCACATAAATCGCAACTTTATCAACTTCATTTAGGATGGTTTAAAAATATGTAGTCGTTGTGGAAAAGAGTACGCTTCAATGGAAGGCCAAAAGAGACACATAAAAATTCCTAACAATTACTGGTAAGCATGCACACGCCATGGGTCTTTTCATCTGTAACGTTTGTGGTAAACAATGACAAACGTTGGCTGGCTGAAATAGTCATATAAAAGAGCAAGACATGTATATATTGATCAAGCGATGGCAATACATAAGTACGAGTTTCAGTCATATATATATATATATATATATATATATATATATATATATATATATGTGTGTGTGTGTGTCTGATTGAATAAATTACAGACATGATGTCTGCTAATTTAAAAAAAAAAATGTGTATTGATTTTAAAGGATGAGAGAAATTTGCTATAGGTGTTTTAATTTCTTTTATTTTAATTTTCCAAATACTTTCGATCTTTTTCCAAGATCATCTTCAGAGGTTAGAGTAAAACAAAATTAGTACACGTATTTATACAAAGTTGTGCGTTGTTATTCATTACCGTAATTTTTTCATTATGATTTTAAATGCAGAACTGTTAACATCAATACGCAGAAGGTGATTCGTGAGTATGAACGGATTTTGTTAAAAATTAGCAGACGTAATGTCTGTAATTTATACAAATAAACAGGCCTAAAAGAGATTTTGCTGCCTAAATACACAAATATATATATATATATATATATATATAATCAAATCGGATTTGCTTTTCTATTGTCTTATTATCTTTACTTTTTCCGATATATTGTATATCCTACAAACATGCACACACATTCATAAACACACACACACACATATATATATATATATATATATATATATACTTTATTTATTCGACAGATTTTATTACTTATTTTTCGTGGATACACATATTTATTTATTAAACAGTATATGCATTTATTTTCATCTGTCGGCCTGAATATTCTAGAAATATTAATGAAGAAAAATAAACGCGTCTACTCAAATGTAGACATCCCTAAACGTAACGCGTAAGAAATACAGTGTAACACGGATATAAGAGAGTTGTCGCGACCGGAGAAGAAGTCTCTTATATCCGGGTTTGGTCTATTTTATATACATTAACACAGGCCCTAATTTGGGACCAGAGAAAATCTCTCTTATATCCGGGTCACACTATATATATATATATGTAACGTGTAAGAAATCTATATCTATCTATCTATATATCTATCTATCTATATATATATATATATATATATATATATATATATATATATATATATATATATATATATATGTGTGTGTGTGTGTGTTTGTGTCACCAAATGCTATGCCTCTGATCAAATTCAAGGTAGAGAGCCACTAGATGAGGATGTATGTATGACAATTTTGAAAATTGGTATATTGATACGTTTTACCAATGAACCAGGTACTTCGGCAAACAATTGGAATTTTCCAAATATTGTATATTTACTATTCAGTTTTTTTCACTCACTCACTTACACACAGCTGGAGAGCGATATCGACAATGTATGAGAGAATAAGTCGGAGATAATACTGTATAAATATAATCAAATTTTTACACCGTACAATGAATATTTAAAACCTGCACAAGGCTTATTAAAAAAAACAAAAAAAAAACCCTGAATTTGTGAAGTTTGCACATTCATTCTGCTGTTATATTTCGTGAACTGGTGAAGGGAAGAGAGTGATAGGAAGTATAAAAGAGAGGGAGTTAAACAGAGGTGAGAAACGGAACAGCTGAGGAAGTGAGAGAAAGTGACGATGTAAAAGAGTGATATGAATTGGAAGAGAGAAAGGAAATGATAGACGGAGAAAGGTTAACAGAGAAAAAAGAATTTTAAAAGAGAGAGAATGTGTGCACACATAATTATCAAAGTCGCTTGAGAATTGTGTGAACTTGGCATTGTTGAGAGAGAGAGAGTGAAAAGGAAGCCGGGACTGACCGAATTAGCGCATAACCGCCTCCACTATTTAAAAAAAATATATATAACCAAATGAAACTTTTATTTTCACTTACCAAGAGAAGAGGTTTATTTTAATATTACCTGTTTTTTTTTTATTTTTGTTTTTTTTATTTTTGTTTTTTTTATTTTTGTTAAATGTAAAAAAATATTTTTTAAAAAAAGTATTTATTCATTGTTTTAAACCTGATTATTAAAAAAAAAAAAAGAAATTTTAAAATAATACCTTTAAAAAGTTATGAAGCTAAAAAATGTCACTATTGATATGCACTGCACAAAGTAGAATACAGCAGATTACAGACATATGAGTTAGTCTTTTACTAATTAAGATAATTGACAGTAGAATGACTCAGGACTGCGGGTGATACACACACACACACAGTTTGGTGGCTTAGCTAGTAACTTAATCCGTTCGGGATGTATTTATCTACAGTCTTAGAACAGCATTTCGTTCATATTAAATTTGATTATAAAAGGTGTTTCATAAAAAAACCGACATTGTTCTGTAACTGGATATTTTGCTCCGGAAAGATCGTACATATATATATATATATATATTAATAGAATTCATGCAGAACAAGTCTCGAGAGCTCCGATATTTACAAATAAACGGTTAATATTTTATATAACTGAAAGAGAGGGTGGTAGTAAGTGAAGATTATGAGAATAAGCTGGAGACATAATGATTGATTCGTGATTTGAAGAGATTGAGAATGGTAGTATTTAAGGAAGCACACACATGCGCGCGCGCTGGCTTCTGTGCTTGCATGGGAGAATTGTCTTAGTGAAGAGTTTCTCTTGCATTTGGAAGGCAGGGGAAATTATGAGGGTTTCATTCCGTGTATGTATGGTATATCCTAGCTGTAAAATCATTTCCTTGTTTAACTATATAATGGAGCTCAACTGAACATATATCATTGAAATGACAATAGATTATCAACATTCTTTGCATCTGCGTGGAAATTGGCTGCAGTGTCGAAAAATCAGTTTCCCTTCAAAAGACTTCGTAAACGATTTTGAAACTTATCAAATCGGGACATTAAGGATTGAACAGTTCAACCCCAACTATGAAAGCGGTACGCCATATTTGGTTCGGTATATATTTAATATAACCTAATCACGTTATATATTTGGAATTTAGCTTATGATTTCAATGAGTGTTGTCTGCATCTCGCGAGCAGTTTGTATTCGTATATATATTTATCTATTTTTGAGGAGTTGTGGGCTACCTCCGAAAATATTTATTTGGCAGATTGACAGAAAATTAAACTGATCCTAAACTCACTGCGAATTTTTAATCTATGTAGTAAAACCATGCCATAATAACGGAGGGATGCATAATCGATTGGCTGTAGTGGATATATATAGTAGCAGAAATGGCTGACTTAACCTTTAAAAACCCATATTGTCAATTAGAAAACATTTTTTCACTTGTCCTCACAAAAACTCAAATAAAATCAAAAGAGTTAATTTTGTATAACGAATATTTGTTTTCTGCACAATCAACTTCCTTGTCAATGCACTTAATTCAGTGATGGATAGTTCGAAAACTATACCGTGAAATTCTGATACCTAATTTAACTAATAACTGCGTTTTAGGCCACTGATTACTATTCTATCTTGATATCTATATATATATATATATAATCAAGAGAGAGAGAACAAACAGAAAACGTTCAACAATATAATATGATGCACTTTTATTAAGGCTTCATTAGAGAATGAGATATGGAGAAAAAGAAAGAAAGAAATTCTGGTATTTTGACTTTTGAGTTGTATGATTTTCATTGACCAATCATGTCCCATGTGCATTCGACTCTTTAAGCTAACGTTAGTATAATTTGTGACACTCTAAATTCAAAGAGAAACTAAGCACCCATCATCATGTTTCAAAAAAAATTAACGGATTTCAAGCCTACCTGAAAAATTATTTGAAAATTCGGACTGACGCTTCAACTTCCTTGAATTCGGAAGGCCACAAATTCTGATTCATATTTGATCCTACTTCACACACACACTAAATATATATATATATATATATATATATATATATATATATATATAGACAGCAATCATTCTTTTATAAATGTTTCATTAAAGACGACAGAAAAGGTACTGCGATTAAGCTTTTTTAATTTTCCAGGTCTTCAAACAAATGATTTCTTTCCTGGAGACTGTGTGGGTGGAAACTGTTCAAATGTTCTGTAATTTCGAGCGCATTCGGCTATACATTTACCCATTAGCAAGGATGATTTTATTTTTATTTTTAACTGGATGTATGAGTTGTTTGTATATTTCTAGTGTTAGGGTGATGTTTTTTTTTCCGAACACAGCACATTTTGGCCGTGATCGTAGTTAAAATGACTGAGTGTTGGCAGTTTCTACATACGCTGAGTTCAGAAAAGACACAAGAAAAATTGACTAAAATGCTTAATCGAAGTAACTGGTCTGTCGTCTTTAAGGAAATATAAATAAATGAGGGATTGCTGCCTAAATACACTATATATATATATATATATATATATATATAGAGAGAGAGAGAGAGAGATTTGTTTATACGTTAATTTTATACATACAAATATTTAAGTAATTTTTCTGTTTATAATAAACAGTATTAACAGCATTTATCGGCCTGAATATCCGAGAAATTTCAAAGAAAATATGTGTCCTCTGACAGAAATCGAATCTGTATCCTACACGGAACAGCCCTATAGCCTGATATGTGATATACCATTTAGCTACAGCGGAAGCGTTTGGTTAGTAATGTCAAAGCAGTGTTTTTGAACTACAACCTTCCAATGACCCGCATTTTCTTTAAGATTTCTCATCAAAAAAAAAAAATATTAAAATAATTGTCGGACATAGTCCATTTCATATATATATATATATATATAAGATTGAGGAGCACGAATTTTCGAAATATGGAAGATATTTTAGGCTGATGTTAAGAAGATTAATCATTAGGCACACTCACTTGTAAATGCTACCCCTGTTTTCACAAAAATTCCATTATATATCCGATATTATTGGTATTGGGTTTTCTCAGACGCATATATATATATATATATATATATATATATATATATATATCCATTTAAAGGCAAACCTCTCAGAAAATATATATGTGAACGAAGACTTTGTAGTGCTAGTGTTAAAGAGGCAGGAGATTTGTCTACCTTTAACTTCCTCACACAGTAGACTTCACTGAGGACTATGTGGCCACAGCTCTCAATGTGCTTGGAGTTGCGGTTGTTGTTCCCAATAACATAAAAGGTTTTATGAAATGAATTTGCTAGTCCCATTCCCATCCGGGTTTGAATTCATAATTCACACTGGTTGCCAATCAAAGCAGAAGATCCCAGTCTGCTCTGCTATTTAAGCCATATCAGTGTTGGTGTGAAGAAGGCATGGATTTATACTTTATCCACCGGTATCAGCGAACTGAACTGGAATTCTCGAATCCTGCCGGAGACCGCATATTTCTTGAAGATTTTTCGAATATTCCTGCTAAAATAAATAAATAAATATATTGTTTAATAAATAAATGGAGCGTTTATTCAAACATGGGTATCCAAAAATAATGTTTAAGTAGTAGTAATAATATTAATATGAGAACGTGAGACGACTGTCGTTAACATTGGCAGCAACAGTCTGTTTCATGCTTGAACGCAACATTCCGGTCATGTGTGTTGTGTTCTGGTTCAGCTTTTATATATACTGGTCAATGGTGCATTATGGGTAATAATGTGCATTGTAATATTATACCGATTATTGGGTGGGCGGTAAAGATTACGTTTCAAATTATTCTAGTGGTCATTGAATAGAAATAATTACGAATCTGAATGCGGTAATTTGTAACTATTTTGTGCAAAAAACCTAATTACACCGTAAATATCATGGAGAATAAGCAAAACAAAATCAGCCTACAACAATATATCCCAAGACTGTAAACGGTGTCTGGAGGAGAAAATAGCTATAATCAAGTTCCCAGACCCCAAACACAAATGACTAAATAAACGATCAGAACTTATCTCAAAATGTAGACACAAAACATATTTTTACTTTGTCACTTTAAAATCAAAAGTCTAAAACAAATGTCTCGTAATATACCGACATGAAAAATGTAAACTCATATTTTGATAATCCTGTTTGTTTCGTTCAATCACCGAAAGAAAAATTTAAAAAAAATCTAAATAAGAAATAAACAAAAATAATATAAAAATCATAATTTATATATATATATATATATATATATATATATATATATATATATATATATAATATATAATAATAAAAAAAAAATAGGAATGCAAACTAATTGAGAAATGTACCCAAAACAGAAGTAATTTAAATAATTTTAATCAACTACAAACAATTAAGCAAGCAATCGATGAGTAAAATGTTAACAAAGATATACAATTGCTAGAAATGGCCAATGGCTTCCAGAACAATTTTGAAAATTTTCTACACATAATGACCAGTATAAATAGTCGGGCCAAAAACACAACATACATGGCATTTAGATTGCGTTCATGCATAAAACAGAGTGCCACCGCTTGGCGTTGACCTCAGTGACCACTTTTGTACTTACAAACGCTTTATCTCTGATATTTGGAACTATTTTACCAATGAATGTAGCATAAATTAAAACTATATATATATATATATATATATAGTTTTAATTTATAATTTTTTTAAATGAAAACTATATATATATATATATGGTTCTGGAGGCACTTTAAATGGGTCCCATAATTGCCTTTTTGTGTAAACAACGTGAGGGTTTTGTTGGGGTTCGCTGTCATTTGTCTCTAGTTCCTTTTGCATTTATTTTTCTCCTCCTCCGACTTCCTTTTATTGTACATTTTTTCAGTTAATTTTAAATTAAATCTCCCGTTGAAGCCTGAAGAGAGGGGAAACCGTAATTAAAATGATTTTTAATATGTCTTGTAATATTAAGTTTTATACTTTTATTTCGATCATTACATTTTGTACCTACCAAAATATCTTTAAATATCTGAAAATCAGGTACAGTCATAGTTTAATTTGTAAATTAAATAAAATATTACAGACTAAGGTGAAATTAAGATCTATTGAATATGAAATTAAATTTCTTAAACAATGTATCCGCTTCCAGGTTTGCCCCTCTTTTATTCAGTTCACAGTGAGGGAGGACTAAGTTACATCCTGGTTGGAAGATTGAGTCTGTCTTTATTAAAGATTGATTCAACAATTTCTTCTAGAAGCCTTGGTCTAAAAATTACAGGATATATATATATATATATATATATATATATATATATATATATATATATAAATGTGTTCATTTCTGAAACTCTTCTGACTAAAGCCACATACACATATACTTTTTTAAATCAGGATTATCTCGTTATTGAAAATCTGCCTTTCATTTGGTGCTTAAACGTCCAGTATTGAGATTTGTGTTCAGATGATGACGGAACTGTTGAAAATTCAAATTTTAAAATAACTGAAAAAAAAAAATGAGTCATTTTAATTTTTTTTTTTAATTTACATTGAGTTTAAAGTAACACAAGAACTTTCTAATTTTTTTTTAAAATTTTGCTTAAAATATCTTCCAAACTTTATGAATTGAGGTATTTACTCTTTCGCGTGTGCTATCATCACTACATATAATATACTAGCAGTAGAGCCCGGCGTTATAACAGTAAGAGATAGATCAAGTATCGACCATCATAAAGACTGAAAAATAAAATTGACAAAGATTATTGTTTAAGGTTGATGGACACGCATGTCTTAATTAGTGTTTTTTTTTTTACGAATTAGTCAAACTCAACAAAAACATTGTTTTCAATCATTATGAGTCGATCGATTGAATAGAATTTTATTATAAACACTTGTCTTGTAAATGGAATTTTTAAAGCATTCTGAATGTAAAAATAAAGAAAAAAGTGTGCAAGACAATAAGAAACACTGCCTGCCAAAAAAGTGAAGTTTTGTTGAAATCGGTTGAAAAATGTAGGAAATCCGATCCTATATATATAACACACACACACACACACAAACAACCTGGGTTTTATAATAAGTATAACTCGATATGAGATGTCCTCCTTTCATTCTGGCGATAGAATCGTGTTTTATCGTGTTTTCAAATTAATTTCGTGCAAAAACAATTGTGTTTTTCCAATTTTTGGCGCTGTCAGAACCACCGCAAGGTAATTTTACGCAGTCCTGTGAAATTTTGTTGAAATCAGTTGAAAAATGTAGGAAATCCGATCCAATATATAAACGTACAGACACACACACACACACAATCTGCGTTTTATAATAAGTAAGATTTTAAAGTTTGTAGTCGCTATTTATCAATCTTGGTAGTACTTGTAAATCTCTTCACTGAAAATGCTGATGTTTAAATGAGCATTTCTTTTACCTTATTTTAGTTTCACCTCCAAAATTCTTATTCCGTGGATGAATAGTTGGTGTCATTCACTTGATACATATACAGAAAATTTTATTAGTGTCGCATAAGAAAACAATTGATGAAGGTATTTTAAATGCTTTATTTAATTTCCTATAGTCATGCCAATATTAGCCATTTCTTCAAAAGGAAACGTTCGGCATTCTTTGACCGAACAGGCAGTGCTAATTTCGTTTGAAATTTATAAAATTATTCTATTAAAATTTTTTTGAGAAAAACAACTTTATTAAATCCATTCGATTTTTTCTGTTAATTCGCCACATATAATCAATTTATTATTATTATTATATATGTGATACTCTTTTAAAATTAATAATTATCTATCAAAATTTTTTTAGCTTGCTTCGCATCAACTCCAGCCCTCATATTGAAAAATTACCAAAAATCAGGGAGGTATTCACATTTTGTAAGTGTGGATGATATTCGAGGTTCATACAAGGAATATTTTACAATTAAAAAACAAAACTTTTAAATTTGTTTTTGGCTTGTTTATCGGAGTGAGCACAAATGCAGACCCCACACTTAGAAATAAAGCATTCGAATCCCCGCTCTGGAAGAACTTGATTTTGAGAATTTTGATTTTAGTAAATATAAATTCTTTTTTATTTTTTGGTGAATTAACAGAAAAATCCAATCCATTAACTCTTATCGTTACTTTCAGAAACGTAGAGGGATTTATATTTCACTTTTTGCCTGATGTAGTGTCAACAGTACGTCATTAGTTTTTTCTTTGAGTTAAATGTGATATCCATTTTTGTTGTTTCTGTTGTTGAAATTCCTCAAGTGATGTGTGGGCTTATGGCCATATTATGTTGAAACAGCGATTCCACTACGATCACTGAAATTAGGTAACGTTAAGAAATTTCAGTACCTAGATTGATAACCATTTGAAAATACCAGGTGCTGTAAGCTTGGATCTGCGGATGATATGTCATGGATAAGTCGGTATTGTTAATTGGAGAAAAGAGTTCTAATATCCCGCCGGCTTCATTATATTTACTTACGTGTAAATACCCTTGGGAATGGTCACCATTTCTCATCTCAGCTATGGGCTAATTAGTATGACTTTTTAACAACTAAATCATTATTATCACCAAACAAATTGTTACATTCTAAAAATATTTTCTGGTTATTAAACCTGTAAAAGGTTGAAAAACTGTAGGGAACAGATTTATCTAATCGAATCAAATGATTTAGTTTCTGTTATTTGGTAGCGCCAGTCTACGAAGTTCGAAGAAATATGGTTCTTGATAATACGTACATTGTGAATATTAAATAAATATTTTTAGCACAAAAGTTTAAAGCTTCTTGGTTGTTAACTGTAAAACACCGTAAAGTATTTTCCAAGAGCTAGGAATCATCTCCTGCGTTTATCAGCATCAATTTGAAGTGGCCTACTTGGCATTGGGGGCCGATAATATTATTCCGTCACTACGCTGTTGTTTTCTAAGTTTTATTTGTAGACTGTATGTCTCTGAAGATTCGGAACACGAGCTTAGACATCAGGCTGATCCAACGTAGCTCTACTTTCATTAGTAGAAATTGCTATTAAGAATGTACAGTCAGTTAAGTGATACATGCTTGGACGATCATGTATCTTTTTGATTAGGCAGTTTTTTTTCCCCCGCAGTAGCTTGCCATTTCATTCTGCGGTAGACTAGTTGCCAGCCGATGCTAAAGAACTCTTTGCGCGTAAATGAATCTAATGAACTCAACTGGAATTCGAAGTTGGTTCTCTGATTTCTCACTCCGAGCAGATAACCATTTCCTCACAACGAACATTAATGTACAACGCTGTCTAATTAAACGTTTCTCTATGGGATTTATATTTTAAGGAAATAGGTTGATTGCTTCCGTGTTTGCGGGCGTTTTTTTTTTTTAAATTTATTTACTTTTTTTTTTTTTCGTAATAGACTTTTAATTTTTATCAGTTATGTTTCTGACACAATTAAAGACGCTTTTCTGCTAATTATTTACCAAGTATTGTCAGTTTTTTTTTTAATGTTTTATGGAAACAAGGTTAGTTACTTCTTGTTCTTATCGTGCCAACATTTTCAATTCTTGTTTCTTTGATAGATTTGCAATCTCTGGCCAGCTTTCTCGAAATTTCAAACCATATCTTCTCGTTAATCAATAAACTTTAGAATAAGCCATTTCTTTTTTGATATTATTACCCCCCCACCGCCTATCTTAAATCTATGTATCTGAAATGAAATAATAAATCTCAATCTGCCAACACACACACACACATATATATATATATATATATATATATATATATATATATAATATATGTGTGTGCGTGCGTGTATGAATAAAAAAATAGCTGAACCACACAGGAAATATCAGACTGCAAAATAATTATAGTAAATACTTCCAGTAAAAGCAGATAATATATCCTTAAAACTACTAATAAATCGTTATATCCGGAGAACTTTATGGTCGTAGGCGATTATATATCTCCACTTTATCCTGAACTCTTAAGCTCTTAGCAATGTCATTTTTTGCTATCTGTCGTACTAAGTGGACAGACATGTATGGAGAGAAAAAAATAAAAATAGTCTGCCAAAGATGGATATGAACAATTGACATAGATATGAATATAATTAGATACATAAATATTAATATATATATAACAGTAGATAGATATACATGTTTTATATGTATCTGTGTATATATGTGTATGTATATATATATGGTATAATTTCTTTGTTTCGGAATTGAAGGTTAAAATTATTGTTCCATTTTCAAGAACAATGTGATAGACAGATAGATAGATAGACAAATATAGATATATGGAGTTTAAATGGGAGTGGGTAATAGGATTTCAAAATTTTATTATGGGTGTTGTCTTTTTTGAAGAATCTAAATACAGATCTAATTTAAATTGGACAAGTGAAAATGTAGGTTAGAGAATGTAGATATTGTTTAATCTTCACATTAAAACTTAATAGGATTTTTATAAAAAAATCTCTCCTTTAAAATTATATATTTCTGATTAAATTACATATAATGGCACAAAAACTGTGTACTTTACTCCCTAAGTTTTAATTTTTATTTCAACATTGTCATCTCTAATGTACCATTAAATAAAATAAGTATTGCATTTTAAATCATTGTGATTAATTGTATTATATATATGATTAAATCCTATAAAAAGCCCCTTTAAGACAGCTCTAAAGTATAAAAAATAAACCCATGACTCAATGCATACACATCTCTGTATTTCAGTGTATCTTATAAATGTTCTAAAAAAAGAAACTGAGGATACCATGTATGTTAAACGAGACAATTCTAGACAACCATGAATTACATACCCACCTCCAACAAGTTATTCAACATCGCTTAACCTTCAGTTCCGAAACAGAAATTTCCGTGTCGCGATGATAAACTATTTTTAAATATTGTAAAAATAATATTATAATATAAATGAGTGTGTATATATATATATATATATATATATATATATATATATATATATATATATATGATGATATTGTAAATTGCCCATATAATCTTGTAGTTCTGTTTAATAATATTCTTAGTAAAACAATGGGACAAATCTTAGTGAAGAAAAGGTTTAATCACATGCATTAATAATACAATAAATGCGAATACCGTAATTCCGTGCACTAATGCTAATGTTCAGTGCTACGATCCAGTTTGCGACCCTGTTCCGTTGAGCAGAAATTCTACTCAGAGAGTCTGTTCAACGGGTTGGACATCATTCTACACAACAGATAGAACTGAAGAAAGATAGATATAACATTATATAAATTAATTCGAATGTATAACAGCGTAAAGATTTCAATCCAAATAACGATATATTGTCCATTATTTACATTATTCGCACTATTGTCCTCATCTTTGTCGCCATATTTATTACAACGTTTCGGCCTTGTACGCTCCGTATCTGGGTATTATAGTGATTTTCCAAGCGTAGCTTGGATGTGGCACAAGGCCGAAAGTAAGAGGCACCCAGTGAGGATCGAACTCACTACTCATTCGTAATTGTTCTATCGAGACAAGCTTGCTAACCATTACACAACCTCAGGTGCCCAATGATTTTCTAAGCGTACGTTAGATGTGGCACAAGGCCGAAAGTATGAGGCACCTAGTGAGAATCGAACTCACTACTCAGTCGTAACTGTTTTAGCGAGACAAGATTGCTAACCATTACACCACGCCGAGGTGCCCATATCTGGGTATTATAATCCTAATGTCTCAGCTACCATTTTACCAGTGCTCATATTGCAATTTTTGCTGTTATAATTGCATGTTTTTACCAGGGCTCAATTTGCAACTTTTGTTGTTGTTATCGCTTTTCTCTGACACTCCTTATTAGTGGTTCCCATATTGTATTCATTATAATATCAGAAATTCACACACAGATGTCCTCAAGGACACATGGCACAGTGGATAAAGGCGTTGGTTAGATCCAGTGACAGGATCCGGTCAAGGCAGTGGAGAACTTTCAGAGGGAAATTAACAGGAGATAACTGATAACTGACATCCATTAAACATGGCACGTGGAACTAGAACAGTCTACTACATTGAGCGAAATAAAGGGTTCAGTTCGACATTCCAACCACCGGAAGAAGCCCGGAGCGTACAGCGCCCGAAACGTTGTAATAAATATGGCGACAAAGATGAGGACACTTGTCCGAATAATGTAAATAATGTACATAATACATCATCTCAGAAATATAGACGATATATTGTCGTTGCGAATACCTTGAAAGTTCCACTGAAGCAGACGATTTTCATATTTTTCATTCGTATCCAATATTCAACGATTGCCTTGCACCCACATCTTTTTCTTTACGTGTAAATTATTAGCCCTGCTGCTATTACACTTGCTGATGTTACTGTTTCACCTTTACTCTACGACTGAACCCATTATTGCTTCTCTTACTTATACCAAATTGCTCCTACCTATTTCAGTAATTTATTCTATGTAATATAAGGTCTGCAAGAAACCAGGTTTAAGTCATCGAGAATTTTTAGGTAAGTTTGTGACAAATCTGAGTACTTTTGATTGTGCCTCATAGTGTGCTAATACCTAATATAGGTGTTTTTGCATATATATATATATATATATATATATATATGTGTGTGTGTGTCTCTCTCTCTATATATATATATATATATATATATATATATATATATATTCTAAAATAGTAAAACCCTGAATGGAACACTACCGCGGAGAGCTGAAAAAATTGTTATATAGTGTAACCCGGATATAAGAGAGATTTTCTCTGGTCCCAAAGTGTTTCCATACTTACCTAAACAAAATAGACCAAACCCGGATATAAGAGACTTCTTCTCCGGTCCCGACAACTCTCTTATATCCGGGTTACACTGTAGGCGATACAACAAAAAAGTTATATGCCATGAGCCCTAGGGCATAGAAAAAGAAAGTTTCATGGGAATTAACTAAATTTGACAAAAAAGATCCTGTTTCTTACTTGGATGAAATTAATACAGAAGCTGAAAAGATCTCTACAACGTTTGGCATTAGCAATAAAATCAGTACACTGGCTGAAAAACAAGTCTTCCTAGCGATATAGGAAGACTTCCTCAGCAGCCCATTATTCCGTTTAATAAACCGGCAAAAACGGCGCTCGGTATTATAAGCCATGAAATTATAATGAATACCTGCAAGCTACTCATGCTAGCTACGCAAGCCAATCAGTGGAAGGGCACTTCAGACTGCATTGCTTCGTTTATTAACATTCCAAACAAGAGTAATCAAGTGTTAATTAAATACGATATTAAGGACTTCTATCCATCTATAACAGAAAAAATGTCTCTTGGAAGCCTTGCTGTTCGCCAAGGACTTCGTATGTTTAAAGCTGTTTTGTCGGAAACCTACCACCCCTCTTGAAGATGAACTTGTCTGCGTCTGTGAACAAAGACTTTAAATAGTGGCATGTCAGTTGACATGGAGAAGACAGATAGACAAAGACCTCCGAGTCTAGCTGAGTCGTGATACAGTCTTTGACTGTAAGCGACGTCTGTCGAACTCTCTGAGTTAGCAGAGAGGAACCCGGACGAAGCTTTCCCGAAGGGCAAGGTTTCGTCCGGGGAGGTAGACAGGGTCTGAACCCGTCTAGGCGGGTTCAAAGGCTATATTTTTGGCAGAGCCTACGGGCTCGGAGATATCCACATTAAACTGGCTTTGTGCCATATTCAATCTTCGTGGGTGGATCGATAAATACTAAGACAGATAGACAGAGAAGTTCTTAGCTGAGCTAGTTATTGACTACTCAGGCGATTTCTGTACCTTTTTACCAACCTATTAAAACCCTTTTTATTCTTACGTGTTATTTGGCGTTTGTCTCTACTTAACCCCAAATCGACATCATAACAGAAGCTTAAACAGATTAAAGTCATCCTACATTGCCGTAAATCTGTATTGTTTCATGGTGGTAAATCTTGGATCAAGAAATCCAAACCTGGTCGTTTCGATGTTCCCAAAGGATCATACGAGGGGCAGAGCTCAAAACTGATGGGGGATTTACATTTTCAGCAAAGTAAATAAAATTGACCACATCGACGACCACGGAATATACCATGATGATGGACCGATGGTGGTAACAATGATAATAAAAGAAAAAAATGATTCCACATGGAAAAAATATACAAGATATTTAAAGAGCTTGATTTTGACATTACAGTTGAAATCAACAGGAAAGTATTCCAGTTTATAGATACTTTCGGTCAACAGATTTAGCTCACTATTTCACCATTTTTGAAGCCTAATACGACATTAACATACGCAAATATGGTATCCAACCACACATCAAGTGTAATAAGGCATATCCCGTTAGGCATGCCAAGCCGACAATCAAAAAATTCTTTAAATGAAGAATTATTCAGTGAAAAAAAATACATACCTGCATTAAGAGAAGATGGGTACAATATTAACCTGTGTTTCAAGGACCAAATAAACACACGAACTGGTAAAAAAGAAAAAAAGAATGTTATCTGGTTCAACCTACCTTTCAAAATACAAGAGCTAATATAGGGAAAATATTTTTAAGATTTTAAATAAGAATTTCACAACTACGTCTTGGTTTTACAAATTATTTAATCGCAACGCAGTCAAGTTGATCTGCGGTTGCACTAGCAACCTAGGCATCATTATTAAAATGTTGAACAAAAGGCATTCAAATCTTGAAGAACACGTGAGGAATGGAAATAAGGTCCTTTGTAACTGCAGAAGAAAAAAATTGTCTCTTAATTGGGATATATCTCACAGAGGGTGTAGTGTATTGTGCCGAGATAGAAAATGACAACGGCAGTGAAAAAACAAACATTGGTTGCACTGAGGCTCAATTACAAAAGAGGTGGTATAATCACACCTCGTCATTTAGAATACCCGGACGCAGGTTCAGTACAAGGCTAGCAACCTATTGTTGGAGTTTTAAAGAAAAAAAAAACACGAAAGAAGTCTGGCCATTAAATGGAATATTTTAAGAAAAGTGAAAGCTGGTAAAGTGAATAACAGTTCCTGTATGCTGTGCCAGGAGGAAAAGTTGGCCATTGCAACATACAAGTGTGGTGCTGCGTTGTTGAAGGAGAAGGTCCGAAATGATGGCAAAATGTAGGCACATAAGGAAGTTGAGTTGGGAGCTATGCAAACCCAGGTGAAGTTCGAAAAACAATTATAATTTCTTTGTTTTTTACCAGCCCCTCATTACTTCCAGTGCAGCATTAAGAAATTTAACTCTTTCGTGTTGGATATAATGATTTCGCTGAGTTAACCTCCTGATGAAACCTTGGCACTCGAAACCGCGTTAGTGTTCATTCAGCGTTTTACTATTTTAGAATATTAAATCGCTACAGGTTTGATATTTTTCTAGCTTTTGTTATTGAGCACTTTTTTAACACATTCGATGTTAAACAACTATTTTAAGGTTTATTTAATTCGTTATATATAATCGCTCTCTCTCTCGCACACACACACACACACTCTGTTGTGTGTGTGTGTGTGTGTGTGTGTGTTCCTATGTTCCATATCAAGTTTAAGCATGGAACTGACTATCGCCGCTGGGCGTTGACCTCAATGTACATCATATATATATATATATATATATATATATATATATATATATATTTTTATATATCAAGAATAGTTTTAAAAGAAAAGATGTATGACAAATTGGAAAAAGTTTTGTGACGCGTTTCATCCGTTAAGACTTCATCTGACTGTGCTTGTTCCGTTATTGCGACTACACATGCTCATAAACGAGAGATGCAGGTAGTTCCAACATTTTTGAAAGATTGTTTTTTTTTTGGGTTTTTTTTTTTTGCACTTTAGTGAAATACATTTTTCTTTTTCTTTCTATCATTGTTATCGTTGTAAGAAGTTGGTGGACGTAAATTTATTCTGGTTGAACTAGCGATTAAAACACTTTCTAAATATTTTTTTGTCTTGGCAAATTACTTTCTCTTTTAATTAGAGTTGCTATTTTTTGCCAAAATTGTGGCCAGTTCCGTTACTGTGAAGAACCTCTGCGTTTTGAGTGTTTTTTTTTTCAAAATGTCTCTTTTGTGATCATATATTCTTTTATTTAAACTTACTGAGGTTTCTCCAACACACACACACACACACGCGCGCGCGCGCGCCTATCAACTCATTTAAGAGAGACATACACGAATACAGATGATCTCCCTGAACAAAATGAAATATTATGAATTTATTTACGAATTATATAGAGAATGACATAGATGAACATTCTGCAGTTCACTATGTGTAACATATTCCTTTTTTTGCTTCCTTGAGTTGGGCGATGTGGGTGAAAGAATAGAGTTTTAAATTCGCACGTGTACGAGCAACAATGTGTTAGATATTAACATAGTTAAAATCGGATAGTTTTAGCCTCATCTGTCATCAACCTAAATAGGTTTAGAATTAGCTCGGCGAAGAAGTTCACGAGACTGACCTGGAAATACAATGAGGAAATGACCTCGACACATATCAATGTTTGACCTAGAATTGGCCTGGATATCAGTCAACAAAACTTGACAGGAAGTCATAGCGTCGCCGTTATATAGTGTGTACGTTCGCGCGATTGGTAAATTGACGCCATTTGATATTTTTAATTTCATGTATGCACGTTGTTTTTTTTTTTGTTTATTTTTATTTTGCTAACTACACTGTATAGTAGGTACAGTTAGACACCGTCTGTAAGAAAAAGAACACCATGACGCAATTCACTGCGCCAGAAATTTGGAAACGACATGCTGCACTGCTTGGCATTCACGTCAGAAACGTCTATACGAATATTTCGGAGTGGTTGGGTGTCAGTCTGATGACAGTGCAGAAGATTCGGTAAGAGTTGGACGATACATCCCGTCGATATCATGGTGTTTGGAGTGATTCAGGTATGGCTCCATTCATCGATTCACAGGCTTACAACAAGTGCTTTGAGGAGGTAGTGCTGTGCTGAGTCGAGTGGGTTGCTGCTGAAAGACCCTATGTTTGGCTACAGGACTCTGCATCATCCCACACATACAGGAGAACACATTCGTGGCTCTTAGACAATTTCTGCGATCACATCACCCCTTACATCCGGCCGCCTAACTACGTAGACTGCAATTACCGTGATTATTATGTGTGGTGCGCAGTTGAGAGAGTGAGAGTGATCAACAAATCTCCTTGAAACAATAAAGGTGAACCGAAGGCAATGATTATGGCAGAATTCACCAACTTAAACAAGGATATCGTCAAGACGAGTTGCAAGAGATTCCGAAACCGTCTGAAAGTTGAATCCAATGGCGATTTTCTTGAATAGATCAGTATTTCAAGATATTTTTGTGTAATTTTGGTAAATATATCTGTTAAAACGAGCACACTGCAGAATCTAGGAAGAAATGGTTTGCTGAAAATAATGTAAATATCCTGAAATTACCAAGTCATCCACCAGATTTAAATCCAATCGAAAATGTATGGTGTTGTTTGGAAATTCAAATCCAGTCAAGAGCTCCAACAAACATCCCGAATCTGAAGACGATATGCGAAGAATAGAACAAAATATCAACTAAAATTTGCAAATGATTAATTGAGAACAGCAAGAAGAGGTCAATTGCTGTAGAAGTGAATAATGGTTATTCCCCAAAGTATTAAACGAAATTTATATATTTGTTTTTGTATTGTACGAATATTTTTCACCCATTAAAATGGATAAATAGGATTTATTTCTATTAAATCAGTTTTGTTCTGTTTTCTATGCATATTTAGTTATTATGTATCCGTGTACAGTTAATTATATGAAAAACATGTTTATTTATTCGTTGGAAATACAATAACTTAAAAATTTGTATGTGTACGAATATTTCCCCCCTCACTTTATATATATATATATATATATATATATATATGAATTCGTCTGACGCCTTTCAGTCTTTAGACTATCAATGGACGAAAGTGATGTCTACGTTGATATGAGTACGCATGCGCTCGAAGGAGAGGGTACGTTGAAAATTTAAACTGTTTTTTTTTTTTTCTATATGTATTTGGATACATAATCTATCCAATTTCATTTATTTTCGATAGACTAGTCTATATATCCAAACACATTTTGTGAAAAAAATAATTAAGACAATTGTAATTTTACCACTCTTTCGTGCGCATGATGTCATAAAGGACGAAACGTGTCGCATAAAAAAAAGAAGAATTTCCACATAATTTCCACATATATTATTATGGTCTATGAAATTTATACCAATTTGCACCCCCCCATCTCAAACAATTTATTCAAGATGCATTTGCAGACTTAAGCCGTCGATTGTGTCGTGATATTTGTCGAAGCGTTTCCTCACCTTGTAGGGAATGCGTTGAATCAGGTGGTTTGAAGATCGAACTGTCGGTAATTAATTTACTATTGTTTACCATAGCATTTTATTGTTATTAATTATTTTGATTAATTGTTATTGTAAGTAACTGCATAATGATTTTGTGTTATATATATATATATATATATATATATATATACATATACAAGCAAATATATGGATATAGATCCGACAGTATGAAGAAAAATATACGGAAAAACAAACAAAAATACTTATATACAATTATGCTGTTTTAATGTTAATGAAAATATTTTAACATTAAAACAGCTTAATTGTATATATATTTTTTTTTTTCCATATATTTTTTTTTATATATATATATATATATATATATATATATATATATATATATATTATTATTATTATTATTATCATTATTATTATTAATAGAAATCTTATAAGTATAAGAAATTACACTCGTCCGGAAAACCTTCGGTATCTTGATTTGCGAATAATCAAACCAATACCAATGGGGAAAAAAAGGTATAAAAAAGAAAGAACCAAGAACATGTACGTCAGCCGAAAATAATCGTCTAGCATCCAAGTCTAAAGAAAAAAAAACCGATACGAGTAGGCAAAATAACTAAATAAAGTGCTCAATACAGTGAGTAGAGAAGACCGAGTTAAAGCTAGAGAGCCAGAAAAACCTACCAAGGCTTCACCTAAGCGGATCGTCAGGGAAAACGATCCGCTTAGGTGAAACCTTGGTAGGTTTTTCTTTCTAGGTTATTGATTCAAATATATATATATATATATATATATATATATATATAAACATTATTACTCGTTGAAAAACCTCGGATGACTCAATTTGTAGATACCTGAGGGCGAATTGGTACTCGAGGAAAAAAATTGGAAGTAAAAAGGAAAGGACTAAAACCATCAGAACGAGGTGAAAACAAATTGTCAACTGTCTTAAGTCCTTAGTCCAAAGAAAAAAAAAAACAAGCTCGTATAAAGATTATTTTAATTATATAATCACCGATATTATTCCTTATTTCTATAAACTTTACTATACCAGTTCTTTGCTTTCTCTAGGTCGGTCGTTATTAATTCTACTGTTCAAGAAAATTTTTAAAAAACAGTAAGGCTAACAAGTGAAGTAGATAACAAAAACGTTTATAGAAATTTGAAAAATATAAGCCCCGAGAATCGGCAATATTGTATTCGAGAAGTTAGGCGCCAAAAGGGTGGGTAAATATCGACGGTCTCACGGTCCCACCCCCGACAGAGGGTAAATCGTATATGCCGAAGACCAGTGAATCTGAAGGTTTGCTCGAAGCTATTATGCAGTAGTTAAGTTTTTACCTATCGACTAAAACTCAACCCCACCCACGCACATGATTTAAGACAATATAGAAAAAATCAGACATTAACAACTTTGTTTGTTGTCGTCTCCTGTCCTGCTTTGAAACCCTGAAGAAGTCGCACCAACAAATCACCGGCCGACATTTATCTAAATTTGTTTTAGGCTTACGGCCATATCATACTGAAACCCCGGTTCTCATACGATCTAGGCGGGTTAGTATTTAGATAGGTGACCGTTTGATGTGCGGTTGGTGTAAATGGATGACGGCTCGATATTGAAAATCGATGAACCAAGTTCCAATTTCACTTAAGTTAGTTATATTCACTTACGCGTAAATAATCCCCTCTTGTCTCGCTGATATGGGTTAATTAATAAAACATTTATTACTAAATCGTTATTATTTTTAAAAAAATATCTCAAAATCAGAAAAAAAAATATCCTGGCTGTAGACCTGCAAAATAAACCTTAAACAGATAATTCTATATCTCTGAGATGAGGTATTATTTATTATTACTTGCATTATTTACAATATTAAGACTGTTATTCTCATCTTCATTGCCAATCTACCCCGGTAAACGAAAGGAGGAAATAATGAGTTTAGTTTGAAATAAGACATAGATCTTCATTGGAAAATACGAAAACTTAAGGAATCAGCACATATGATAGGCCACAAAAATCTCCCGAGCCGGCTAAGCATAAAAATGAATACAATATTGGAACCAGTAATAAGGAGTGCTAGAGAAAAGCAATGAATAACAACAAAAAAAAAAAATGGAGAGTTGTGTTAAAGTGAAATAACTGAGACATCAGGAAGAGGCATGGCACGTGGGACTAGAACAATTTACCCCGATGGAGAAAATAAAGGGTTCGATTCGAAATTCCAATTACCTCAAGGAGGCTGGAGCATACAACGGCCGAAACGTTGCGAATATGACAATGAAGATTATGATAACAGTCCGAATAATGTAAATAATGCAAGTTATATATATATATATATATATATATATATATATGAGAGAGAGAAAGGTACACAGACATGACGACATGAGATATATGAAGATATAGAAATAAAGAGAGATTGTTGGTTAGTATCGAAGTCATTACCAATAATTTAAAAGAGTAATGTATTTGCAGCATTTTATTGTATTTACTCTTCAGACATGCGGCATGTGTGTTTTTAGAAATCCGAAACAAATGTGAAGATGTCGAGATACAGTGGAAAATCTATAAACGACGCGTTTCGCCGATGTCTGTTTGTTTCGGCTTCTCCAAGTCAGGACGAAAGACAAAAATGTGTGTAAGAAAAATGCGTTGGGATTTTGAGTCTAAAAGTGGACATAATTTAAACAACTTCATTTTCCCTCTTATGCCTTACGCGTCGTTTATATCTATTCCATTATGTCGCAGATATGTGGCATATACTTTATGAATTCATAATTCACTAAATAATCCTTTTATTAAAGCTATATCTCTACAACACATAGATGATCATAATTCTCTGTGTAGTTCTTTTTCATTATCTGTCTATGTTTCTGAGATGAGGTATTGTAATTATTTACATTATTCCAACTATTGTCGTATTCACGACGTTTCGATCGTTGTACGCTCAAGAGGCATGGCACGTAAAACTAGAACAATCTACCTGGTGGACGAAAGAAAGGGTTCAGTTCAAAATTCCAATCCTTTTTTACTGTCTGGGAATTGCCATGAGTTCTTGGGAATGATTGTGGAGGAGCTTCCTGTTGACTTCTCTACAGGTAAGAATAGTTTTTTCTTTCTACCAGACTGGTTGCCACCTAAATTTTGAGAACCCAGTCTACTCTGCTATTTAACCTATAAGAAGATAAAATGGAAACGTGCCTTTCCAAAATGGTAACAATGCGAAAGTGAGCGGAACTGATATTTTCTCCACTGATAACGGAGTAAATACGAACTGAATTAAATTCAAAGAAAAGAATACTGAAACAGTTATCTTATAGCAGTCCTCCCATATGGCAGCGAATGCGGGACAGTCTTATGACAGATGAAAAAGAGATTTGAAGCAGTAGAAATGTGGTTCTACAGAAGGATGATGGGGATGCCATGGACCGAACATGTGAGCAACGGCGAAGTTATAGAGAAAGAGGAAGCTTATATTTAACATCGGGATGACACAGACAAAATTTCTAGGGTGCATAATAATGGGCTTTGAAAATCCGATACTTACAGAACATTGAAGAGACAGAGGAAAACGCATCACTTACTTAAGTCAATGGATAGCGAAACAAGGTTTAGGAAAGAGAGAGAGAGAAAAAAAAAAGACAAATTCTATTAAGAGGTAAAAGGGAAAGGATGTCGTGGAGATACATGACTGTCTACGTAATGAAGGTACACGCCACACAGAAAAAGAAGAAGAAATGCTAAATAAAAGGAAATTAAGAATTTTGAAAGTGTAATCTTAACTGAAGATGAATCCGTCGACATGGATGTTATGAATGTTATGTTAAGCCTGTAATCAAAATATAGAATGTATTGCTTGTTAAAGAAAAACTGTTATGCTGAACGTTTTAGGGAGGTGCTTGAAAGAAGTATGAAATTACAAGTTTTTTTTTTGTTTTTTGTTTACCAGACAATTGCTCCATGCATTAGTTAATTTTTCTCTATTCAGCGGCGGCACTTGTCTAACTACGTCACAATATCTTGCCATTTTTTTTTTTTTAAATAATGCATTCAATCTGATGTTTTAAATAATCAACGAGATATTTGTAGAGGTACAAGTCAGACGTTCAGGCGACACACACGGAATTATATTACCTTGCACAGATTTCAATTTTGCTCGAATCATTTTCGCTCAAGTTACTGCAAACAAGACAGACGACTATTGCTTCGTCTACTGCAAGGAAATTTCTTTCACTGTATCGTGCCAAAAAGTTTTTCTCGTCCGAATCCATCTTGTACATCTATAAATCTACCATTCGCCCGTGCCGTATATATCTGTTGCCCCAACTATACAGCCCAATATTCTTGAGAAAATTCAAAACATCTGTAATGTGCCTAACCTGGCATCATGACTTCAGTCACTTTCTCACCGACGTGACGTTGCGTCTTTTCTATAAATCTTTTCATGGCAACTGCTCTGATGAACTTTTTGCCTTGGTACCCCGACTACATGATTGGCAACTAGGTCCCACCGTTTTACTGTTGAAATAGTTAGACACAACCGTCTCTTCTACTCTAAGAGTCTCTTTTCTCGCAGTCCGCACCCGTGAAAATCCCTTAAGATTTCTTGCTTTCCTGTTAACTACAATCTTCAAAAATTTAAACGCAACGTCAATTGCCATCTTCTGTTCTCTTGAACCCTGTGCCTATTTTATCCTTTCCTCAATCCTCCCCATTCCCAGTCTTCTCATTCTCCTTGACTCTCACTACCCCACCTCCACTTGCGTTCTAGTAACATTACCACTTTACTTGGGGTGAAATGATTAAAAAAATAAATCATTTCAGATCTCCCTTTCCTGTATTCCAGCTGGGGTCACTCAGTAGTATCATTTTATCTCCTAACATCTTCTGGCAGCATTGCCATATTGCAAAAAAAAAAAAAACATGAATGATTGGTGTGTACCAACGCCAGCGTGAGAGTGCAATTTTTGACACTGGCTTGTTGTTCGTCACGCCAATTTAAACCGACCTTGTGTCACGTACTGCGGCCTCGGAGGTGCTAGCCAGACGTTATTTGCATTTAATTTCCACCTCAGTGTTTGGGCGGGAATCAAAGTGTAAGGATTCCCCAAAACGAAGTTCTAGGGTGTGTGATGAAGGGGTGGATTTGGAAGTTTCTCTACGGTACTACCAATAAATCCCCATTAAACACGAACCTTTGTCACATTTCCTTTCCATAGTAGGCTGAAATCAAAGTGTAGTATCTGCCTTCGGATGGACAAATTACATCTCAGTTGTGTTTCTGTCTTCGGGCAGAATACAACTAATAAATAAGGGATGCTTGGTTCCGGAGATTCCAATACAGAGGCGGTACCTCTTTCATTGACCAAAGTTGGTTGCGGTGATCGAGCAATTCTTGGACTTGGCTTATGTGCGCACGCTTAGGCTCTCCATTTTAAACCAGCCCTGTAACGTATACCGTCAACTTGGTTGGAAGAACGAGTAAATAACGTGTAGTATCTGTTCTCCTCCACTTTACCGTGTTTCTGCCTTCGAACAGTTCATGATTTTTGCAATGAGGTAGCCTCTAAAGCAAAAACCATAGCGAGGTTTGTTGGATACCGACATCAGCGTGGGAGTGGTCACTTGATCTGGGTAGTTTTGATCCTAAGAACGTATGTAGACGTATGGGAAGCAGAAGTTTAATCGACTATCCGTCATATCTTCCTCCTTTGTTTTGGAGAATTAAAAAAAAAAAAACATTCAACGGGTTTTCGACATGAGATGAAAGTGATGTATCTGTTCCACTTTCTTTCTGCTATGGTTTTTTGCTTTTGAGGAATTCACTGAAAAGCATCAATTCTGCTTGCAGCGAATTTGATCCTAACTAGGCGCCCTTTAGATATGGCTTTGTACTAGCCAGCGCATCTTAAACTATTCACCATTTTTCATCACACGATTTTTCGCGACCCCAGGTATTAACCAACTACACTGAAAATGCATCCGTTGTCACTGCATTCGTCGCAATGGCGCCGCACGCGAATTTTATTACCGCAGCGCTTGTGTGGCCTGGCGTATCAGGTGAAATAACATAGAAACTGAAATTCAAGCATTTCGCTTCGCGACTCCATTTGTCTATTAGTTGTCGCTTTGAGGAAAATTAATCACAGGTGGTCTCAGAAGGAACTCGCTGTTAGAAGACCAGGCTTGCATCCGTCGATGAAACGAATTCAATTCGTATTCTGTTCTGTAGTCTTCAGCATGTAGGTCAGTAGAAGGCAAAATGCACTGTCAGCTAAAGGAACAGCTTAGGACACGAACTGCGAATTGGAGACATCGAAATCAAGCAAATGAAAAAATGTAAATATCTGGCAAGTGTTTTAACAGAGAACGGAAAAATGTGACATCGAAATCCGAAGACGCATTGGCGTAGTTAAAGACCTTCCAAATCCTAAGCAAAGTATGAAGAAACTTCGTTATAAGCTGTGAAAAATAAAAGTTACCAGTGATGAACTCTCCTTATATGGGTGGAAATACTACTGCTGGTTATTCGAGTGATTTGACTGAATCTTCTTACTTTCTCCGACCTGGTTAAAATGTAATTGTGTTTTGGTGTTAAAAGGGTCCCTGTCAATAGACGAAGCGGCTACTATTGTTAACCACTCATCAGTTCTACTTCGTCGCGAAGAGCATCTTTTTCGCAATTGTTACCTGGACATTATATCCAATTTTTATGCACATAGAGCTAGACCCGTCTCTGTCGGATATTAGCGGAAATTTTGACAGAACAAAGAAGACTCCTGATCTGTTTAAGGTAATATCTGCGCTCCTATATGGCAGTAAATACCGGACGAAAGAAGAGAAATGTGGTTCTACAGAATGATACTGAGAATACCATGGACTGAACATGTAAGTAACGAGGAAATTTTACGGAAAATGAGAAAAAAAACTGGACACATAGAATTAGAGACATTTGAAATTTATACGGCGCATATTGGTGAAAGAGTGCTTGTGACTTTGACACTCACAGGGTATAATGAATGTAAGAGCGACAGAAAGTAGCAAATAAATTACCTAACAAGCTTGGGTAATATGTTGGCAAAACAGTATTCGGAGAGAAAGCAAAAAGATAAAATTTACTGAGATAGAAAAAACAGGAAGTTATGAAGAACCATGATCGCCCACGTCCTGAATGAACACAGAACACGGACGAAGTGGTAGTTTGGTAATACTTACAAATCTGTTCTTTCATTATTTATACGCCCAAATCGTCTTTCATATGAAGTCAGTTGTATTCGCTGAACGAATATTTATATTAAAAACTAAGCTTTGCTGAAATTATAGCAAGAATTTAATGAACACATTTCTCTTTGGGGCTGATAGTATAATCCATTCCCCATGATGACAAAAGATAGGCGACAGAACTCGACCAAAATTTTTATGAACACTATACATTTTTTTTTCTACTTATCTGTTCAGGATCTACGACAACTTATATACAAATGGGTAAGATGGAATAAAACAAAGAAAAAATAACAGAGATATTGACGGTCGATTTTGTTGAAATATGCTTACTTTTCTGTAGGGTCAGTCTATATTGGTCTCATCAAGAATCATCCTTTGTAAAACCATAGATTAGCTTCATAGAATCTGCAGATAGTGCAACGGTGCATGAACGAGGTAACAAGCGCATCATCGAGCCGATTTCTAATTTCTTCGGAGTCGGTTTCGTGTTCATTTGTACAAACAAACAAGCATTTTTCTTCTTTCAGCTATAGGTTAAATAACAGGATAGACTGGGTTCTCTAACCTGAGAACGATGAGCCTGAATACAAAAAGCGTGAAGGTAACAGGAAACAATCTCACTTACTTTTCCATGATAGCATCGGATTTAACTAATGATAAAAGAAATCGATGGGGAGCTATGACATGGCATTATATATATATATATATAATTATTTATATATTATATGCGCGGTACTTATTAGAAAGCGATCAATATCATATATTAGATAGAGCTAACATATTTGGTTGGATTGATGTGAGTTTGCGACCCTGGGTTTCACGCTTTTGCGATCGTCTGACAAACTCTGACGAACGCAAAAGCGTGAAACCCAGGACAACAAACTTATACATATATATGTGTGTGTGTTTGTGAAGGGACCATATGAATAAAGACAAATGGAAAAATTATCTGAGCCTACGCGTTTCGTCTTCGGGGGGTACTTTATCTAGGCAAATGTAAATATTTTACTTTGTGACAAGTATTTATACACAGGAGCAAAATGTTATTGATTTTTCTAATCTTTAATGTATAGGAGTGGTCATGAATATTCACCAGGTTAACGGAAAAATCAGGCAAGTTCATTGACATGAGGTGATACAACTCAGTCCTCAAATTACAAAACGCGTAGGTTAGAGAAGTTTTCCTTTTGTCTTTATTCACACACACACACATATATATATATATATATATATATATATATATATATATATATATATATATGGTGGACATTGAACTCCCCTTCCAGAGGCGATAGACTGTTTCATGCTAAACGCAATTGCCATGGCCTGATTTCCATGTCCACTTTTATATTTGCATACGCTCTATCCCTGATATTGATCATTTGAACCCATAAATATAACATAGCTTAATTTTATATTTTATCATTATATATATATATATATATATATATATATATATATATATATATATATAGTGTGTGTAATCCGACAAGAATTTTTATCACCTGGAAGTGTTTGCAGCAAGGTTGACACGTATTAACCATGCGCTTTATCTTTTACTCGGGGACACCGAGCAACACCTGTACAGACCAGGAAGCAAATGAGTCGGTCATATGAGAGACGGGAACAGAGAGATTGTTGCTACTGGCCATAAAGCGAAAGCTGCATTATTTTTGGGATTCCATAACACCTGCACTCACATACTGGAGGTATTTGAAGCTATGAGACCAAAAGGGAAGACAAAAGCGGCAACAGATGTTAGATAGAGAGAATGGTCGAAACGACAAAGGAGACCACTGGATGCATTTGTCTGTTGTTCCCGACACTCACCAACGAGGATGGAAAATTCAGGTAACTGTTTGTATGTGCGTATATATATATATATATATATATATATATATATATATATATATATATATATATATATATTTAACCTCCATTTTCTTCTTCCTTTGAGAAATATTTGTACAACTAAATTAATGTAATGATATTAAATAGGAAGATAAATAAAAGATTGTCTAGCGCCAAAATTATCCTTGAAGACGACCTGCTTACTATAAAGAAAACATCATGTGCATGTATAGGATTTGACCGACATTTGACTATAGGACACTGAAAACGATCAGAAATATACCATATATTCTTTTTCATTTAATTTTCATATTTCTTATCGCTCTCTTTTCCGGTTTCTTACCCTATATCTCAAATGTCTTTCCTTTACTTTTTTTTTTTTTAATTTTTCAGCTCATTCTTACTCTCCCAAATTTAGTTGGGGTTAACACGGTGCAGTTGCTATAGAATTGTTCTGATTGATTATTTATTAGTGAGTAGCGAGTTCGATTCTCGCTGGAAGCCATTATACCGAAGACCGTATACTCTATCTTTCGTAATATTTGTTTTCTCTGCAACTATTCTCGTCTGTATATCTAATTTTTGTCTATGATTCTTGCGTCTCTCTTTTTAACAACTGCTCTATCAGCGAGGTTTAGAATACGTCGACTGCATCTCCTGCTTAGGGTCAAGACCATCCACCGAAAAAAGGTCACCATCCGGGAGGATTCTTACGGACTTATAAACTCAAGCCAACCAATTTCTATTTTTTTATTCTAGTAATAAGCGGTGCCTGTGTTTAACATTTTGATGATTCACTGTAGTTTTCGTTCGATAAAACTTGTATTTGACATTAAGCAAGCAACTAAGGGCTGGTATGTTGAATTAACTACACAAAATCTACCTTAATTACAAATCCTCGGAATTCTTTCCTTCGCTTTTCAATTTCCGCCTCCTTTTTCGTGAGTCGCCCCCTTGATTCTTCTCTACTTTTCTTACATCATATCCTCCTAATACGCTTTCGGTTTTCGTTCTCACTTGTCCTTCCTTTTCTTTTATTCTCTTTGTATAATCCGCATAATGCAGTTTTTTTATTCGTTTATTGAATCTATTTTTCTTCTTCTTTCTCATCTCTTGATAATATCCACGACTTTGCAAATGTCTTTACTCTCACTAATGCTACTTCCTTTCCTTCTCTCTTTCGATCTTTTTTTCTTTTCCTTTCCTTCTCTCTTTCGATCTTTTTTTCTTTTCCTTTCCTTCTCTCTTTCGATCTTTTTTTCTTTTCCTTTCCTTCTCTCTTTCGATCTTTTTTCTTTTCCTTTCCTTCTCTCTTTCGATTTTTTTTTCTTTTCCTTTCCTTCTCTCTTTCGGTCTTTTTCTTTTCCTTTCCTTCTCTCTTTCGATCTTTTTTCTTTTCCTTCCCTTCTCTCTTTGGCTCTTTTTCTTTCTTTTTCTATTTCGCTCTTTTTTTCTTTCCTTCTCTCTTTTTTTCTTTCCTTCTCTCTTTCGCTCTTTTTCTTTCTCCTTCTCTCTTTCGCCCTTTTTCTTTCTCCTTCTGTCTTTCGCTTTTTTTCTTTCTCCTTCATTTCTTTTTTGCTTTTCATTTAATTTATTTCAAGCATGAGAATTGAATGTTTTTTTTTCAATTTTTTCATTCAATTTAATTTTCGCGGCTACCTTTCGATGTATTTTTTTTTTTTTTTGATTCATAGGAAATATGAATTAAAAGTTAGGAGAGACATCCCTAATTCTCATGAAGAACGTAGCCGAAGGCGCTTCATTTTAAATTAATATCTAAATCACAATAATAGATATTCAATACTTGAAAGATTTGTGATGAGAGATGAATTTTTTCCCTTTATTTTCATTCCCAGGAATACGATTATTTTATAATCATGCGTGTATATATATATATATATATATATATATATATATATATATTATAGTGTTTGTGTTTACTGAAAATATATTTTACAAACAATAAAATAATCTATAGGTTTTTGTTCAAATTAACTTTCTATTCAAGTTCGTTTATACATACGATATTGTCGTATACTGATTTTGCAGTCGAAGATTTTTGAAGATCTCACATGTCAATGGTTAGCGAGACCCAAATGCCGTCATGGCTATGACGATAAACTACGTCCGCGTCCTGGGTAAGACAATAAATTCCGTCTAACAACAAGGTTTCTGATCTGGAGGTTTTGAGGAGCGTGGAATCACCACTTAATTGCTGGTGTTTCCAGGTCCACCCTAACCTGTTAGGGTCCCAGCTATGGGTAAATAGTTACCCACCCCAAAGCTGGAGTCAAAACACTATGAAAGTTTAAAAATAGGTTTTAATTGCAGAAATATTTTGTAACAGTATTATTACCAGAAATACAATTTGGGAAAAAAAATATTACCGGCAATAAAAATCTTGTCGGCATTAAATGACCCATTGAGATGTTGATATGCCGTAAAACAAAACAAACCAAACCAAACAAGACCCAAACGAAAGATGCATGCTTGACCACAGCAAATGCAGGAGAGTGACTGAACAACCGGTTATATCTTTTCTTTGTAAAAATATTACTTTACCAGATTTTAGCGGAGTTGAAAAATTGTTTTTTAGGAGGAAGATATATATTTATTTGAAAGGACTGAGTAGTGAGTTCGATCCTCACTGGGTGCCCCATACTTTCGGCTTTGTGCCACATCTGAGCTACGCTTGGAAAATCACTATATTTATTTGAAAGATTCTTTTGGCTACATTATTGTGGTCGCATGAGTTTTTCTTCGTATAGGAGATAATGCAGTGATATTATGTGAAGGGGTTCCTTGTACCATTTAATCTCAAAAGGATTTATACAACACCACCTAGCAGGGATTAGAAGAAGTCTCTTGAAAGCCAAAGTAAAGTAATATGTTATACTATTTCAGGTAAAAAAAAAATCCTCGACTAAACTATGGAACGCTTTTCTGACATTTCCTGGCAATAAAGTTTTTAATTGCATAGCGGAATTATCCTATTTACCTAAGCGTTATAGGTAGGGTATGCGTTGTTTTCTTCTTGCCCCTTTGCCTTCTGTTTGTCTTGTCGGCATCTAATTTTCCAAACCCTCTGTCCTCATTATGTACTCAAGAAACTCTCTCTTCCCGATGTTCAGTATAAGTGTCCTTTCTGTTTCCATTTTCTCTAAAACTTCACCGTTGCTCATATATTCGGTCTATGGTATTCTCAGCATCCTTCTTGTCCCGCATTCAGTTCCATATAGAAGACATGATTTGATTAAGTCTTTTAAAGGAGGCTTCCATTGAAATAAAGCACCAAAAGGGTCGACCATCAGTTTTTGTTTATAATACAGTGTAACACGGATATAAGAGAGTTGTCGCGACCGGAGAAGAAGTCTCTTATATCCGGGTTTGGTCTATTTTATATACATTAACACAGGCTCTAATTTGGGACCAGAGAAAATCTCTCTCTTATATCCGGGTCACACTGTACTTTAAAATGAGACCAATTCAACCACCAGCAGCGGAATATTTCAGAAAAAGCTAGACTCATCAAAAGGTAATTTATGTAGAATATTAACCCCTCCTAAACGAAACTACTCTTTTAATCTCATGAGTGAACCATTTTACCTTCTATCAGTTTGGTACATGCTAACCTTCAGAAGAGTCTCAATGCACTTTCTTGGACTAAAGTTTTCCGATGACGTGAAGTGGAATGATTATATTAAATCAATTGCTTGGTCCTGTACTAGGTACTAAGTTGGTTTTCTGTGTCAATCTAAACAATCTTTCTCGCCAGAATCTATCTTACACATTTAAGTCTACCATTCATCCCTGCTTTGAATATTGCTGCCACATCTCGACAAATACTCTTTCTATATATTTAAATATTCTTGATAAAATCCACAGAATAATCTGCAATGTTATCGATCCTGAATTTGCATCTTAGCTTTATTCGCTTTCCCACCTCGGTATTTTCTATAAATACTTCCATGGCAGTTGTTCTGATGAGCTCTATGGTTTTATTCCCTTCCCCTTTACAGACAACGAATTATACATATGGGGACTAACTAGTTGTTTTTATGGAGACAATGAGGTATTATGGTGAATGTAGTAAGAAAGGTAATTAAGAATGCGTTGTTTTGGTGTTAGAATTATTGTTTGTATATTTGGGTCAGTGTTTGTGGCTAGCAAAGTTTAAAGTTAAGACAGAAGAAGACCGTCTTTTTCCCCATTGCCTATTTTGACCTTGTGCTACATTTCTGTACATAGCAGAATAAATATCACTCTATGGTACCTAGGCTTTATGAATTCAAGCGAGGTACTAGATTGGCGGCAAGGTCTCATTGTTTAATAATTGAAATGGTTTTATAAGAACGTATATTCTATGCTAGCAGTTTCTACTATCGCACTACTCGCTTGTGCAAATGTCTTCTGGTTTATTGCTTCATAGTCAAGTTGCAATGTCAATTGCTATCTTCTGCCTTCTTAATTCCTGTTCTTTTATTGTACTCACTCTTTAATAATATTTTCTCATATTCTATAACATTCAGTAACCCCTTGATTCCTAGTGGCATCATTGACTTGCTTTGGGTGAAATGATTTAAAAAAAAATTCACGTCCAGCAAAGTGCAAAAGTCACTAAGCCAGATGGATTAGTGAAGGAAAACTGAGAAAACGTTGCTGAGGAGGGAGAAAAGACAATAAAAAGAACAGAATTCAAAGATGACGACAATTGACTTTGCATTTACATTTTCGGAGATCGTAGTTGACAGAAAAACAAGAAGCCAGAAGAGAGTTCCACACGTGAGAAGTGCGAGGGAAGCTGCAGCGGGAAAGTGACTGACGCTGATATGGCAGGTTCTTAACGTTCAGGTTCTGGATTTTATTAGGAATACCTAGAAGGATCTGAAACATCAGACCAGATGTAGCAGCAATATTTAATTCATGGTTGAATTATAATTCTTCAAAATCCACAGAACTACCTATTGTTCCTATTGCAAATATAATAAGCGGACATAACCAAGACCATTACACTCAACTCCTTGGTAACGATGACTTAATTTTGTGCGAGTTTTCGCTAACCAATTTCGCTCATATGTCATGGGTCAATGTAGGATAACAATAATAAACAGCACTTACCGGTGTAAAGGTCCCAGCTAGCGTCCAGCACGCAGACAAAAATAAAGCAGGTTGTAACTTAATACAAGCCCTGCAAACTAACTGATGAATCAAGCTTGTATTTATATAGAAATACCTCCACTCAGGTACCAGCAGCCAATCACATCCCAAGCAATGGACTATCCCACTTTTGCACAATGAGATACTCCATTGCAACATAAATAGTTCTCTTTCTAAAGGTTGGATTATTATTCACTTGCTCCACAACTGAGTGTTTATCTCTACCACGTGATTTTTCTACAGGTCAACTACTAGTATGATTTCCAATTGAGTCACTTGCTTGGATCATCTCACTGAACCGCTACTACAAAGTTGGCAAATAGATCCTCGTCAGTTACAAATTCTAACGTACTAACCGCTCGCGCATGCGTAGACTAAAGTCGTTAATAATGAACGAAAAAAGTTCGATAAACGTAAATATTTCACTGCATCTTCCTATCTGTCTATATTTCTAAAATTACGTATTGTAATTATTTTCATTATTTACATTGTTCGAGGTGCTGTTCTCATATTTATCGTCATGTTCCGTTGTACTCTATGGCCTTCTTTAGGTGATTGGAATATCGAACAGTAAATAAACGGTTTCATGTCATGTATATTTAAAATATAAAAGCATTCAGGTACTTTTCTCACTTTATCTGTCCCCATCTTTCTCTCCCTCTCTCTCTCTTTATTCAGAAAGCTTTTACGCCCTGTTCCCCCTAACTCTTTCCCTCGCTTATTTCCTCTTTCAACAAAACATTTTCCTTGGTTTCGTTCTATCCTTCCTTCATGCTGCCTCTCTATCGCGCGCGGAGACACACACACACATACACAAGTGGATCAATAAGTCCGTATCGCGATATGTAATATTTTCCACGATAATCATATCAATTCATTAATGATAAAATAAATGTGTGGCAATCTATGATCGCCTACGACCTAAAGGGCCATATATATATATATATATATATATATATATATATATATAGTCATCCAGATACAAGCTTGTTTTGCTGTATCACAACTCATCAGTGTGGCTAGACATCCAATTACTTTAAGCGGGAATCGAAACCCGACCGATTTGGCATAAGTCAGAGATCCTACCCCTAAGCTCTCAGTGCACACAAGAGAAAGGGAAATAAATACTAACGTATTATATACGGATATATATAACCGTCATCAGCCAGAGACTTAATTAATTAATGAAGGGCGGTGCGTTAATAGCAACGGCCGCTACTGTTTTGAAATTACCCTTTTTTCTATAGTGCTCGATCGAATAACGAGAGTAACAAATACATATATATATATATATATATATATATATATATATAACAGAATTCTTTATCACCTGGAAGAGTGTGCGGCAAGTTATCTCGTGTCAGCCATGTGCTTCATCTTTCTTTTATCCTCTACACGCGAACACCTCTCAACACCTGGATGAAAATGAGTCGCTCCTGGGGGAGTTAGTTTACTCAGAAACATTTGCATTCCATTCCCACCTCTCTGTTTTTTTTTTGTCTCTAACTCTTCCCCTCTCTTATTTGCTCTTTCAAACAAACAAATTTTCCCTACCTTTTCCCTCTATCACACATTCACATCAATAGTTAGGTAGCGCGATTTGTATTTAGCTGAAATCAGAATTTTACTACTAAGTGATAAGTAGTAATTAAGATGCTTGTATTCCAAAAAAAAAAATGTTGTGCAAAATGCTTTTTATTATTAGGATTCTGACTTATTGATATACATACGGGATTACTCACTGCCTTCATTAACCTACACAAAAGAATTTAAATTGAAATTAACTGATAGCCACAAAACATCCACGGACATAAGTTGTGATGTAATGTCTCTGACGTAGATGTTCTACGTTCGTACCGAGTGACGATTGACTTATTAGGAATTGCTCAACTCAATGCAAAATATGGCAAGTCCATTTTGCCTATCTTACTATAAATCGAAAATAAAAAAAAGAAATTCAATTAAGTTGTATACATCACTGTGCAAAATTTTGATGACGTTTATCGATTTTATTTTGTTTTGTTACTTATAAAGTTTATTACCAAACTGGATACTTTTTCCGGTTATTTGGGCGTTTTTCGACATGTTAAAATTCTTTAGACCAGACAAGACCTCTTGTTGAATTAATAATGATTAACCCGCTCGTTTGCAAACTGCTGAGGCGTCTACTCAAGGAAGTGGTGGTTATTTTATCTGCCGTGTCACTACCGGGCGTAGGCAGTCATGGCCTTCTACATCTTCCTGTGTCTTGTAGCTCTGAATAAGTTTTGTATTTTTGTTACTTCTTCCAAACCCTGTTCAGTCCTCCATTTGCTCGAGCCCATCAAGTATGTTATGAACTGTTTTCCTCTGTCACTCTTTCTCACAATCTGTCCCGTGAGTATCAGATTTTCCAAGCCTTCCTTCCTCATTACATATGCCAGAAATTTCAACTGTCTCTTCCTGATATTAGGTGTAAGTTTCGTTTTTGTTTTCCATTTTCTCTAATATCTCGTCCTTGCTCACATGTTCAGTCCATGGTACCCTCAGCATCCTTCTGTAGAAACTTTGTTTCTTCCTGAGGTTAAGTATAAATTTCCTTTTTGTTTTCTATTTTCTCTAAAACCTCCTCGTTGCTCACATGTTCGGTCTATGGTATCCTCAGCATCCTTCTGTAGAATCATATTTGTGTTGCTTCAAGTCTTTACTTCATCTTCGAGGAAATTGTGCAGCATTCGCTGCCATACAAGGAGACAGCTATCACGTAATCGTCCAGTTCTCTTTGATTTGTTTCCAACAAACTAATCTGTGTAGATACAAACGCATAAAATCACACCATAAACTGACCATGGCATCATGAAATTAATTACAAGTCTCAAGAAAGAAGGTTCTCTTATTTCAATAAAAAATGGGTGATGCTGTAGAGGAAAAGGATTCCTATTGTTGAGGTAAATATATATATATATATATGCGACTCCAGATGTGTTTCAGCATTTCAATCTAATGTGCCAGTCACTATGAACTATGTCTTCTTACAATTAGTAATAAGTCCTTTCTTTCTTGATTTCCCCCAATTACAAAAACAAACTATGCCCGAGGCAACAATAATAAAGTAAAATCCATATTTTTTAGCGTTTAGCCAAGAGCAGGGAGTCAGTTCAAGTAATCTGTCATCGTCAGCCAGTTTGCGGCCGAGCTGCCGGGTTATTTGGTCTGAGAAAAGTAACCCCGGTAATAAGAAAGGCGAGATGCGAACAGGGCCAGTTCAAGGTACTGGCAACTCGGGATGTCGACCGAACTGCCATCAAGTCCGAGGGCGCCATCATGACGCCATGTCATGTGTTTGGGACCTTCCCAAACTAAAGCTTATAAAAACATACTTGTGGTCGTCCAGGACTCAAGACAGATTAAAATTCTTGGGCTATTTTCCCAATAAAAATGATCTTGTAAAGAATATAGTTGTAGAACCTGCCATGGAAAGATATTCACATTTATAGGCTAGAAAAATGTTTTAGGTAGGATAATGAATGTTTTTTGTTTTGTTTTGTTTTTTAGCTTGTATTATGTTGTATATTGTAATGAACACTTTGTTTTATATTTTCATTTTTTCTCGCGAAAACTTTAAAAATGTATACTTGTAAGGGCACCGAATTTTTTCATTTCCCCGAGCTGCCAGCAATTCTAAGAACGTCACTGGATAAAAGAGTGAGATTAAAAAAATTTAAAAACCAAAAACATCCGGTCTCTTAAGTTTGTCATCCACAGATTTTGTTTGCACTTTGATCAAGCCGTTACGTCTTTTTTTAAGCAAGAGATCTTTCTCACAAAGTAATAAAAGTGAGATAATTTTTTACATAACGTATGTGTCTTGTGTTACGCCCGCGCTTTCACAAACACCATGTTTTTATCGGCATCCACTAATTTTAAATTGCATTTGCAAATAATTCATCGCTTACGAGTCCGCGTCAACATCTGAAAATATAATGTTCGATCCGGTGAATCTAAACAAGTTTTATTTCTCTTCCCGCAAAAAATCTAAAAATATAACTCCTAATGCAGAAATATGAAATTTCTAGCTACTAACCTAAAACAATATTTTGGAAAAGCAGAATCATTAAACATCTTTAGAAGTTAGACGCTAACATCTAAAAACACAAGAGGGTTATTTGATCCGTTGGATCTTAACAACTGTTGTTTCTTCTTGCAACAATAACAAGAAAAAAAAAAACTTATTATACAAGAATATGAATTTTCTAACACGCAGTTTAAAACGATATTTTGGAAAGGCAGTTTCATATTATTAAATCTTTAATAAGATATTAACCGAATAAACAAAGACTATCCTGCTAACTGATATCATTTTATGACTATTTCTAAATTAAGTTTATTAATTTAAACAAATTAGAGCAAATTAAAAAATTATTTTGGACGGGAAAGAATTAATTATACCGAAATGGAACAAAATTGTTCGTGTAAATTATTAATTCGAATATTGTGTGTTTATTTAGTCAGTGGAGACGGGAAAATGAGAGAAAAATCAAGAATTTTATAACAACAATATCCGAAAAAGAATAAAAAAAAGAAAAGGAATTTAATGAGAAACATGGGAGTAAGATAAGTATTAGAATAAGATGAGAATAAGCATGAAAATTAAATAAGAATAGGAATAAAAGAAAAAGAACTGACATGAAAAGAATAACATAAGAATATAGACTAAGAATAGGAATAACAGAATAATAATATAAGAATGAGGATAAGTTAATCAAATACGAATAAAAGTAGGATAATAAAATAAGAATAAGCTAAGAATAAAAATATGATTAAAAAGGAGAAAAAGATTAGAATATGCGTTAAGAATTAGAATGAGAATAGAAGAATAAGACTAGATTATGGGTGAATATAAGAATGAGATATTTCAGAAAATAAGGTATGAATTATATGAGAATAATAATATAAGAAATAAAAGAGGAATAAAATAAGAATAGGGTAAGAATAATATGAAACTAAAATATGATAAGATATGAGAATAAAACGAATATCATAAAAACGAATAATGTAGGAATAATATATTCAGAATATAATCATATTATCAATGTATCATGCGACTTTCACCTCAAAATATCGAAACTCATCTTTCACTGAATATTTCCTATTCTTATATACATATTTTTAATGATGGACTAAAAGTTTTTTATTGACTTCAGAATTTAAAGAAGCATTGTCTTTGAGGAATTTGCAAGAATTCGCAAGAATTTTCTGTATTTACTTTGAAATGAAATCTGAATGTTAACACAAAAGTTGCAGAATATTGAGAATATTGGATCAAGTCATGAAAGACGACAAACCATCACATTGAAGTAGAGATCACAAAGTGTAAGTGACACCACACTAAAACTAAAACCGAGCCTACAAGCAAAGTAAAAAATGCGTGAATGAACAACGAAGAAATGTGTAAAAATCCACACGTGCATAAATAAAATATATTAACAAGATAGCCTCCTCGGAATGACTGAAAAGACTGGGTTTCAACAAGAGTAATTTTTATTAAATGCAGGAAAAACAAGTAATTTGTCCCGTGGTAGGGACCAATGAAAAAGTTCCGCGCCAAAATAAAAAACAAGATGGCTAAAAGGCGGGAAAAGGTTCTTGAAAAAAAGGTTCCAGTAAGTCAATGTACATGGTAATATTCATACAAGGAAAAATACTCACTGCGAGTTTAGGTAATGTGAGTGAATGTTATGTACGTATTTTTTTTTCTTTTTTTTGTACTGGTTCAAAACAGATTTCTGACGAGACCCAAAGTGGACGACGGATTGTTTTGTATGTTCTGCATCGTCTCGGAGTAGGACTTTGAATGACGAGTCTCAAAGGGCCGAGGAATTAATATTTTGGATGTTTTGCATCATCTCGGAGGAGGACTTTTGAATGACGAGCCGAAAGGGACGAGAAGGGACGAAGAATTAATTATTTGGTGTTTGCATCGTCTCGGAAAAGATTTCTTGAATGACCAGCCAAAATGACGAAGAAAAAATTATTTGGTATTTGCATCGTCTCGAAAAGGGTTCTTGAATGACCAGCCAAAAACGAAGAATTAATTATTTGGTATTTGCATCGTCTCAGAAAAATTCTTGAATGACCAGCCAGAAGGGACGAAGAATTAATTATTTGTGGTCGCATAGTAAGATATCCTTCGTCAGTCAAACTGAAATATTGACGTGGATAAAAAATGAGTCTGCTCAGGTCAGAGTCTGGAACACCAACTAACTTTTTTTGAAACAACAGTTTGTCGTTGACGTCACAAATTTTTCGCGGCAAGATTTCAAAAATCTAATTTGCATAAACAGTAGTAGCAAGACGTTTGGTTGGTGACCAAAACAGTTACTACTGTATTAGACCGAACGAGGGAGAAAGGGGGTGTCAAAACGCGCGCGCACACACGAGTGTCGGAGAAAGGGAGGCAACTCGCGCGCGCGTAAAATGTCGTAGATGGAATAATACATTATTCCACACAGCCCTCCTCCTGGATCAAATGTCGCAGACATTTGACTAATAATAGTAGAATGTTTCAAATTTCTTTGGAAAGGTGACTTTTCGACCGGAGCTGGTACACTTAGGCTTGTCGAGAGAAACAGGTGTCTTAAAATTCTCCTGAACTTGCGGAGTTGATTGGGAAGTAGTATGAGACGACGGTTTCTCTATAAAGGCAGGTTTCAACCGATCTATTGAAACGTTGTCGGTGTGAATACCTTTTGTATTTGGAAATATTTGTCCGCGCGTTTAAGAACGCGGTATGGGCCTGTGTAGGCCGGCGTAAGAGGCCGCTTAACAGAGTCGTTACGTACGAATACAAATTCGCAGTCTTTGAGCTGGTGCGGTAAATAGATATCACTCGGGCAGTGCCGCGGTGGTGTATAGCATAAGTTTGCCATTTTAAGGCGTAAGTCCTGAATAAAAGAGGAAGAAACTGGTGGTGTGGTCACAGCTGGCGAAAAATATTGGCCAGGTAAAGATAACGAAGTACCAAATACAAGCTCTGCAGGGGAGCATTTCAAGTCATCCTTAAGAATATTTCTTAACGATAGAAGGATGAGAGGTAATTCATCGACCCAATTATTATTCTCATGCTTCGTTGATAGCGAAGCCTTAAGGGTGCGATGGAATCGTTCCACCAGGCCATTAGCACAGGGGTGATACGCTGTAGTACGTATGTGCTTTGCACCAAGGAGTTCAGTGAATTCCTTGAAAAGACACGACTGGAACTGTGCTCCTCTATCTGTAGTAACCACTTTAGGAGTTCCAAAAATCGAAATCCAGTCGCTTAAAATAGCTTTTGCGACAGTCACAGCAGTGGTATCTTTAACAGGGATGGCAGTAGGCCATCGGGAAAAACGATCCACTATAGTTAGAAGGTAGGAATAACCGTGGCAGGTTGGTAAGGGCCCAACTAAGTCCAGGTGTATATTAGTAAAACGAGCATCAGGCTCACTGAAAGTGCCCACGGGAGATTTTTTGTGTCTATGCACCTTACACTTCTGACATTGTAAACAAGTATTAACCCATTCGCGAATGTGAACGTTCATATTCGGCCAAACGAAACGGTCCGAAATTAACTTAACTGTGGCTCTTTTGCTAGGGTGTGAGAGTCCGTGTAGGTGGTCAAAAACCTGTCTACGAAGAGACGGAGGAATATAAGGTCTTGGAGATTTGGATTTTACATCACAGTATAAGACCTTGTTACTAAAAAGGAGCTGGACATTTCTGAAGTTCTAAAGAAGTGTCTGATAACACATGCTTCAGAGTTATGTCCGCTTCCTGTTCGTCGGCGATCAAATCTTGACTGAGTGCATCAGTATGCACGACAAACATTTCAGTACGAGATAGGGTATCGGCGACAGTGTTATCCGAACCCTTAATGTACCTAATATCAGTAGTAAATTGCGATATATAGTCCAGGTATCTGATCTCCCTCGCAGTGTATTTGTCCGAATTAGTGGACATAACGGACGTTAAAGGTTTGTGGTCCGTAAATATAACGAAGGACCTACCTTCGAGGAGGTGTCTGAAATGCTTAATGGCACGAAATATAGCCAACAGTTCACGAGAAAAGGTACTGTAGCGTGACTGGGCAGGAGAAAGTTTAGCGGAAAAGAACGCTATAGGTCTACGTTTGAGAAGGAGTGACTTGTTCAATGACCGCGCCTATTGCTGTTTCGCTAGCGTCAGTGGTCAGGTAGATATCCGATTGAGGGTCGTCCTCTAAGAAACTAAGCTTAGAAAAATTGCCTAGAGCGGTTTTAGCTGCTCGAAAGGCGTCCAAGGCTTCATTCTCAAGTATAATAGTCTTATTCTTCTTCTTCTGTAATAAATTGGTAAGGGGAGTCAGGATGTTAGAACAGTTTGGAATAAACCTCCTGTAGAAGTTGATCATCCCTATAAAGCGTCTCAACTGTTTAATAGAAACAGGGACGGGAAACTCAGTGATAGCTTTAATCTTTTCAGTTAAAGGGCAATTCCATTTGCATCGACGTGATGTCCTAAAAATTCTATATGGTCTGATCCGAAGACACATTTGTCCAGGTTTAGACGAAATCCGTAATGGGACAAACGTTGAAGAACTTCGTGTAGGTGTTGTTTATGCGAGGCAGCGTCCTCGCTAGCTATCAGAATGTCGTCAATGTAATCGAAAACAAAAGGGAGTCCACGCAGAACCTCGTCCATAAGACGTTGGAATGTCTGTGCTGCGTTGCAAAGGCCGAAAGGCATTTTCAAAAATTCAAATAGACCGAAAGGTGTAGTAACAGCAGTTTTTGGGACATCAGCAGCAGCTACTGGCACCTGATAATATGCTTTTGCTAGATCTATTTTAGTAAAAATCTTTGCGCCTTGTAAACCAGAAGTGAAATCGTGGAGGTGGGGGATTGGATAACGATCCCGGACGGTGATGGAATTCAATCTTCTATAATCCACACAAATTCTATAGTCCTCCTTTCCTGGTTTAGGTACTAAATGAAGAGGGGAAGCGTAAGGACTGTCGGACGGACGAATAACACCCTCTCGTAGCATGTCGTCGAAAGCTTTCTTTGCGAATTTTAATTTGTTAGGTGCTAGACGACGAGGACGGGAAAAAACAGGTTGACCAGTGGTCTTAATAAAGTGCTGTGTTTGATGTTTAGTTGAATCAATAGATCCAGCAGGACGCATGAGGTCCTGGTACTGATTCAATAAATCTAAGTACTCTTTATTGTGGCACGTTGCCACGGTGATGCCAGTGGTAGTAAGTTTAGAATAAGTGCCAAGAACACACAGTCTTGTTAAGTTGTCAGTAAGGGAATGATTGTTCATTCGCACGGCGAGATCATAGTGCGCCAGGAAATCGGCACCTAGTATCGGCATCTGGACGTCAGCAACAGTAAAATTCAAGTAAAGTCTCGTCGCATCCCTATGTTTAGGGTAAGGGACTTCGTACCGTAAGTATTAATACTGGAACCATTTGCTGCTTGTAAGCGGAGCTGAAAAGGTTGTTGACGAGCTTTATCACGCACGGGTAAGACACTAATGGCAGCGCCGGTATCAACCAAAAAACGTAAATTATTACGCGTGTCCGTCACATAAAAAAGGCGACTAAGTTTTGGTGAAAATGCCTTGCCAGCGAGATTAGTCGCTTTCACTCGCTGGCGGTTTTGTTTTCCGCGACCGCAGTATAAGTACACGGCTTGACGCAGTAATAAGCTTTAGACCCAAATCTTCGGTGGTAGTAACACATAGTAGGAGTGGCATCCTTATCTCGGCTGGACGAGCGTGGTCGACTTCTGAAGCGCCGGCGGGAAGGGAACCGGCTTCGACCACGGCTCTTTAGAGCTAATGTTAAATCCTTAACTTGGCGCTGCAATTCCTCGACTGTTTTTTCCAAGGACCTGTGGTCTCCAGTCGCTTCAGCACTGTGTACCGGCGTTGTCTGATTATCCAGTTGCGAGAAAATACGATCCGCGGCGTCCGCTAATTGATCGATCGAGGTGTTTTTCGGACATTGGCGCCAAAATTTGGGTTATGGTGGTGGGGAGACGGTCCAGCCACAAGCTTTTTAATATAGAGTCGGCCATGGTATTTTTGCCGAG
>CAHIKZ030001487.1:765000-895578 GCA_903632075.3 Acanthosepion pharaonis
TCTACTGAGGAATACCAGATAGTTGACTATTCATATATTTATTTAGTGGCGTTTTTTTTTTTTTTTTTGTTATTGCATAATATCATGTCCGTAGCGATGTTCTAATTCGTTCGTGAGTGTAACAACAAAGATGAGCATACCTGTCGTAATAGAAAAGCATGTAATAATGATAAATGCTAATCTAAAACATTGCGAAAAGGGGTGAAACAGTATTTTAGAAACGGCATCAGACAAGCACGAACGGGCATGGTTATAAAATAGTCCCTGGATTTTCGCGTGACATCATTAATTTCAATTTTCTCTGCTATTTTTCTATCCGTTGAATAAAACATTGCCATATCTTTTAGATGTAGTTGGACAATTTCTTGTGCGTCTATTACAAAAAATGCAAGTGTGGCTCGCCAGTAAGCTTTTGATTCTATACAATCTGAATCTCTTTAGTCACATGTGCCTCGCAACACTGCATCTGATATCAACAATGATCGAACTAAAATAAAAATAACGGAACAAATATATTTTCAGGAAAATTGAATCAATAAAAAAGGTACCAAATAGTCGCTGCTATTTTGAAATATTTCGGAAGTCCAAAATGATGTATGGTCGAAATGTGATCTTAAAGCAGAAACCAATAACTAGTTTGGCTGTCCGTACGATGTACACCCACACATGCCCATACATACATGCACACGCATAGAACGTATTATCGAAAGATTCAGTGCATCTGAGTAGAGAAATTTATCATCAGATATTTTTCCAGTTTCTGACTTGAATTAGTTTATTCACTAAGCGTAGCAGCAAAATCTTGTCCGACATTGAGTATACTCACATTGTCCCAATTATCCGCACATTCAGACAATATTTCATATGAATTATATTCCGTAATTAGACTTTTTGAATGTAAGCGCAATACTAGACAGACATTGAGATCTCATCAATTAATTGGCATAATGTAGCCTTGACTTCTATACTAGTAATTATTTTCTCTTACTTCTCGCTTGTGGAACTCCCTTTCGGCTCCATGCTTTCCAACCAACTTACATCTTCGATAATTTAAATGTAATGCCAATCGCTATCTACTGTCCTCTTGATCGTTTTTTTTTTCCTCGACCCTTGGTAATGTCTCTGTTTATAATTCTGTCACACCCAGTAAACCTTTCTGCTTTAGTGGCTTCTTTGCATAGGGTTCACGCTATTGAAAACAAGTTTAATTGGGATATAATAGGCATAAAGCAATTAGATCTATTATTCAGCTGTCCCATTTATTCAAAGTAAATTATGAAGAGATTAGAAACGGGAATTTTCACATTTCGTGTAACCCAATATAAGATAAACTATATTCACAATTTAATAGTTAAGAAAGAAAAAAATATTTTCATAAAACTAGAATAGACAAAATATTAGTAAGCAGGAATGTTTCGATACAAACAGAGAAAACAGCGCTGCACTCTTCTGCGATATCAATGCTCCTATATGCCAGGACGGAGGCAAAAGAGATGAGATTCTACAGAAGGATGCTGAGAATATCATAGCCAAAGCATGTAATCAAAGAGATTTTTTTTAAAAAAGAAAATGCAAACAAAATGTTTTTGGGGAATTGTATCAACCTAAATAATAATCAAATTTATCAATTAATAATATTTTATTTTTTCTCAGCGGTCGTAGTGTACACAGTGGATTAGAGGAAACATAACGTAAAACCACATGCAGCAAGACTTAGACAGGACACTTTTGGAACTCGGTTAGTCTGTTTACACTTTACATTCATCTTTTATTGCAGCAAATGATTATTAATTTTTCGATCACCAAAAACATTTTTCCTAGGGAAGGTATACTCTAAGGAAAACCCAATTTAAGAATTTGTGGAAACTTTTTTCCCATTAACATCTGCAAAATTTAAATAAAAGGTAATGAAAAGCTGCCTAATAAGTGACAACAATTCATTGCAAATAATTGTGAATATATTCTTCAAAAAGTAAACAATTACATTTTTCAATTATAGATTTGATAAACACAACGTAAAATATTTAGGACTTACACTAATAGATGTTTCGAATACACTGATTGATCTTTTCTTTAATCTTATCACCCCATGCAAGGCAGTAATGCCACTAAAACACAGGGAGTTACCGAGTGTGAAAGAATAAGAAAAAAGAAAAACATTAAGGAACGAGAACAATTGAAAAGTAATCAAGAATGCAGTTCATAGCGGTCGACATTGTATTTAAACTTTTGACAACCAAAGTTAACTGGAAAGCATGAAGCCGGAAGAGAGTTCTAGAAATAGGAAGTGTGAGAAGAGAAACTGTTAGTATAAAATTTAAGATTACATCTAGCCAATTTAAGTGTGAATTGATGAGACCTTGGCCCCAATCTAGTACTGCGCTTAATTCCTCAAAGTTTAGATATCATAGCAAAATCTTCATCCAAACAATTGCCCATATGTCACCGAGAAAGGAAAACGTGAAATGAAATCGATTTTAAGCAATATATTTAATGATAAAAGCTATTTATCAATCTCAGCTTATTTAACACCAGGAAGCTCCAAATGAGACACTCGTTGAAGACCGAACTTTTTACACTCGTGAAATATATTTGAAAAACCCGTTTGTTGACCGCCATAAATTATTTAGTGCTTTAACTGCTGATTTATGAGATAGTCGTTCAACTCTGTGAGACCGAGCTTGACAAACTGATATAAAGAGTGAAACACATTTTCGGTCGGCATTTCATCAAAGCTTAAACAATGTGAAAGTGAGAAAAATATTAACTTCTTTTTATACTCCAGACATAAAACTGAGTACATAAGTTATTGAAATAAAGACGTACTCTCAGTTAATGTTCAGGTCACTTAAGTATATTCGAATGCATTAGTAGGAACGACTTCTTCAAAGGTAAATAATTAGTCAAGTATTTTTTTTAATTGCAATAGTTCAAATTTTAAAAAAAGTGTTTTTAAAATATGTAGTCAAATAGCAATCATAAATATGAACGTTCAGTATCATCGTAGTGGATCAAAGCGAGGGACATAGCGTGCATACGTTTCTTGTAATGAACAATAGAAATCTAGTTTACATTCTCACTGAAATTATGGCTTACGGTAGCATCACATTGAAACACGAGTTACCTTAATATCACTGAAGTTAAGAAACGTCGGGTCAGGTCAGTATCCTGAGAATTGCTTTGAATAACAGGTGCTGTAAACTTTGATGAGCGGGCGGTGTAATAGATAGTAGCTCAAAATTGTTAATCGGAGAGCCGAGTTCCAATTCCCATTGTGTTCGTTATGTTCATTTACGTGCAGATACCCTTGAATCCACCCCCTTTTCCAACCAGTTATTGTTTAACTACTAAGACTAATATCACTAAAACATTATTATACGCCCCCCCCCCCCCACAATTCTTACAATTTAAAAATATTTTCTGGCTTTAAATAACATTCAAAGGGTTGATAAACCTGAGAAAAAAAAACAAATCAATCAATCAAATACTAAAATTTTAATATGCTGGTCAAAAATTTTAAACTGGGAAGTTTAACAGAGGACGGAAAATTGCGGCACTGAAATCCGAGGGCGCAGTGGGATAGCGAAAGGCAAGCAAAGTATTGAGAACCCGAAAGATGGCATTAGAAACAAAGAAGACTACTGAACTATTACATAATACTAGTTATCCTATATGGATATGAATGTTGGATAATCTCCACACAGATGAAGAAGCGACTTGAAACAATGTAATTCTATAAAAGGATTCCGAGAATACCATAGACCGAACATGCGAGCAACGACGAAGGTTTAGAGAAAAAGAAAAAAAACAGAAATGGCACTAATAAACAACATCTGAAAGAGACAGTTGATATTTCTTGGTCGCAAAATGAAGAATGAGGGTTTGGAAATTTTGACACTCACAGGGCATGCTGAATACAAGAGGGACTGCTGCAAATGACCTACTTAACGAACTTGTGTAAATGATTGCAAGAACAGAGATACTGAAAAAAATTTCCTAGGATTAACAATGGACAGAAAATTATGGAAAGCCTTGAATACCAACAATCTGAAAGGACATAGCATATAAAAGAACATTTTTGTATGGAAGAAAAAAATACTTATCCAAATACTAAAGTATTCATGTTACCAGTCTACATACCCTCAAGCTTCAATATATATATATATATATGCTCGAATATCAGTGTATCACAATTTTTCAACTTTACCCATAAAGGCCGCAACCTAATATCATATCATTTTTTTAATTACACTGAAATTGTGGCTTACGTTAGCATCAATCACGTTGAAACACGGGTTGACCTAATATCACCGAATTTAAGAAACGTCGGGCCAAGTCAGTATCCTGGGAATTGCTTTGAATACCAGGTGCTGTAAGCTTGGATGAGCGGGCGGTGTAAAAGATAATGGCTCGAAATTGTTAATCGGAGAGCCGAGTTCCAATTCCCATTGTGTTCGTTATGTTCATTTACGTGCAGATACCCTTGAATCCACCCCCTTTTCCAATCAGTTATTGTTTAACTAGTAAGACTTATATCACTAAAACATTATTATACCCCCCACAAAATTTCCTAGGATCAACAATGGACAGAAAATTATGGAAAGCCTTGAACACCAACAACCTTAAAGGAAATAACACATAAAAGAACATTTTCGTATAGAAGAAAAAAAATACTTATCCAAATACTAAACTGTGAAGTATTCCTGTTACCCGTCTACATACCCTAAAACTTAAAGCTTCAATAACTTTACCCATAGAGGTCGCAACCTAATATATCATACCATTTTGGAATCAGGCTGACTCCATGAGTAAATTGAAAACATCCTTGTCCGGATCAGGACTCACAATCCTGAACTTTCGGATTCTCAAATTTTCATGATTGCTATTGTTTTCGGCGATATTTTACGTGATTTTTTTGCGACGAAATTTTTGGGCGTCAGCAATTTTTATAAGTTGGAAATAAATATGGGAATAATAGAAATTAATTGCGAAAGTCAACCAATGAATAAAAATAATTGTTTGTGCGTAAAGTAAGGACCTAGGCACATCAAATCGTCATTAAGTGGCGGCAGAAAAATTATCGCTGAACTTGTAAATATTAATACAATACTTAAATGCAGCGATCAATTTTGAGTTCTTCTATAGTCTGAAGTTGATTTATTGCATACGGTAGCCGTATGTCTTGCATAAAGAAATCTCCGCCAACAGAAAACCAGATTGCAATCAAGAGCCAAGGCTTCAGTGAGGAAAAGAATGCCTCATGTAAATGAAAACCCAAAGAAAACTTTCAAGGCTGAGAATTTGCAAAGACTTAGATACTCTCAAATTGCAGAACAAGCCGAAGGCCCAACCAAGACCCCTTTACTAGTTTAAAAGCCGCCATATATATATATATATATATATATATATATATATATAGCTTGTTCATTTGATTTATTCTACTATATATATATATATATATATATATATATATGATCAGAATAAATCAAATGAACAACTATAGGAACAATGTTTGATGTAAAATATGAAAAAAATATTAATATATAATATATATATATATATATATATATATATATATATATATATATATATATATAAGAATAAAGTTTCAAGTGGACTTCAAGTTTGTTATATTATTGTTTGTCTGTATATATATATATATATATATATAAGAAACGGTCTGGAAAACTCCCGATGAAAGGATAGCGTGATTGGTAAAAGACGTGTCGACGAAAGTCAGTCAAGATGCTGAATATAACATTAATCAGCTCAGTGACATATTCCATATATATATATATATATATATATATATATATATATAGTGTGTGATGTCTGTATGTATTTGAAATATATTACGTATTGTAATAATCGTTGGAATCAAATACATGCAGCTTGTCAAGTATTGTTATACTAAATTTCTTATATCATTTCAATCTTAGCGAGCTTTGTTGAATGGTGACATTTGTTTAGCTAATTCTAAAAATCCAATTGTAAAATAATCGTGTTTACTTATTTTCCTCTTTTAACCTAAATAGAAAGACTTGGTTCCTTTTTATTTGCTTTATTAGAAACTGCGAGATCATAGAAGTAGACAATGACACATACACTGCATATTTAGGTAGAATATAGCTACATAAAGGATAAAGATGATGGATGTATGGCGATATCTTTGTAAAGGTTGAATAGGTCTAGTGTGAAAGTCTATCCTTGTCTTACGTCTCTTTATATGTTTCTGTATTTGCTGGGATAAAAATATTTGGGTGCTTTCTTAGACTTTTCCACACATGAATTCATTCCCGTTACACATGCACCTATTTAAATTTGAACTGTAGTCTCTCTAAACAGAAAAGAAAACTTATTCGGAAAAAAAAAGTGTCCTGAACTGTTACGTGATATCTGTTTTCCTAGATATCACTGAATGCTGGACAATCACCTTAAAGATAAAGAAGACTCTTAAAGCAACAGAAATGTGGTTCCTCAGACAGAAAGATGCTAAGAATAAAATGGACCGAATATATGATCGACGATGAAAGTTTGGAAAAAATAGAAGCAAAAAGGAAACTCCTACTTAAAGTGACAGTTAAAATTTCTCTGACAAATAATGAGGAAAGAGGGCTTACAAAATTTGATACTCACATGACAGATTTAAAGCAAGAGCGACAGTGGAAAATAACGCATAATATACTTAGCTTGAGTAAATAGATGGCGGAAGAAAGTTTAGGAAAAATAACAAAGAGACAAATTTATTAAGAGTTCCAGAGGACAGGAAGTTGTGGAAAGCTATGATCATTTACGTTTTTAGGAGACACCACACAAAAATAAGAAGCTGCCATGATAAAACTCATAAAATCTTTTTTTTCTATAACACTGATAATATTGAGGCTCTTTAAGCTTACACATAAACAGGAAAAAATATGATAAAATATAAAAAAAACTAACCATGTCGTTTGAATTTAATGAAGTTTTCTTGTATTCGACATTTTCAATTTTCTGACAACGTCAAGATTTAAATCCAACTTATAACTTTCATTCAATTCTGTAGTTGGAGCGACAATGTAAGCCAGTGGATTTACATGTCCTTTGTTTACGATGGCGAGATTAAATCAACGAGGCTCAATTGAATGTTCAGTTGTCATTCATTAAAATCTCCATCGGAGCCTTTTAATATATTCTATTTTGGAAATCGGATATATTCACTATAAAGAACGAGGTTTTATCTTTACTTACAAAGAAGTTTGAATGAATGGGCTGCAAGTAGGACATTTGGTTGCATTTGAACTTCAATACCTACTAAATGTTAATTTAACTTCTTTTTTTTACATTAGTCGAACAGGATAGTCCAACTTCTTTTAAATGTTACCCACCAAAATTACAAAGGACGAACTTTTAAAATTTAGTAGCAGCGATCATTCAAAGTAAATCTATCAACGTTTACAAAAGTAACATTTCCGACCTTACTGTATTTTGCCTATTGTTTCTAATGCCCTTGCTCTGAGCGATTCCGTTTTCCTGATTAACTATACTTTGTTCATGAATGTCTAAGTCATTCGTTCAGATTCTTATCAATTTTATTGCCGTTTATGAGTATCAGGTTTATACCAATTTCGTTTAGTTGGGCGTTTTCCATTAGCCTTTTAGTGTTCAATTTAACTTGTTACCGATTCTCCCTCTCTTTTCTCTACTGACAATGCAATGCATATTTGAAATAGTTGTTTACTCCCCAGAGAAGTTCATTCAATGCAAACTTTTGAATTATTTTGTCCCGTTTAAGAAGTGTCCAGAACAGGAGTACTACTCTCAAGTGATATTTATAAAATGTTGCTGTTTATCGTTCAGTTCACAAATTATCCGAAGCCCCCAGAGTTATAATTTCTTGATTTTGTTTTTCCTTACCTTGCTTTATTGAATCTGATTCTAATAGTTTAAGAGATGTGTAGTAATTTCATTCGATATTCATCTTCCTTCGTTTTTCAATTGATTTTTTTTTACCACATTTCAGTGTGAAAGTTGAATATTCTCGTTTGCTGTATATATTCCAATTTTTTGATAGTTATACGACAATCATCATGCGTTTTAAGTACATTAAGTACATGTACTCAATATACATTATCCTTATGTACATTACTCCTTCCTTAATACATAGGGTCTGATCAGGACTGATTCCAAATTACAAGAACTGTGCTGCCGGTAATTTGGATATGTGCCATATCCCTTCAAGACGTTGATGATCATGGCTCTCCACAATTTCCTGTCTTTTGTATCTATCTCTTAATAAATCTTTTTTTATGTTCACCACTTTCCTCTGTTCCCCTTGCCTTTTATTTGTCATGTGAGCATTAAATTTTCCAAGCTCTCTTTCCTCATGATGCGCCATAGATGTTTCAAAGGTTTTTTTTCTGATGTTAAGTATAAGTGTCCTTTTGCTTACATTTTCTCTAAACTTTGTTGATCTAGTTATTGTCCTTAAACTAAACAGTCAGAATCTTCTATTCGCCACATAGTTTTTATCACATACAGTGATGTAATTTTGCTTTTTAAATATTAGTTACTGATACTAATATCATATTGTAACTGATAACATCGCCTGTAAAAATGATTCTTCTAACTTTTATTATACTATATTGTCATAATTGTTTCTATATTTCTGAGATGCGGTATTTTATTTACTCTATATACACTGTTTGGACTGTTGTCCTCATCTTCGTTTTCATATCCACGACGTTTCGGCCTTCTTCAGGTGATTGAAAATTCGAACTGAACCTTTTATTCCGTCAGCTAGGGTATATTGTTCTAATCACACGTGCCATGCCTCTTACAGATGTCTCAGTGTCAGTTATCTCCATTTAGCACAATTCTCCTAGTTTTAGTTCACCTCAGTTGTAGCCAGGTATTGAACTCACAACTGTCTGAGTAAAGTCACTGGATTCAATCAACGCTTTTATCCATTGAGCTGTGAGTTGAATTAATTGGGGATAAATGGTATCTGGGTTGTGATGTGTAAAACAGCTTAGGACCTACCACCATTTGCATGAGATCACCCCAACAAAAACAAAAGAATTGGCTTTGCCGTTTCAATACTTTTGGAGGGGATATATATATACACACATACACACACACACACACACACACACATATATATATATATATATATATATATATATATATATATATATAATATATATATATATATATCTCAAGAACAATTCCCAGGAATTTTTGTATGATTTTCCCACATTTATATATTTTCCTATATATATATATATATATATGAGAGAGAGGAACAACACCTAATGGCATGAAGCCTTAGTTTAGACATGGAACAGACTATCCTCATTTACTGTTCTGCTTATATTTGTATACGCACAATCCAGATATTGAGGACTTTTATCCTATATATAGCACACTTTAAGAATATATTTTATTGGACACATATTATATATATATATATATATATATATAGTCTATCCGTTTGAGTCTTGGCGCATATCTGTTTTTGATAAGTACGACAACTTACAAAATCCGTTTTTTTTTTTAAGTAAGTACCTCTTTTAAGTATGCTGCTAATACTAATCAATTTTTATTATAAATAAGAAGTTTAAACAAAATACTTTTCCTTTGATTACGTAACTGTTGTGCTGAACGTGATTCCGTGGCTTGGATGCTCACTGTGAGGAATATAAACATTTGTCAGAATTCATTGTCAGACGTTCATTAAAGGGTAATTTGTGAGAACTTGCTATATAAAATATAGCTTTTTTTTTCTGAATACAAAATATAAGCCTATTTCAGCAAAAAAAAACATTCATTGTTCGTCCTTGTAACGTAACATCCTAATATGTAAGCCGCAGCAGCATTTGCACAGGATTAACGTAAACTAATTCAACCTTAAAAATATAAAAATAGTATATTTTTATATATTTTTTAGTTTTTCTTTGAAGGAAAGTCGGTATAATTTGCCGTGAAATATTGTTATATTTACATGCATAAACATTTTAAAGTCCTATGAAACACAAGCTGACTACATTTCTAGCCCTATAAAACAAAATCTGACTACATTTCTAGCCCTATAAAACAAAATCTGACTACATTTCTAGCCCTATAAAACAAAATTTGACTACATTTCTAGCCCTATAAAACAAAATCTGACTACATTTCTAGCCCTATAAAACAAAATCTGACTACATTTCTAGCCCTATAAAACAAAATCTGACTACAAGCCCTATTTGACTACATTTTAGTCCTAGTCCTGACTACATTTTTAGTCCTATAAAACACAAGCTGACTACATTTTTAGTCCTATAAAACACAAGCTGACTACATTTTTAGTCCTATAAAACACAAGCTGACTACATTTTTAGTCCTATAAAACACAAGCTGACTACATTTTTAGTCCTATAAAACACAATCTGACTACATTTTTAGTCCTATAAAACACAATCTGACTACATTTTTAGTCCTATAAAACACAAGCTGACTACATTTTTAGTCCTATAAAACACAATCTGACTACATTTTTAGTCCTATAAAACACAATCTGACTACAATGAAGTTATGTATTGGCTAAAGTTCTCTTTTTAATTTTTATTACTATGTAAGAAAAGAGAAAAATATTCTTTAAATCTTCGTATAATTTTAACGTATTTTAATTAACTTCTGACATTGTTGTCATTTTAAACTTATTTCTCCATCGACGATAAGTAATCTGTGTCTTTTCCTTTCGTATTTTAGACGACACAGAAAAAATAAAACTTGTCTATGGCATTGTACACTAACGTACCAAATGCTTTGGATTAGTTGCTGGACCTCTACCCTGACAACACAAAATTGCATGTTAATGTATACTGTCTCGATAACTGTCTGCAGCTTTCTAATTGATGTACACAAGAAGAACCTTGCATGCGAATAGATATCTCTATTATACCCTTTAGGCTCACAACGGGTGAACGTGGTAGTCACAGGATTCGCTGCAATTGTCAAGAAGGCAACAAACCAATTCTGGCTGGCTTACGCCTGCAGACAATGTGTATCATCCTCCTGGAACTGCTGGCGTATATGGAGACTATGAACGGGTTCAAATGGTTGCGATGTCGTGCAAAGTTGCTAATTGGTGCTCAACGGTAAATAAGGGGGTTTAGGTGAATCAGGGATCAAATCATAGACATACATCATGATGGAAAAGCACGGACCTGCATTAGGAGTATATGTTGGCATTGGGTTTTCGAACCAAACCCAGATCCTGCTGTAAGGTCCCCAAAACTGGAACCATGTTGCTTCGGATCGTGCTACACGTTGCAAATCATTCAATGTCCAGTTAGTGTCTTTATGAACCAGGATTTCGGGTACTATCGGGTTAAGTATCTCATAGAACCACAATAAGGCTGAAAAAATATCATCTGGATATGTATTTACAGTATTGAATGCGGATGTGATTTGACGCAGGTTACCAATGCTTTAGACAACTCTAATCTAACGCCAGCGGTTATGATTAATGACCTGCGGTCGGCTATCCCGCTTTCCACCATTGGCGCTAATGCCTTCCATCTGATATATCTAGAACAAGTGTGATATCGTAGATTGAGGGATATAAAATATCACCAGGATTTCATAAATGGTAAGCCCCAACCATATGGTATCCATTATTATGCCGCGTTCGAACACTGATAATGGACTTTATCTTATCGCGAACAAACTACCAAATTGTTCCATTGTAATAGTTTTTTTTTTCTCTAGCACTTCTCGCCTCTAAAACACACAATCACCTGATTGCTTTCCTGTCAACTACGACCTTAAAAATGTCAATCATCTTAAATCTGTTATTTTATTGTCCTCAATAACTTTTTTTTCAATTTCTCCCAGTCTCTTGCGTCTTAGTGGCTTTGTTGCCTTGCTTGGGGTGAAATGATTATAAAGCAACCAAAAGAAATGTAGAAGACGTTAAGATACGATGATGATGTCTATTATTACCTTTACATGTAGTGGTAATATTTTTTACTTTAAAATCAACACTGTTATTAAAATCTGATAATATGCAAATAAGCCAATGCGATTATTAATTCAGAGGAGAGAATATTCGAGAATGGCTGATAAAGAACCCTGGGTATTAATTTAGAATTTGCGGAAAGAAAACTTTCATAGAATTGTTGATTATGTGAATATAAATTTTCCATTTATTTTTTACTTGTGGCTATGCGAAGCCTATTGAGAACATAAACTGAAATAGGTCACTCGCAGAATATTTTAGAATTTTAATAAGAAACAATTGCAATGGATTTAATCTCAATAAGAACTCAATTCAAAAAAATCACAAAAGGTGAAAAGGTGCATAAAAATGTCTAGATTTAGGAAGTGTTTTAACACCGGAAGGAAAGTGTGATACGAATATCCGAAGGTGCCTTGACATAGAGAATTATGCCTTCCAAATCTAAGCAATGTGTTCAGAAACAGAAAAATCTCATTAGGAAAAAAAAAAAAAAAAAACAGTACTGAGTTATTATGTAATATCGGTCTTTCTAGAGGAAGTGAATTTCGCACAATCTCCTTAAAGGTGAAGAAATGATGCGTGTCAATAGAAATGTTGCTCTACAGAAGAATGCTGAGAATGTCACGGACTAAACATGTGAGCATTAACGAAGTTTTAGAGAAAATGGAAACTATTAGAAAACAGGATTAACAAAGTTTTGGCCGTTGTACGCCTCGGCCTTCTTCGGGTAATTGGAATTTCTAACCGAACTCTTTATTTCGTCCACCGGGGTAGATTGTTGTAGGTGGACGAAGTAAAGTGTTCGGTTCAAAATTCCAATCACTTGAAGGAGGTCGGAGCATTCAATGAACATGAGGATAACAGTCCAAATAATGTAAATAATGTAAGCAATCATAATACCTCATCTCAGAGATATAAAGAGATACGACTGCTGACATAAACACAAGCAAATGTAATAATAATAATGAACATTATAATAATAAAGTAATCAATAATAAATGAGCCTTTTTTTACTCATTATTATTGATTACTTTGTTAATTAATCGAGTAATAATTGAATAAACAACAATATAAAATAGCTACAAATAACTACAGCCAAATCTCCAATAATTTCTGCGCAATCGCTACTAGAATAACTTGAAACATAAAAACAAAGATCTGTGACCTGAAGATTGGATTTAAGTACGAAACAGACTGTTGCCGCTGGGGGTTGAAATCAAAATATAATTTTATATTTACATACGCTCTACACCTTACATTTACGGACTAAACTAAAGTATCTAATATATCATACCTTAAAACTATATATTTTTTCATATATATATATATATATATATATATAGTAAGACGGTGAGCAAAATTTCATTGGTCAGGATGAGGTGTTTTAATGGAGTGTCACACACTCCCTATCGCCTGTGTGGACTGACTATATCAGTAGCTATATACAGTGAGCTCAGGATATACTTGGGGCCTTGCTTCGGGAATTACTAGCCTGCCACCAGATCCCCTGCCTTTCAGTAGTGTATTCTCTTTTACAATAAGATTACCTTCTTTTCTCTACGTCCGTGTTGCTGTTCCTTCACTCGCGTACCACCTTTGCTTGTTTGTAACATCTTTAAGGATACATCATTTATATATATATATATATATATATATATATATATATATATATATATATATATATATATTATATATATAGGATTTTAAATTTTTATTCTTCAACATTTAAGAATACATTTGAGCTTTTGTTTTTTCTAATGTCTCCCAGTTTCTTGTGTACTGTTATGGTCCGATTCCTTGTACCACGATGATAGACCAAAGTAAAACCAATAAAGAAGAGCACGGATATGGAATAACACGGATATATTACAAACAGGAATATATACAGAGAAGTAGAAGTGTTAGTACGAACAATCAGGTTTAGTAGATAGAACAATGTAGTCTCGACCAGTATCACTATTTCAATATCTTGCAGTCTGAACGCGACTCTGTTTCAGACTGCCTCTGACTCGACTTGAACTGCTGACTCCCGCCTAATTGAGGAGCAGTATTTATTAAGTATGGAATAGTCCATTATTATTATTATGGGTAAGATCCCATAACATGTACAAAGTTACCGCTCTTACAATAGCCACATTACGTGGCAGTATCTTTACTTTTACAATGTTCACAAAGATAAAATCTGACTGACTCCTTAAAAAAGTATAATGATGCTGGAAATATGGTCAGTTAATTTTACCATTCCAGAAAGCACTCTTGTGATGACCTGTTTTTTTATTAACAGTCCCATCAAACCAAAAACCTGGAGAATTGCTGCGATATCTGAGTTCAAATAGCACAGTCCTTACCTTAACATCCAGAGAGTTCAAAAACGTTTACGGTCTTGTGGTTGATGAATTATTTTCAAACTTACAGTACCTTTGCCATGGACAAACGGGGGAAAGCCTGTACCTATTCTATCATTATTTCCAGTCGAATCGATTACATTCACTTACGTACTAATACCCTTGGGAAAGGTATGAATACTCTTTTTCTCCCTCCAGCTATGGGTAAATAGTAATGCAAACCTCCTGCGGGGGAAAAATCTGCCTCGTCAGTCAGGTATCGAATGATACATGATCGTCTAAGCCTGTATCATGCATGGCACATAATTGATTGACATATAATAATCTACACTTACATCATCCTCTTACGTTCTCCCGTACGATAACAGTAGTTAAGCAACCTTGAGTACCATCAGTACCTAGATGGGTGACCTTTTGAAAATATAAGTTGCTGATAATGGCAGGGAACGCCGTGTTCCAGTTCCGGTTGTGTTCGTTATATTCACTTTCGAGCAAATATTCTTGGGACTTTTACCCCTATGCTATGGGTTAATTAGTAAGACTTGTTTTGTTAATCATTATTATCTCAAAAAAATTCTTACAAATCAAAAAAATATTTTTTTTTAGCTTTAAATACCCTACAAAGGGTTCATAAGCTGTTGAAAATGAATCATTGAATTAATCCATCCTCTTATGTGGATAAAACAACATCATTCAATAATCTTCTACCTTGCCTACTTCTTAAGCCTTGTATTGAGTGAATATATTTATCAATTGACAAATATATTACGTTTTGTGTCATGCATAGACTCGGTTTTAAAAAGACGAAACCTTTTCTTCACAACACTTGACAATTTCTTTCTTACCCACAGACACGCACCTTTTCTCTCTAGCTTTCTCAATGTTTACATCAGAAATCACCAAAATGTTCTGCAAGCATTATTGTAAGAGCTCTTGTCTTATCCAGAAAAAGTATTAAAAAAGATGTGTTCATTATTCAAGTATAAATAAACTCAAAACTTGCAAGTAATTTGTGAGCGTCGAAGTGTTTAAATTCTGTTAATTAAACCATATTTCTAACACAATTACATACCCACATGCGTAGCATATTAAAACTGAGCCAAACTTTATTTTCTTCCCAATAATGGACAATATTGCAAAACATGCCAATACGAATCCATAATACAACAAACACCGTTTAAATCAGTGTCTAATGGTTAGAAATTAACATCATTATTGAAATATTTTACCAATCAGAGAAAAATAAAAACCCTAGTTTTCTCGAGCCTAGTTTCGAGAAAATCTTCTTATAAAAACCCACAGATTTCGACTTTCAGGGGCAGAGATGCGGCTGTCTTTAAGCCTTTGAAACACAAGAGAAGATGTGGCTACGAGAGCTGAGAAACATGTGTCAGTGACTTCAAACGAATCCTTTCCAATAAAAAAAAAAAAAAGTAGAGACGGTCAGTGAATCTTCGCTGACAATCCTGTGCCGGCGTCTTCAAGCGAACCATCTCCAATAACAGAGGCAAAGTCGGTAAGCGAATCATCGCTGTCAGTCAGGAGTTTCTCAACGACGGCTTACTCTGGATCAACTATTAAAAGTATTTTTTTATTGTGGTCGAACTATCCAAAGACTTTAACTTAAGTAAGTAATATTTTTACTCCTTTTTGACTCTTTCTAATTCATATACATATGTTCCTAAATAAAAAATGATGGATTTAACATGCCTAGCCATGTTTTCTTATTTTATTTTCTTATTATTTGGAATTCGAACTTACTGATTTTTAATAGAAAAAAAAACCTGAACGACAGAAATTCCTACAAAATCTTCCTGATTAGATCATCTTATTTTTATACTAAGAATTTTTTTTCCGTGACTTTCCATTTCGTCAGTTCCTACCTATTGACATTCACAGAAGTAGACGTGTTACCATGGAGAATAGGGTGGCCCAAGCAGAAAAGGGCAGACAGTGATCAATGACGTCAGCAAAAACTCGCGCATCCATTGGTCAAGTTTCCATAACAAATAAACGATATCGCTGCACTCCAGGACCATTTATAATTGCGAATACACATTTCCAACACTACCAGAAAGCGTGTGTCTGTATACAGAAATACATATGAAAGGTTTAATTAGGTAGCAGTTCTCTATTAGTGTTTTTTATAAAAGTCCATGGAAAACTTGTTTTTGAACATTTTACTTCTGTGTGGGTAACAGTATCTTAGCTGTGTTTTTGCTGTTATACCAACTTTTCGGCCATTGTATCCTCCGACCTTCCTCTGGGTAAGCTACAACAATAACTACAAGTATTAAAATGAGATTTCGACGATATCCCTTGACATGGAGATTGGAACGAGAACAGTTTACCTCCATAGATTAAATAAATTATTCAGTTCAGAATTTCCTGTAGGTTACTCAGATCAATATACACTCGAAGAAGGCCGGAGTGCACAACGGCCGAAACATTGTGATATGACAACAAAGATGAGGACACTATTGCAAATATAAATGGTGAAAATAATGCATTTGAAGATGTTTTAACACCCTTCTCCGCGAATTATTTTTTGAAAAAAAAAACTTCATCTTTTGACGATTTTTTAAATTGTTTTTAATATAGTAACTAATAAATTTGAAGTATCTGAGCTATGGCTAACGTCTCTACCAGTCATATGAGTCAACAATTGGACTCATGTCAAGCTCAGAAGGGCATCAAATGAATCAAGATCCGCGTATAAACCCGTCTATAGCTGGTTTTTGGACCTGTTTATTCGTTTGTGCCTGAAAAAGATACTTATATACACGTCTACGCCGGGGAAGGGATTAAATCCTGTCTGAATTTCTGGAATAGAGATTTATCATTATTTACACGCAAATTATTATCCTCGCCTTTGTTATCAAAATGTTCTGCACTCTACGACCTTCGTCAGAGTCATGTATAACCTATGAGGACTTCCGAACTGACCCCCTTTATTTATGTTTTACTGCTCGAGATGAATCTAGTCTAGTGCTTATTTTTCGTATATTATATTCCGCGACCACCAAGTCCAAGTACACTCTACCTAACCTGTGGATTGAACTTGTAATTTCTATCTCACTAAATTCATGAATCAACGTTTTAATCAAGTTCCCATGGGACATTTATCCGTGGAAAACGCTTGGAGCTCTAAAGCTAACCTTTAAATTCTGTTTTTAAAACACGTATCTGTATATCGGCATGAAAAAAAATTTCGAAGCACGAGTATAATTTTTAACTGAAAATTGAAATTTCTCTCTCTTTCTCGACTCCGGAAATCTTTTAAGGACCAAGTCTTTTCAAGACCTGGGCGATTATGGAACTCCACAACATCCTCTCTTTTGTTATTCTAAGTAACGTTTGGTTCTTTACCATCCGTTTTTAGGGGTGGTAGCACCTGTTAGGTTCCTGGCTATGGGCAAATCCTGAACCTCAAAACTGGGTCAAAACACTATCAAAGTATAAAAATACATTTTTATAGTAAAAATTTACACCATTAGATTTTAATAGTAAAAGAATTCCAGCGATAGATTTGATTGTAAAAAAAAATCCAGCAGTAGATTTTAATTGTAAAAAAAAATCCGGCAGTAGATTTTAATAGTAAAAAAAAAAAGCAGCAGTAGATTTTAATAGTAAAAAAAAAAAAAAATATGCAACAGTAGATTCTAATTGTAAAAAAATATATATCCAGCAGGAGATTTTAATAGTAAAAAAAAATATGCTGCAGTAGATTTTAATTGTAAAATATATCCAGCAGTAGGTTTTAATTGTAAAAAAAATCCAGCAGTAGATTTTAATAGTAAAAAAAAAAAAAAATGCAACAGTAGATTTTAATTGTAAAAAATATATATATATAATATTTTTAATAAAAAAAAAAAATATGCTGCAGTAGATTTTAATTGTAAAAAAAAATATATTTTAATAGTAAAAAAAAAAAAGCAGCAGTAGATTTTAATAGTAAAAAAAAAAAAAAAAAAATGAAACCGTAGATTTTAATTGTAAAAAAAATATATATCCAGCAGGAGATTTTAATAGTAAAAAAAATATGCAGCAGTAGATTTTAATTGTAAAAAAAAAAAAATATCCAGCAGTAGATTTTACCAATGTTCACAAGAAAATTAAATTTCGTCATTTAATGTCCCATCAGGAGCTGATATGCCGTTAAGCAAACTTAATCAAACCATCCATTTTTCCCATGTTCTCTCATCCATCCTCACAAACTCATGAAGTAAGATACTCGTTGTTTCTCTGTGCTTCTCTCGCCTCCACAATGTCCAGTTAGAGTTCAATCCTTTGCATCTTCTTTTCCAAGAATTATCAATTGTCTCCTTCCGATTGTAAGTATATAATTGTTATTTACTCTTCCTATTTCCTTCAAGAATTTCTCTTTTCTCACTGATTCTAACGAATCACTTCTTTATCTGTTATTAATTTCCTTTAAAAATGTATTTTAACAACCGATTAATATATTCTGTCCTGTGGCTGTTGAGTCCTCTCATCACTAATTTCTCAGAAATTTTCTCTTTCTGATTGTAAGTACAAGTTTCGTTGTTGCTCCTGTTTCGCCTAAAGAATTCGTCTATGCTCATAAATTCTGTCGAGTCACTTGTTTATCTGTGAGTCAATATACTAGATTTTTCAAAGAATGTATTCAACAACTGCTTGATGCAATTCTGCCGAGAGAAAGATTTCACTTGACTATGTAAACCAGCGTTGCGTCATAACAACGGACTAGATCTAGAATGGTAAACACAAGACATTGACACAATTCCCAGTATATCATTTTTCCTATATTGTCTGTTTTTATCTTTATTTAGTCATCTTAAAACATCACTATGATGAGCAGAACCGGTGCAATTGTCTAATGCACCCTAAATATATGATACGCCCCCATTCTAGTACATCTCTTTTTTTATAAGGTGGTGTTCATAAAATACTAATTTTATTGTAAACAAATTCTGTACAATAATAGATCAGATGCAAAATAGGTGAACTACTCAACAATAAAAATTGAAAATAAATATAATGTATCTAAATACAAATTAGAGACATGGCATAACAGATTATTCCATCTTTAATAAATAAACAATGTTTTGCGGCAATTTTTAACATCAACTGGCGATTTTTCTTGTTAAAAAAAAGTTAAAGAATTTTAACACATTCAATATTATTGATAAAAACAATTGTGAACGTGATAAAGTTATTTTTCGAGAGTTGGCAAAACAAATTTACAGATTTGGGCGAAAAACAAAGACCACAGAACGACCGAAGAGTTTGGGGTGCACAATTAATTACAACTTCACCAACCGCGACGCGAATGAGTCCGAAATTTTATTGTCAGTAACTCTAAAACGGTAGATTTTATCAAAATTTATTTGTTATTTCCGAGTTAAGCATGTACATTTACACATAAATGGAACTATTCGGGAATTTTTTTTATTAGAAACTGAGCGGGAGATTGAACTGCAAATTAATCTTTTGACGTTACAAGTTGAAAATTATTCTGCCACCCTCTAAAACATATATTTCTCTTTGTTGCTTCTTTCAAGATAATTTGAATTTAGTCATTGAGTCATCGTATATTATTTATATTATAAATATTTACAAAAAAATATAGCCAATATTATTGCCTTCAGAAAACTCGATCATTTGGTTTGTATTTAAATGGACCCCATGCAATGACTTTGCAAAATTGACTGGAAATTCTTCAAATTATAGCATTTTAACGATACTGCGTTACGAAAAATGTAACATTTGACATTTTTTGTTTTATGATTTGAACAACAAAATGCACAAAAAAATGTCATTATCATACAGAAAATTGTATATATAAAAAATAGGAAAACAATGTAATTATTATATAATATTGCTTGAGTTATTTCCTTTGAAAATACACACGTACTCTCAAGTTTATATAAGATCTGCTTAAAGATTGTCTTCTTTAAGAACTACAGCATTCATTCACATAGCGCCATTTTTAATTATTGTCTTGAGAAATCTCCTTCTTAGATATTTTTGAAAAGATGAACGCCATGCACATTTTCTATATGTGATGAGGCTATTATACGTTTGTTTATTAAAAAGTTAAATTATTGTCGGTAACTCCAAAACGGTAGATATTATCAAAATTTCTTTATTTTCGAATTAAATATGTACATTTACATTTAAATGGAATGTTCGGGAAATTTTTTATTAGAACCTGAGCGCAGGAATTGAACTGCAACTTTTGACGTTACGAGTTGACATTTGTTATGTCACCCAAAATTTTTTATCATTAAATTTTCAGTTGTGCTTAGTTTAATTTGTAACGTATATAAATGTAGGTTGAAATAAAAAAAAAATAAAAATTAAGGTACTGCCCGGGGTCCCCAATTATGCTTGCTCCCACCGGTCAGAGGGTTCAGGGATAGTACTGACCGGCCTTAAGATGGGCTTCATAAGCTTGTTTCTCTCTTCCTATGTGCTATTTACTATTTCCTCTGTTATATACATTCTTTCCATGCCGACGCATTTCTTGGCGGGATGCAAAGGTAATTGATTCCGCTTCGCATTGTTTGAAGAACCTTATTATTTGTCCGATATAATTTCGACATTACATATTTTCCGTAAACTGTTCATTTTCTTTAAAGGTTTCTTTGCCTATTTCCTTCCTCGCCATTACGGTGTTTGTCCTCATTTTAACATCATCTGTGGTACGAGCAATTTTGTAATATTTTCGCTGTTCCCTTGTCAGTATTTTTTTTTCAAATCCAATTTTGAAGCACAGTCCTCCAGACTGCTGTATTCTCATTTCTCTTCATTTCCTTCTCTTCTCAATACATTGGCGCAAATACTCCTATGAAAGATATGGTTCAAACTTCTCCCTTTATCTGTGGATTAAATAGTAGAATTTGTATTTTTTCCATCTCAAAAATTATTAATGCAATATTCACTCGCAAAATAAACTCATTGTTACGATCCAAAATTTGTTTTCATTAACTCACAAATTATTGATAAACCATAAAAAAAAACCAAATTAATCAATCGTGACATCTTTCGATACATGACTGGCGAGGCAGATTCTTTCCCGCAATAGGTTGCCATCCAAGGATATAGAACCCGGTATGTCATGCTATTTCCCATAGCTAGGAGGAGAGAAGAGGAGTCATATCTTTCCCAAGGGTATTAGCTCGTAAGTGAATGTAATGGAATCAACTGCAATTCGAAATCGGCTCTCCGATTCCTAGAATTACAGTCAGATCCATTATATTCAATTACGTGCTAATAACATTGTGAAAGGTATGAATCCTCTTCAATCAGTACCTTCTGTACAGTACCTGTGTGCATACTTCATGGGAATTAGCGCCCCATCTGCCTTCTTAAATTTTCCAAACATCTAATTTCTTTTCTATTCCCGAACAAAACATATCCTCTCTTCTTCACTATTGATGCGACCGATTCCCGTACGATCAATCAAGTTAAGCAACGTCAATCCTGGTCAGTACCTAGATGGGTGACCGTTTGGTAATACCAAGTGCTCTAAGCTTGGATGCGTGGGTTTTGTAATGATTTGTTATCCGTTGGATTCGTTTTATTCAATAACGCATAAATGTTCTTGGGAAATGCGTGAATACACACCTTTTGCGCCCAGCTATTGTTTAATTAGTCTTATATCAGTAAACCATTAATATCTAATATATATATATATATATATATATATATATATATAATCGAAGAATATTTTCTAGCTTTAAATGAGCCGTAAAAAATGAATCAATCAATCAATCAATGATTAACTACACAGGTATGTCTTTTAGATTTATTTACATTCTCTGGAATATAAATGTATAGAAAATACGGTGGTCACAAAATGAGGAATCAGTTTTTATTGACTGTAATATGGAATTGACTCCCCACTTTATATGCCCGTTATAATTTATTGTTTGTTTATCAAATTGTAATTAGGTATGAATCCACCTCCCCCACGCCCCAGATATGAGTTAATTTGTATGACTTCTTAAACTTTTGTTATTACAAAAAGTCTTAACATCTAAAAATATTTTCTGGTTTTAAATAACCTGAAAAGGGTTGATAAGCCATAAAAAAGGATCAATCAAATCTTAAAAAAAACAAAAACTTCATTCTTGTTTGTTCCTTGAACTACTTCGGTGTATTACAGCAACCAAGTGCAGTTAATGTTCTGACTGATCTTTTCAGTATTGGTCACACTGTATAAGGCTTAAGTGCCACTTAAGGTAGTTTTGCTGAATGTGAATGCTGTAAGAGCGTATAGGGAGGGTAAAAATGTTGTATATTCTGATGATTAAATAGGTTATTCAAAGATTTGGAAGACCTTTATGTGATTTCGTTAAGTCTTAGTCTTCTTTGTTAACATCCAAAATGGAATTTTTCCCTGTCTTCAGAAAATTTCGATATTTTTTTCTTCTTAGAGAAGAGTGCCTACTTGAGTTATTTCCTGCTAAAGTCCACTGCTGACATGTAGTGGAAAGATTATATTGAAACAATTGCTAAATCTACTGCTAGGAAAGTTGGTCCACATTGTCGTACTAGACAGTTTTCTTTCTATTTTATATTTTTTATAAGTCTACTATTCGTCCATGATTCGGATATTGCTGCCACATATGGTCTGGTTCACCTGGATGTATTTAGAGATTATTGATAAAATTCAAAGTTATTGTACCTGTTCCGGCTTCAGTCACTTCCTCATCGCCATAATGTCGCCCCGCTGTGCCTTTTTTCTATAAATACTTTCATGGTAATCGTTAGGATGTATTTTACTCCATTGATTTCCTGTCAACTTTGAATTTAAATTTTTCAAGATCACTGTCGATCGCTATCTACTGTCTTCTTGATTCCTATTCTTTTATTTTTCTTCCTTCTTTGATAATGCCTGACTTTTTTTTATTCTTTTAGACTCAGTAATCCATTATGTCTTAGGGGCGTTATTGCATTACTTTAGATGAATTGATTAAAAAAGAATTATATAAATTGCCGGTAGTTTTGCCCTGAATTACATGTTTTATACAACATTTTCACCCTTGACGCCTTTATTCAGGATATCATCATTAATTTTCTTCTTTTGGCATAGGTTCGTATGAATAGAATATGTATTTGTAAGAAATCACTTCGCAGATCAGGTGTCATTGACGTATTTTAGTAAATATATATATATTTTGTTTTTGTCAGGAGTCAAATATATTGCTGGTAATATATTTACTTTTCCAAAAATGTATTACTGGTAATATATTTTACTGTATTGCTACTATTTTTAATATAAAAATCTATTTTTATATTTTCATGGTCTTTTGGTTCCAGATTAGGTTTTACCTATTTGCCCATACCTGGGACCCTAACAGGTGCTACAGGACACTTGATTTTTGGTGTCAGGAGGATACTTATTAATGCGGTTTACATGGAAGACTTCAGTAGACGCCTTGTTCTTTGCGTTGGGCTTTTATTTGAGCAGGATTTTTTTTTTACTCCTTCTTCAACCAATGAGTCTGTCATTGAAAAGGTTTACTAATTGGAGTTGTTGCACGTAAAAGGAGAAAGAAGTAGTTTAATTTAAGAGGAGGTGTAGAAAGATTAACGGTTAACCCTAGATTTATAGACGTTCTGATTGCAGTGATCCAGGAAGTTTATTCTATGAAGCAGATGTTCTTGGAAAGAAGCTACCCTAATTAAACTTCTCCCTTACTAATGGAATACAAAAGGAACGAGAAGAATTCCTCTCATTATACATGATATGACGAGACTTATCTGTGAAGTCATGGTGACTAGAACTAAGGTACGTAGCCCATCAGAACACAATAAGTGCGGTTGTCTTTTAGCGGTGACTGCTGGAAACCTGAAAAAGCATTCTTTCGGTTTTAATATGATCTAAAGTGTTGTGTTGAATAGTTATGTAATATCAATCCTTTTTAATGGTAGTGAATGCTGGACAATCTCCTCACAGATGAAGAGAAACTAGGGTAATAGAAATATAGTTTACACTAGGATGAAAAAATGCCATGGACAGAGCATGTAAGCAACGAAGAAGTCTAAAGAAAAACTGGAAGGAAACAATACTCATCCACAACATCAGAAAGACAAAGCTGAACTTTCTTAGACACGTAATGAGGAAGGACGGCTTGGAGAATCTGACACTCACAGAACATCAAAGGAAAAAATGATAACGGAAGGCAGCGAGCGGAACCAGGTGAGAGGATTTGCAAAAAAATGTTGCTAAGGGCTATATGAAATAGGAGGTTGTGGAGAGCCATAATCCCCCACATTCTAAAGTGACACACATGCAGAAGAAGCTAGTTGTAGCGTTATTCTATTAGTCCCCCTCTTGGCTTAAGTAAAAAAAAAAAAAAAAATTAAATTTCTTTTTTCCTGAGGCGGGTTAATCTCTTTAATCTAAACGTTCGGTAATGGAAAAAAAAATATTTTTGACATTTTTTAATTCAGAAATGATCACAGCATATTTGCTTTCTCAACTTGCATGTTGTGGTTTAAAAATCAGGAAAAAAAAGGATTATCAGTGATTAGGAATTACTGCAAACATTTGTAATTCAATACGATTATTCGACATTGACCTATTTTGAATATACTTGACTGTAATAGTCACAACGTTTAGTATGTTGTAACCTCCGGCTTTCAAAACGAGGACGCAAGCCTGAATAGATCAGACTATAATTGTTAATTAGATAAATCCATACAAAGAATCAATTTGAATACTATATATATTTAGTAAGGAATTATTGATTACTTTTTTATAATCCGATATTCGTCTTTATTATTATGAACATTATATTTGATGGATACGTGTATTTGACATATACCGGCCTACGCAATCGAAAGTTTTATTATTATACATGTATCCATCTAATATAAAATGTAGGCAAGGATCTAACTTTTGTTTCTCTAACATTGAGGAAAACAACTTTATCCCACTCAGCAATGTAAGATCTCACAACAAAGCAAGGCTCTTTTTTTTTTTTTTTTTTCTTTTTAAATGCACATATCTCGTTGGGGCATATCGGATCCTATAACTGCTAAATTTGTAGGAATCCTTCTACTCGGGATTTTGTTAAATGTAAAAATTCGGAGTGTTGGGATTCGATAGAGTAACATAAAAAAATTGTTGTGGGACTGCTTGTAACTCGGCCGTTTAGAATAATCCCACGATTTTCATTGAAAGAATAAAAACCAGTAGAAAAAGACAGCGTAGTATTAACAAATAAACATTAGTTTAATAAAAGGACGAGAAAACAAGAATTTGTTTACAGATTTAAAAAGTAATGTCTTTTTGTTTTCGTTAAGAAAGTTCTGGAATAGTATATAAATTGTATTTGTGTATGTATGTGAGAAACAGTGTCATATATCTATTTGTGTGAAAGAGTCAGTACGTGTGTGCGTGCTTAGTAGTAACGGGGATACAAGAGAGAGTTGAAATTTAGTACTTACTTGGAACTGTTTTGCATTATTTTGGAGCGGTTTCTTTGTAGTTTGTCTGCGTGGTAGATTTTATACGTGAGTTTTTTTTCATTTTTTCTGTAAGAAAATTGTCTCCAGAATTACATTATGCATTTCTTCCTAATTGGCCCTAAAAAGACACAATATATGTCTTCTTCTACGTCTGCACGACATTTTGGCAGTATCTACCTAAATCAAGATGGAATATTTTATTAAATATTTTAGTGGACACGACAAATTCATTTTCCTACCCAAAATATCAATTAAATTATTTCTCAGGAATTAAATAATTTTTATAATCCGACAATATTTCTATACTATTAATATTATATTTAATGGATGGCTATGCATGCTTGTGTGGACATCATTGATTGTTTTTGATTTTTAAAACTGTGTAATGGACGTCACAGTGGAGTAATGGATAGCGAGGAATCGGAGAGCAGAGTTCGAATTCCAGTTGAATCAATTATACGTCCTAATACTCTTGGGAAATCTGTGAAGCCTCTTCTACTCCCGCCAGATATGGGTAAGTAGCAGTACAGACCTGGATTGAAGCGGTCTCTTTGTAGCTTGTCAGCGTTGGATGGCAACTGGTCTACAGCAGGGAAAAAATCTGATTTGTCAGTCATATATCGAAAGATACATGATCGCCTAAGCGTGTATCACACCTGGAACATAATGAACTGAATGGATGTCTATTGGCCTAGGCAATCGTAAGTTTAAAGAAAGAAAATAACAATTTAAGAAAAAAAAAACATGTATGTATACTTAACGATCTTTAACACCTAAATTTTATGTTTATAATAATAATAATAATAATATATTTTGTAAAATACATCTTTTCGAAGAAGAGGAGGGAGTCATCAGGGATGTTACAGAATTTCGGGACTCTCAACATCATATTCTCTCCTCCAAGCAGGGCTGATCGGATTCTGATCCTCCCTTCAACCACAGGCTTTTACAAACTTTGCCTCCATTCTGATGCTGGTAAATTTTGACTGTTAGGTGGTAATGTATGTTTATACTTTTTTTTTGTCACATTACACACCGCCGATTATGTTTGAGCTCTGCTAGACCGCTATCTTTATATGAGTTTTATATGCTCAAAACTGAGTTGGGCGCCAATTTCATTACCAGGATAATAATTCACAGTCCTGGCAAGTTTGGTTTTTCTCCCCGATTCAAGAAAGGGAATTTGTCTACTCCATTTTTCTTTTCTTATATCGCACGCGTACCCCCCACAAAATATAATAATCAAAAAAAATAATTCCTACTGGCTACGTTAAATGAAACTATTAATTACCTACCAGGTAATACCCAGATTGAATGAAACAACCATTTCGTTCACGAAAAAGCGGTTGGTTCTAATGAAACAACTATTTATACATATGCCAGTGACTGCCCGAAGCGAAACAATTATTTATCCACAAAAGAACACCAAGCACAAACGAAAATTTCAAATGTCTGTGCTCTTTCTGCTTTATCCATAACCACTTTGATGTTTTCACGGCAGTCTCTGATACATTGTGGATTGCTTTATTTTTCTTATTTCCTGTCAGACTGAAACTTGTCAAGAATCTTTCAGCGAATCCTCTGCAACCGATTTCATTCGGTGTGCAGCTTGTTTTCCAACATTTCTTTCTGCAATATAATGTATGTATATGTTGTATTTGATCAAAATAGCTGAGAATTAGGAAGGCCGTAGAGTATCGAAGGAACAGAAGACTAGGTAGAGGAAGAAACAAAGAGGTTTATTAAATACTCATATAAAGAACGGAGGAATTTGTCTGAATCAAATACTACTCGAATCCTCTTCTAATGTGGATGCTTGCTATATTGATATTTAGGAGCAGTCCATTATCACAGTAGTAGGGAAGAGCAGAAAGAACGCCGAGTCCTACTCTACGTCAATATATTCTTTCTAATCTGTTTCAGTTGAGACAATATAAGATTTTTGCTGATTTCCTATTTTATACGAGCACTATATTATTAATCAAACATTGGCCGTTTAAAGGACAGTTCCTATTATTTCGACAGTTACATTTTTTTCCTCTTGATTCATATCGTTATGAAGAGATATTGACTTTTTTATATTTTTAAATCAGCTGTAGCTGATGTTTATGCTATTTTTTGTTAATCATTTCAAACGTTCACTAAAATTAAAGAAAATGTTTATCTTCCTAAAACTAATAGATAATATCAACATTTTTTCCGTTGCGGTCATATGAATGTTAAACCATAACACATTACGCTTTTACGTTGTCCTTATTTTTAAATTTTTATCGTGTATGTGTTTTTTCATGTGTATTGGTTTTTGGTTTCTTCTCGTGCTTTTACATATTTAACTTTAACTTTGTCAAAAAAAATATTGCTAAAGTTAATTCTTTATCTATATTGTACCGATTTATGCAAGTGTTTTTTAAGATGTCAACAAATACTCGTTGTCACTTTCGTAATGCTCTTTGTAGTAGAGACTTTGTGATCGCAGATACAACTATAGCAACCCCGTTGAACAATACTGGCATCAGTCGCCTTCGAATATCACTCAAACTAATGTTAATTGCTCGAGAATACTCGTCTGAACAGTAACCACCGAATAGTGATCAGTATAGAGAAAGAGTATAGAGAATAGTGATCTGTATAGTAATAGAGGATAGAATAGAAATGGTGATCAATTATACGCCTCGCTACTTCCCATATATACATTTCCTTTGCCATTACGTGATTACTTATTCAAAATAGGATCGCCTGTGTTTGCTATCTCGTGATCAGTGTTCAAAATCAAGTGTGAGTAGCGACACTTTATTCCAGTATAGCAAAATGTGTATATATATATATATATATATATATATATTAGGTTGGTGCAAAAATAATGACGTAATAATGTCGTTTTTTGACGTTAAAAATACGTCAAAAACGACATTATTACGTCATTATTTTTGCACCAAACTAATATATCTTTCGAATTCAAAAGCGCTTAAGTAGCCTTGTGGATGATGAAATATTTTCTCCAAACACCATCTTTCCCTCAAACGAAACTTTGTTTGCCTGTGCCTACTCTATCTCTATTTCCATGGCAAACGTTAAAACCAGTTAGATTTCTTGTTTCCACCTCTTCAGACATAAACATCGAGGACTCACTATGACACATACACAGAACTGTTACTTTGTAGACTAGACTCAAAAAGAGGTTGCTTCCCTGGTCACCACGACCTTACCGTCTTCAATTCTAGTGTCAACCGTTGCATGTCTTGAAAATATACACCTCTTACTTCCTCTCTGTACGCATTTACAACAACCTCATGCAGCGAAACTCTGTCTTGTGTAGCTTTTTAGTCATTTATTGTGTTAAAAAATATTAGGAAAATTGAATTAAATAATGTTTGTTTTTTTTTGTTTTTTTTTTTACTTTAAATTGAATAAGGATGATCTATATTTAAATAAGTTACTCTTTTACACGGAGGCACGATTGGGTAATGGATAGCGGTTCGAATTGAGGAATCGGAGAACTGAGTTCGAATTCCAGTTGAATCCATTGCATTAACCTACGTGCTATTACCCTTGGGAAAGGTACGAATCCGATTCACCCAGCTAAGGACCGAATTCTATAGCCTTGGATAGTAACTGTATCGAAAGATCCATGATCGCCTAAGCGTGTATCACGCATGGCACATAACTAACTAACTGATTGATTTATTTGTTTTTATGGTTTGTCAATCCTTCGTGAGTCACTTAATAGTTAGTTTGGCAAGCTACTGCGGGTGGAAATCTGCTTCGTCAGTCATGTATCAAAAGATGCATGATCGCCTAAGTGTGTATCACGCGAGACATGAATCCATTTTGTGAATTATGCTAACGATTAACGCTTATTCATCAACTAATTATCGATCTCTGTCTTTGTTGTTTTATACCAGATCTTTGGCCGATGGTTTCTTGAGCTTGCTTCCTCAAAATATATTGTCTGAAATAGTGTGAGAGTAAGTAAGAAAGATGGTGTTACTGCTTTTGTTATTTCAAAAATAATGAAAATACAGAAGTTTTCGGAGAATCAGACAATGCGTGTAGTTCATTATTATTATATTTACATGATCTTTTTATAAGTAATTAGACAATTGTTTTTGATAAGAGCAAACGTTCACAAAAATAACTAATGGAAATTAAAGCCATGTCAGAAGAGGATAGACATTTTACACTCCTTACCCAATGGTGACCGACAATTTTACAAAGAAAAGATCGTTCGTTTTCCTCATATATATGTCATGTCAATATATCGGAAGTGCAAAGAGAAATAAGGATGTATACTATATTAACATAAGAAAGCTTTAACGTTATCGCTTCTTCTGAGATTTTAGCTACTCAAGAAATTACTCACTTTGATAATAATATTAATAAAGACTATTCAATTTTTACGGTATATTTCATTTCAGAAAAAAAAAAAAACTAACTATTTCTTTACAATATAAAAGAGCCCGGAATACTTTTAAAAATGTAATGTGACTGAAAGAATAAAAATAATATATAGGGAACATAAAAAATATCCTGATCATATTGAAATGTGAAACTAACACGTAGTGTTCATTGCTATATCCATTGTGTTTATAACTACAATGGCTTTATCTCTGATATTTAGCACACGTAATTTCTATTGTATTTTTTTCAATAATGTTATTCGGTAACAATTGCAGTGAAACGAGCCGATATATATTTTTTTCTCTTTTTGTTCATCTTATAAACATATATGCTTTTATTTGCTTTATATAATTATTTAGACTATTTATATGCGGACTAACATTTTAGTTGTCGTTATCACAACGTTTCGACCGTTGTACCCTCCGGCCTTCCTCAAGTATGTTGATCTGAAAAACCTACAGGAAATACTGTACTAAACAGATTAGACAGATATATCGTCTAGTTCTTATTTCTAGTACTGCTGAGTTATTTCTCGCCCGTTTCCAATAAGTCTAAGTATACACTGCCCAAATTCACGAACAAACGCTTTAGTACACGAGGCCACAGTTTTATATGCGTACACGGTTTGTTCTGCTTTAAATCACATATATGCATGCCTCCCGTTCAAAGTCAGGTGATACTCACTTGGGCAATTATCTATCTTTCGATACATGACTGACGAGGCAGATTTTTCCCGCTTCTTTCTGTGATAGACCAGTTGCTATCCAAGAACCCGATCTGTCCTGCTATTTACAACACCTGGAAAGGGGTGGGGGAGAAGAAGAGGATTCATACCTTTCCCAAGAGTATTAGCACGTAAGTGAATGTAATGGATTCGACTGGTATTCGAACTCGGCTCTCCCGTTCCGCAATCCGATACATTACTTTCTCCCTTCAAAGTACTTGTTGCAAATGGAACTGAGTTGTAACTTTTAATTTTTGAATCCAAAAATATTTGTCTACAGCTATCTTCATTTATGAATTTGCATTCTTTAAGTGATCTGGGCGTCGAGCGAATGAGTTAAACACTGTCTTTTGCGAATTTACAGTGAGATGACATTTTTAAAAATGGCTGGATGACTGGTCAAGTCGGCTGTAAATTAATTTGAAAGGAATGTATATCGCACGGTCTTATTTCAGATAAGCAATATGGCTTCCGCTTCTGGAGTTCAACAAATGGTGTATTAACGATTATTACTGATATCAAGCTTTAGATAAAAATAGTGACGCTCAGATTGTTGCCTCAGAATTCTTGATAGACATATTTATCTTCCTCACAAGTTGAAATGTTATGTTAAACTTGGAAGAATGTTTTAACTGATTCAGTCATTCTTATCCAGTCGCGAATTGAAAGATGTTTTGAATGGTCAGTTTTCTTGATAATTTTGCATTAACGGAGACGTCCCCAGATTTCTATCCTTGAATTTCTTAATTTTCATAAACAACATTCATCGTCGCATCATTTCTCAACTTAGTATGTATGTTGATTACTGTTGTAGCATACCTATGGACGATAATGTGTTTGTCCCCATTCACATAAATACAGTAGTAAAAACCGTATATTGGCCTGCAGGTGGAGAATCGTCTCCAGCTGTGCTGGGCAAACTCTCTGCCTCCAGTCAGAAAGGAACCCCAGATGAGGCTATGTCGAAGGGCAGAGTCTCGTCTCGGGAAATACCTACCCGACCTCGTTTTGTATGGGGTTTACGGGGAATTTTTGGCCGAGTCTACGGGTTCGGATACCATACATTAAATTTAACTGTATGCCAAATCTGACCACGTGGGGTGGTTGGTAAATATCCTACTCACTTCTATCAGTTGACTACTACTTCTACGCGCCACTAGCGAATCTTATATGTGTTGTTCTTGTCCTAACTATTATCGTTCATAACCTACCTTCGTTTGATTATTCTATTCAGTAACCTTCCCTAGGTTACAACAATAACACAGCCATTTATACTCGTCTTAATAGTAGGTCTGAGCAGTTCGACAAGTTCCAATAGGCAGCTGATCTAAAAAAAAAAAAAAAAAAATCTGTTGTTATCTGGAGCAAAGAAAGACTTGTTAATTTTAACGCCTCCAAAATGAAACTGCTCTCTTTTAATCGTTTGAAAAACCCTTTTTACCTTCTATAATCATGGTTGATGCTAACCACAAGAGTGTTTCATTACGCCTTCTTTTTCCATCAGAGGAAGTAGAAAGATTACATCGAATCAATAGGTCTCCTGATAGGAAATTAGGTTGCTTGTGTCCTGCTGCACACTTTTTCACGCCAGAATCTATCTTACATAATTAGAAGTCTAACCTACGTCCTTGCTTTGAATACTGCAGACACATCTAGTTTTAGATTTTTCTATATATTTAAAGATTCTTGATTAAATCCAAAGAATCTGCGATGTTATTGGTCCTGAAGTATTTCTTTTCTCACACTTCTCGCTTGTGGAACTCTATTCCAGGTTCTTCCCTCCCAGTCAAATTTGATCTTTAAAAGTTTAAATGCAATGTCAATCGTTACCTACATTTTTTGTTAATTCTTGTTTTTGCAATGTTCTATCTATTAGGTTGGTGCAAAAATAATGACGCAATAATGTCGTTCTTTGACGTTAAAAAATACGTCAAAAAACGACATTATTACGTCATTATTTTTGCACCAACCTAATACTTAACAATGCTTTTTTCTCATATTCTCTAACAGTCAGTGACCCCATTGGTGAAATGACATATATATAATAGCTGGTCAATCGTATCCGAGGATACCCGTCTACTAAGGACGCTAGCCAATCCTTATTGCAGACGCTCGCTCGGGCATATTTGTTTTTGTTCAAGACTCACAGAGCCAACCTGTGGTTTATACTGCAAATATACTGAGCAGACCTTAGTTACAGTTTCTGCGGGAGAGCGTATTATCTAGCGTAATCAACAATTTTGGGCAAGTTCAGTACCATCACGCCCTCGGCCCCGATAGCTTATGGCTTTGTGCTATCACAGCTCTCGACGGTCACTATGTGTTCCATTTACCCAATTTCACTCACAGGACTTGGGTCAACTCGTGGTTTAATTTTCAGTCATTTTCCAAAGGGGCTGCACGCTGGGATCGTCCCCATCCAGACCGATAACATCAGGAAGTCTCTTTCTTGACAAATCAACTGAGATCATGGTGAGATGCGAACATGACCATTGAAAACCACGCCCTGATATATATATACAAACACATAATATATATATATATATATATATATATATATATATATATATATATATATAAAAAATAATATATATATATATATATATATATATATATATACATAATATATATATATATATATATATATATATATATATATATATATTACAAAACATAATATATATATATATATATATATACACACAATATATATATATATATACACACACACAAAATATATATATATATATATATATATATATATATATACACACACACATATATATATATATATATATATATATATATATATATACACACACATATATATATATATATATATATATATATATATACATACATAACATATATATATATATATACACACACACACACAAAATATATATATATATATATATATATATACACAAAAATATATATATATATATATACACACACACATATCAATATATATATATATATACACATAATATATATATATATATATATATATATATATATATATATATGCATATCATTTATTCGAAAATTATAACATAAATATGTTATAAAATCACTACAAAAATAGCCATTTTGATTCAACACTTCAACACCATCACTGGATAAGACTCTAGAAGTGTTGAATCAAAATGACTATTTTTGTAGTGATTTTATAACTTATTTATGTTATAATTTTTGAATAAATTGTATTTGCTCTACTCTGTATTGAGCACTCTTTTAAGAATAGTATTTTTGGTTATTCGCATTTAATCTGTATACACCAATCCTATTCTCATATATGCGTGGTGGTGTTGAAGATCAGATTAAACACAGGAATAATTCGAAGGATTTACGTTCTTCGTCGAGAAAAGGGCATTTAATTTTAACATAATATTTCCACATTATATATATATATATATATATATATATATATATATATATATATATATATATAATTAAAGACATTTTTTTATGTTTAACGTTGTTATTTATAGATACAAGTATTTAAGCAAATGTCTGTTTATGATAAACAGTATTAAATAACATTTACCGGCCTGAATGTCGAGAAATTTATTTAGAAAATATTCGTTCTTTGACAGGGAATTCGAACCTGCATGTTCATTTACCTGACTGGATATAAAAACCTTTTCGGTAGACAAAATAAATTTATATTTATAAACTTCAATCTTCCATAATCTCGTACATTCATAACTAAATGGCGTATCAAATGTAAACAAATGACGTCATATATTAAGAAATGGACAAGGTCCGACAATTTATTTATTAAAGACATTTTTATGTTTAACGTTGTTATTTATAGATACAAGTATTTAATATAATAAATATATCTGTTTAAATTCTATTTATGATTTAAACAGTATTAAATAAAAATTTACCGTTAACATAAAAATGTTTTTAATAAATAAATTGTCGGACCTTGTCCATTTTTAATATATGACGTCATTTGTTTACATTTGATACGCCAGAGCAGTTATGAATGTACGAGATTCATGGAAGATTGAAGTTTATAAGCAGTAAATTCGACCTTTGTCTACCGAAAAGGTTCTTTGTGGCCCAGAGGTAAGGCACGTCAGCGTAAATGACGGTTCGTATAGGATGGAGGTTCGAATCCTGTCAAAGAACGAATATTTTCTATGAAAATTTCTCGGACATTCAGGCCGGTAAATGTTATTTAATACTGTTTATCATAAACAGAGCATTTGCTTAAATACTTGTATCTATAAATAACAACGTTAAACATAAAAAAATGTCTTTAATAAATAAATTGTCGGACCTTGTCCATTTTTTAATATATATATATATATATATATATATATATATATATAAATTCAATATAGTTAATTAAAAAAAAACAAGATGAAAACATGAGAAACAATATATAACGGATTTTGAATATATTAATTACTTTTTGAGTTGGCACTGCGATTTCGATTGCATAAAATCACGTAGTTTGGTTCATTTTGCGGGTATTGTTTAAATGCTGACATCGTTTCCTGGATAGGAATGGTACTGCACCAGTAATTTTGTAATCTTAATATTTAAGCATGAGTATTCCTTGTCCAAAGTTCCCTCATAATAGCATCTACAGTTTTAAAAACATAATGACAGCGCAACGTAGCTCAGGCCCGTTCGTTTTCACGCTACTGCGATAAAGTTTAAAGAAATAATGACGTAATAGTTCAGTACTCCTTTTGTTTTCAACGAAGTTTTCCTGTATCTTTATACTCAGCTTTTTGGCCATCATAATACGCCTTCGGTTCTCAGTGTCGCACTTTCCATCCACTGTTAGAACTCTTTCTACATATATAAATTTCTGGACCTGTCTGATTTTTGTATTCCTGAAATGTAATTTGCACTTTGAGCTGTTTTGCTGATGACCATTCAATTTGTCTTTTATTTTTAGTTTATACTTCGTCCGTCTTTCTCACTTTCCTTCGCCAACTTCTGTAGAATGTTTTGTAATTTCATTTCGTGTCTGTTTTCAGCACTCAGTCATTTTCATAAATTATATTAAGTTTGTGAACACCAATAATTAATCCTGGTAGGATTCTCAAGTTCTCCCAGTATTGCTTAGCTGTATAAGTTGAGTAAGTCCGGTCAGAAGACACATCCTGACTATACACCCCTTTCTATTTTTGTATATCTGCTGAATTCATTTTTATCCGTATGCAGGCGGTTTGCTGTCACTATAGCGTTTTTATTATTCTAATATCTTTTCTGGATATGTGAAGGTTACTGAGCAGCTGTAACAAATCTTTGTGGCATAGTGTATCGAACGCCTTTACGTAATCTATAAAACGCAGGTACACAACCTTTTGCAGTCGTATTGCTCTTTCTTATAATATATCGCATTCCTTGATCCGGTGTCTTTGAAGAACTCACACTGTTCTTGTCCTATCTCTGGCCTGATTCAGCTACCCCCTCTATTCATCAGAATTCGGATGATGAGTTTTGTTATGTGGCTCATTGGGCTGATTGTTTTGTAGAATTCACATTCGTTTGCGCCTGGTTTCTGAGGCAGTGCCATGGAAATAGCTCTCCTTAGGTCTTCCAGTATATCACCACTGTTGTAGATTTCATTTATTATTTCTGTAATCTTAACTATGCCGAATTTGTCTAAGGCTGTCAGCATCTCTATTACAATTCCGTCTGGCCCTGTCGCTTTGTTTCTGTTCGAATTAGCCAATGCTGCTTCTACTTTGGTTTTTAATATTTCCGGTCCGACGGTATTTTTGTGTATTGATGGTTGTTCTCTTTCGTCGGGGAACTGATCTCTGATATATTCGTTCCAGCGCTGAAGTATTTTTCTTTCTCTAAAATGATCGTTCCGTCTTTGGATTTTATGCAATCTCTTCATGAGCATGTCTTTCGTCCTGTTAGTTCTCTTAAATTTTTATGCAAGTTTAATTATCTCATTCTCTCTATTTCTGTACATTTTTCATTGAGCCATTCGTATTTAGCTTGTTTGCATTTGATCCTGACTTCATTCTGTGGTTTTCAGTATTCTGTTCCATGTCTTGGCATTGTTTTCTGTCTCCTTTCTATCATGTCGAGAATTTCATGTGATTCGTTCGTTTTTCTTCTTCGTCCATTTACCTTTGGAATGATGACCTGATGTTACTAAAGCTTCTCTTAGAGTATCCCATATCCATTCTGTCCCTCATATCATTTATTACACTGTCCATATATTTTTCCTTCAGACACGTGTCGTTGAATTGAAATTTGGGCGCTGCATTAGATTCTTCAGTTTCCGTAGTTTCATTCTTAGTTTACATATAACGGAGCGGCGTCACTTCCGCAGTCGAAATTTGCATAGGTTTTGCATTCCTGTAACATTTGTTGACGGTTACGTAGTATATTTGGATTTTAGTTTCTTTTCCTGAGATTCTCCATGTCTATAATTGTTATGGTCCAGGTTAAGACCAAGGAAGAATCAACATGAACACAAGAGTAGAAATAACGAAGGTATATTACACGAAATAATAATACAAGATGTGGAAGGTGTTAGTATGACTGTCTGGTTTGGAGTGAACTAATCGGCTCGACTCGATATTTACTTTCCCTCCGCCCCCCGAGAGAGAAAGATGTGGTACAAGGCCGAGTTTAACGTGGGTTTTCCGAGCCCGTAGGCTCGGCATAAAAAATGCCCGTAGAACCCGTATAAACGAGATCGGGTTGGTCAACCTCACCGAACGAAACTCTGCCCTTCGGCGGAACCTCGTCCGAGTTCCTCGCTGGTCAGAGGCAGAGAGTTCGACCGTCAAGCCGAGAAGCTCGGCTCGATTCGGTATCTAAACCCCCTCCCCCACGAGGGTTACATGTGGCATAGAGCCGAGTTTAACGTGGGTTAAAAAATGCCCGTAGAACCCGTATAAACGAGATCGGGTTGGTCAACCTCCCCGAACGAAACTCTGCCCTTCGATGCAGAGAGTTCGACCGTCAAGCCGAGAAGCTCGGCTTGGTTCAGTATATCTAGCGACCCCCACGAGGGTTGCATGCGACAAAGGTCATTTTTATCGTGGGTTTCCTGAGCCCGTAGGCTCAGCCAAAAATATGCCCGTATAACTCGTAATAACGAGATAGGGTAGATCATTCACCCCGAACGAGATTCTGCCCTTCGGCGGAACCTCGTCCGGGTTCCTTTTTGCTCAAAAAGCAAAGTTCGACCATCAAGTTTAAAAAGATCGGCTTGATTCAGTATCAGCCAAAACGAGGGTTGCATGCGACACAAGGTCATTTTTATCGTGGGTTTCCTGAGCCCGTAGGCTCAGCCAAAAAATATGCCCGAATGACTCGTAAAAACGAGATAAGGGTAGGTCATTCACCCCGAACGAATAATTCTGCCCTTCGGCGGAACCTCGTCCAAAACGAGATGAAAGGCAGAGAGTTATTCAAGTCGAAAAGACGGCTTGATTCAGTATCTGCCACCCCCACGAGGGTTGCATGCGACACAAGGTCATTTGAATCGTGGGTTTCCTGAGCCCGTTTCAGCCAAAAAATATGCCCGTATAATAATTTAAAAACGAGATCGGGTATTGGTCATTCACCCCGTCATTCTGCCCTTCGGCGGAACCTCGTCCGGGTGAATAATATTTTCTGCTCAAAAGCAGATTCGACCGTCAAGTCAGAAAATATGATCGTTTGATAAATATTTACTCTTGAGAGGCATAGATATACATAGTGTTAGGAAGAGTTCATTCTGTAGTTATAGGTAAGGACCCATGACAATAAACATCTTGGATGTTCTTGGAACCAGGTTTTGGCTACTAACTGGTCATTGGACGTTCAACATTGAACCCATTTTTCTCCTAGTCCGAATTTACCAGCTATTTCCCCTTCCCTCTCCGGGCTTAATTTGCAATCAAGACTGCTATGATCATTATATCTTGTCATTTACACTGGGTCTTGGCGTTGCCTAGCATGGAGTAAAAAAATCGATTTCTTCTTCCATACTTTTTACTGTCGGTACGCACACGGTTATAATAGATATGTTGAAAGGTTTCCCTTTCAGTTTAACAAGTTTAATTCTTTCAAATAACTGACAGTATCCCAGAATGCATTTCTTGTTGACTCAATCTAGTATTACTCCAACACCTTTTTCATTTTTCTTTCCGCCTGCATATATAAAGCTGTGGTTGCCACTGACAAAATCTCCGTTTTCTTTTTGTTTTGTTTTTTGGCCACCTAATTTCACATACACCTAAAATGTTGACATTTAAGCTACTAGACTCATGTTTTACATTTTCCAAACGACTACAGTTGTTTAGCCTTCTAACGGTCCCAAGGATTAATTTTTGTTTGATGCAAACAGCCGCTCGATGACGGTCAGATAACACCTGTCGTTCATGTCGCTTCTTAGCGGGCGAGGGACCAGTTCCGAAGAATTTTATCCCCTTTATACAGTTTATGCTAACAGCATAAATATAGAATAAATAAATAATATATATAAATATATAGTTTGAAATATTAGAAAAAAGTTATCTCGATAATAATTTGACACGCAGTATATATATATATATATATATATATATATATATAAATGTGTGTGTGAAAAATTTGTGGGTAAGTAATCCAAGTAAATCCTATTAATATAAAATATTCAAACTGATCCACCAAAGTGAGCTCAATATAATTTTTATTATAGAGCATATAAGTGAATTACAAATAATGAGATCCAAACAATTTACCTCACACAGATGAACGTTTCGTCCATGGGAAAGCTGTTTTTCCCTGGACGTATCCATGCAAATACATTTAGGAAAAGACTTGAATAAGTCCAGGGAAAAACTACTTTCCCATGGAGGAAATGATCATCTGTATGAGTTAATTCGTTTCGATTACATTAATTGTAATTCACACTCAGAGACTCACACACATACACACACGCACAGACATACGGACATATATATATATATATATATATATATATATATATATATATATAATCCCACATAATCGTGTATACGTACCTATACACCGTGGAGGGAAAAAATTATAATTATAGTCCCCCCTCCCCATCTCTTAACGAGGAAATGGTTTATGGATCGGGGCTAATAAGGTGGAATAGGTTGAAAGAAGAGAATAAAATAAATATTAAGTTTTAATTCATATGTCTGAATACTCACTGCTTGTAACTGCGTTCTCATAATCCCTCGTCAGTCTCCACCAAAAAATTAAAAAAAATATCATTAAATGCTGCGACCCAATAAATTAACATTAAGTTAATAAACATATTATCAGTATGGATATATATATATATATATATATATATATATATAAATAAATGTTCAAGTTGTCATTTGGGAAAAGAAATATTTATATTCAGTAATTTTACTGATGACTAGAGCGATATTGAATTGAACTGATTTCTAGGCTAAATATAGTGTCAAGAAAAATAACTTAAAAAATATCAATTTTATGATGAAATTTTGGCTTACATATGAAAATTACATCAAAATATATATATATATATATATATATATATATATACATACACATATACACGCATGCACACACACACACACATATATATATATATATATATATATATATATATATATATATATATATCTATATATATATATATATGCGGTCTGTTGAAAAATATCAGGACTGGTGCTATAAAAAGAAAACTAAAGCACATAAAAACTCAGCATTTAATCTCCTCCAAAGTAGTCCTGTTCTGAATCCAGAAAAATACATGATAGGATAAGGATCAAATAGTCAACGTTTCTAAATTCAACATATTTCGTTTTTATTAAATTTTCACTAGAAAATTTAATATAGACCTAAAATGTTATCCCCAGCTCAAGGAATTTTACGAACATATCTAAGACAGAGATATAGGAAGAAACATACACAACATCACATTTATAACATAAATAGCTTACAATGTAGGAAGAGTTATATTGATGGAACATCTAGAAATATAAAACCCTGAATCTAGGAACAGATGGGAGAACTAAGATGGGACAACGCTTTAAATTTGTTCATAATACACAGAAACAGGCCATAACTTCGATTTCTATAAATGTCACCCTAATTAGAAAAAAGCATAACGCATTATACAGGAAATAGTTAAAGGATGTTCTGATAAATATTATGCCAGCTATAAACAAAATTCAAACATACTTTATTATTTCAGCGACTTTTATAAAATCGATACTTATAGAATCTAAAATACGTCTACCTAAAACCTCAACCGGTGTAATTTAAATTTATTTCACCTTCATAAAAATGCCCACGAAACGCAGACATAAACACAACTAATATATATTATCATCCGAATCACGCATAGAAAAACTAGCACTATGATGCACATACACGTATGAATTATATACACGAACGCTGTTTGACAGGACAAATATGCCTAAAGTTTTCTTAACCATTGAGGAAGAAAATCACAAAAATAAAAATATTAGAAATTTCTTTACTCCTCCATATTTAATATGAAACTAAAATAAAAAACGAAATATGTAAAATTTATAAATGTTTCCTAATTGTTTCTTATATTATCATTCTCTCATATTCCAATCCGTATATATATATATATATATATATATATATATATATATATATATATATATAGCTTCCTGATGTTATCGGACTGGAAGGGTCGATCCCAGCGTGCGGCACCTTTGGAATGTGCCGAAAAGCATATCACGAGTTGCCTTGTGAGTTAAAGTGGGTAGACGGAACTCTTGAGGACCGTCGATAGTTGTGCTAGCACAAAGCCACAAGTCGTCATGAACGAGGGCTTGAGCGTGCTGGCCTTGTTCATTCTCTCTCCCAGAAACTGTAACTAAGGTCTGCTCAGTATATTTGCAGTATAAACCATAAAGGTGGGCTCTGTGGGTGTTGAATAAACACAATAGGGATTTGCTAGCCGCCGTAGTGGACAGATATCCTCGAATACGAGTGGCCAGCTATTATATATATATATATATATGAGAATATAATTTATCATATTTATCAGATCAATGTAAACCATGGCACATAGTATGATAATAAGAATGTGTACCTATGCTTCTACTATACATTCTTCTAAAGTTAAAAAGAACTTATTTTCAATCTAGCTCGGAAAGATCACGAAAGTTAATCCTCGGGTTGACAAGAGTGTAATCATTTCAATGTGTTACTTTTTCTTATATTCTCTCACACTCCAGTGGACCCTTGCGTCTTAATGTCTTTATTGCCTTGCTTGGGACGAAATGATTAAAACATGTAGTTTTCCTCGACTTTTGGCGTTTTTCTTTTAACTCTGGACGGTGAGGCAATTAGCGTATTCGTAACCCAAACCGACAGAGTGGATCAAGGGTGGTTATCATCTGCAGCGTCAACATATCTCTGAAAACAGGGAAGGAATATTTTTATGAACTTCTTCATAAGCCCTCGCTAGTTGACAAGCATGTTCCTCAGATCCATCATGTAGGTCTATGAAAATATTTTAGCGTTTAGTGTAGCGTGGAGGAAGGATTGGTAAATGAGAGAACTCACCTGACAGAGACCGCGATGTGAACTCTCCTTCGGTGGACCCCAGTGCCTTCCACCTACGGAACAGGGAAGCTAATCGCCAGCTCAGGATCAATTGGTATGGAAAACGGTTAGAGTGCACTTCCAAACCTGTCTACATTGGGACCACTCTGGATCGGTCCCTTACACACCAGAACTACATTGTAAAGACGAAAGCCTATGTCGGATCAAGAAACAATATCATAAAGAAGCTGGCTAACACTAAATGGGGTGGGGGGCTCATGCCGGTAAAATCCGTACCACAGCCTTTGCTACTCCACAGTAGAATATGCCTCACCAGTGTGGAGCAGATCATCGCGTGCAAAGAAAATCGACGCTGCCTTAAACGCCTCTTGCAGATTATTCACTAGGTGTCTCAAACCAACCAAAACAGATGACCACTAGTTGATTAGTGGCATTGCCCTCATCTGATATCAGAAAGACAGCCGACTCCCAACTTGAAGGTGAAGCAGGAAACTCACCTTCGTCATCCATTCCACGCCTGTGAACCAATGACACGGCTTTCTATATTCAGTAAAACCACTAATGAGCTTCTGTTCCTTATTGCAGCGACATTAACAACGTGGAACACAGACTCTCTCTCTCACTCTCTCTCGGCGCTACAGAATCCCTTTCCCCATAGTTCCAGTAATACTTGGCCACTTTGTCCAGCCCGAATCGCCTCCAAACAGCTGTTGGTCGCTGTCGAGCTAACTTTCAGAAATGGGTACATTTCACTAATGATTATCGCAACTTAAAATGCGGGCAGTTATAAACTATGGAGCATCATCTAGTTTGCCCCTGTCTTGAATATTCATGCTCCCTTATGCAAACGCTAACTACACAGACAAGGATCTCTGTGCAATACTTGATGGGTTTAGTCTAGCGACTCGATAATAATAATAAAATAATAATAATAACAACACAATATTTCTAGTGAAAACCACCATTTTGAATCATTTCAAATGGCAGTTGGCAAATTGAACAATGGATGGTTCTCTGCCATGAATAATTTGCATGCGTAGAGTTTCAAGTGTGTAAGTCACAAGCTGATGCAGCGTCCGATCTGTCTTTTACACAGGGTTTTCGATGAATAATCTGAACCGCAAGCTTGAAAATATACTCCAATTTGCTGCTTTTAAGCGATTGTGTATATAACAATGTGAAGCCTATCTAAGATTCGCTCTAATATCTGTCATTGAGGAGGTATTGTAACGGAATATTTTTGACAGGTTGCTTATTTGTATTGCTGATATAGTTCTGCTAGAGTCTTGCCGTGGTTTCAGAGACGAAAGAAGTACAATGAAGATGATTTTCACTCCTACGTAAACACCAAATGGTTCTGTATCAGGTAATTATCGATTTCAAAAATGCTCTTGACATAGTTAACGGAAAGGCTTTATGGAAAATTCTTAAAACCTCGCCTGTTATGATCGGATTATATTGACTGTTTCCTTGATTATACGAAATCATTTGTGTACAACGGTGCTATTTTGTCGGAGCATGTTATGGTATAAAATATGGAGATACAATTCCACTGACTTGAGCACTTTGAGGCGGTGTAATGGTTAGCAAGCTTGTCTTGCTAAAACAATTACGACTGATTAGTGAGTTCCATCCTCACTGGGTAGCCCACACTTTCGGCCTTGTGCCACATCTAAGCTACGCTTGGAAAATCACTATAATTCGACCGACATTTTTGCGCTGAACGTTACTATGATAGTACAAATGACATTCAAAATCTGCTCATCTGGGACCTATATCAAGTATCATAGAACTGGTATAATTTGTGACGTTTTCTTTATCATCCATTAAAGATATCTTGCATGCAGATGATTGCTTATTTGTGTCACATGCTCAGAGCGATATGCAGCTCGCTGTGGATTTATTTTCAAAAGACTGTTCTGTCTTAACGCTTACATTTAATCCGAAAAGGGAGTGAAGATTTTGAACCCAATAGCAATGGCTATGGGCACGTGACCGAGTGATTAGAAAGTTCGCGTTCCGACCATTTAACCCTGGTTCGAATCTCACCGTGGAGGATTTGTCAGGAAGATGACTTCTTAATGTTATCGGTCTGGGAGAGGATTTCATAGCGTCCGATACTTTTGGAAAGTGCATGGTCGATCCGATCCTTGTGAATGAAATTAGGTAGCCGGAACTATTTTCGAGCCATTGTTAATAGTGCTAGCACGAAGTCACAAGTCATCGTGACCGAGGCTTTCACAGCCTGGCTTTGATCAAGCTGTTAATCACGACAGATAATGCGCTTTCTCCAAAATAGCATAGTTGCAGTATGGTGGGTCCGTGGATATCGAACAAACCCAAATATTCCTGAGCTGGAGTCTGCCACAGGGATTGGCTAACAGACAGGCATCCTCGAATGCAAGGAGAAACGTCGGAATGCTTGGGTTGCTGTTCAGGCGCGTGGTTAGCCCACTGGGGATTGATGGAGCTCAAGATGTAAAGGTTTCCGTCTAGGAAAATGAAAAGTAACACCAGAACCATTAGTAATCAGGATTTGCTCGATGCTGGGATTTTTGCGTTGTTTCTACGTGTCGTTGCGCTATCATTGCAAACTGTACATGTATAATCTCATAATAGACATTGCTTGCATTTCGTGGATGCGCAAGGGGCTCGGAAAGAGAAATTGGAAAGCTGACTTTGAAATACAGTCGTTCGTTATATTCGTTTTCGTGCAAATACCCTTAAGAATGGTACGAATCTATCAATCCCCTCAGCTATGGGTTAAATTGTAGGGCATATCGGGCTTTTCTGTCTAGAAGAAAAAAAAACTGTTCTCTTAAAACCGGTTAGCTAGACAACATCTCAGAGAGTGAATTACTCGTTTATCTCTATCTATAAACGGCAGGGTGTGTGTGTGTGTGTGTGTGTGTGTGTGTGTAACGGATGCAGGGCCGCAATTTTCGACGGATTTGCACCAAAATTTACATGCACATGATCCAAGTTATCGCGAAGGCCAAGACCGACATTGCATTTCCCAACTCTCATCGATAGTGGAAATAATCGATTTTTTCATGCTTCTACGGCACTTTTTCATGTAGTTTGCGGCCATTTTGTACTGGCCAGAGTGAGAGCCAATAGCTGACTGACACGAATGTTAACTAACATGCTATCATGCAAAAAAATTTTTTTTAAAATTGGTAGCTGCATTCATCACAAGTGGGAAAAATTTAAATCTGCGTGGCACTTGACTCCAATTGCCTCATTCGCTTGCTTAAACTCAACGTTGATTCTGATTCCGAAGAACTGGGTTGGGTGCGAAAAAGTATTTGTTGTTAACATTCTTTTTTCATTCGGTTTTTCCAGTTATGAGTCCTTTTTTTAAAGCTGATCGTTTTGTGTTCATTTTATTTAGTTCTTTTTTCGTAACAGATCTAATGTTTAGTAAAGAGCTTAGAAAAAATTCGCAGTGTGAGATAGGCAAGTAGTAAGGCATGTAGCAACATCAGCACGGCAAAGGACACTCCTTTAAAGGCAAGGAAGGGCAAAAATATTTTAAGTCAAGGGATAGCGATTGCTATATGAGTCATACGATTTTTAAACCAAGCACGGGCAACGCCGGGCCATGCTGCTAGTGTATAATAAAATATGATGAACTTCCATTAATTATCGTTCATGATTAGCTCCTATGAGCACTTTTTCTAACGAGATTGCATGTCAGTATCTAAAAACATTGTTAGTGTTTTTGTTCCGTCACTAGGTAAACCATTATCTAGCCTTGTTCGCGACGTCCCATAAATATGTCAAATGTTACTTTCCTCAGTCTAGACGTTCATTATATTCAGATCTTTAACCAGTTTTCTTAACAGGTTTAATATTACTGACCCTGTGTCAAACTGACAAGTGTAGCTAGCAATTAGCGTCTATGGAAATATTTCATGTGTGGGCATAAAAAAGAAACGTGATTCGGCACAAGAGGGCATAATTCTTAACGACCTTTGAAAGACATTTCGTAGATTTACAAGTGCAGTGGGTGTCAAAACGTTCAAATATACGATTTAGATTAGACTAGCAATTACTAATTCTGTTTCCAGTTGCTCATTGCACGAGCAACCACGTGTATACATAAAAATTCTCTCTCTCTCTCTGTATATATATATATATATATATATATATATATTTGGGCAGCAACCTTTCTTTGTCATATTCAACGTAACATGATTCAGACAAGAGAAATTTTGTTAAATTTTATTTAATTTATCCGGCATTCTATGCATATTTTTTTTCGTTTGGTAGGGGTAAGGGTGTGAAAAAGTTGTCCGTGCTGACCATTTTCGGTGACTTTTTAGCCGTTACCTGATTTTTTTAGGGGGGTGCTATTAATTTCTTTTCCTGTTTGACTCTTTAAGATATGTTTTTAGCGTTGTTTTGAATACAAGTGTGAGCGTTTATTCCGATCTTTATGTGTTGAGCGCGGCTGGAATTCATGTTAGTGCATTTCTATTTTTTCAATTCCCATTGTTGAATAAGGTGACGTTGATAGTGGGAGCGAGATGTATACTTCCTCTGTAACTTTTCGGTAATGTGATGTATGTAAAATTTTAGTGTTTTCGACCAGAATTTTCCTTAAGAATTTTTTTTGCTGATGCTTACTCTTCCTTTAGTTGTTTAAATATATGTTTGTAAATATTTTATATATTTTAAAATGTCCGTTTTTGAAGTCATAAGATGTTGTAAAATATATATAAAATAATATTTACAAATATATTCAAATCAACAGCAAGGAGGATTAAAGATAATCAAAAAATATTTCTCTAAAATGGTCAAATTAAAAATATAGTATAAAGAAACAACAAAAAATAGCTAACAGGTTATCATTCATCGATTTTCAGAACTCGATCAAGGAGAAAACATAAATAACTGCATAACGACTAAGAAGGGGGAAATAAAAACAATACTAACAGAGAATTAAAAATATTAAATCACAATCAGATTACATTTAGACCAATCAAACATTCCTTCTGCTGACAGAGGGAATGCTGCTTGGACTTAATATAAAGGGTTTCAAACACCTTCAAATTGTAAACAAAATGTGCTCTGCTGACTCTTGTGAAGATATCTATGATAAAAGGGTGAGTAATATATATAAATTAGTGCATTATGAGTAGTGAATAAATAATAAATAATGACTAAAGGGATAAAGATCATCATAAAATAACTACAAATAACAAAATTATTCCTCGTCAACAGCCTCTAGAAAAACCATAATGCACCATTGACCAGATTATATAAATATATAAATAATCGAGCCAAATCACAAAGCATGGATTGAAGATTGTTTCAAGTATGAAACAGTCTGTTTTTTTTTTGTTTTTTAATCTCATATATATAAATTTCACTAGCATATTTACATACGCTCTATCCATGAAATTGACCATTATAAATACAGCAACACTTAAAAATTTATTTTTATCATATATATAATAGACTCTCCCGTCGGTTTCGACGTATGAGGATCTGCCAGCTTATTGATTCAGTTATGAAAGTTTATGCGATAATCTTAAGTGGCATTTAAGACCCGCTAGTGATTTACAAAGGAGGCCACATATGGAGCAGGTGTGAGATGAGATCACTGTTAGATTGGCTGACCTTTTAGATCTTGCTCTCGCTTCTTGAAGATGATTCAGACTAGCACATGGAAATTGATGAGTCCACTAAAACACGTTGATCTCCATTCTACCCGCTCCAAAACTAAACGCTCGAGGGTGTTATGTGGTGTATTGACTGCTGACAAGTTGCTTTTCAGTTTGTTTTGTATCCTGGCGAGAGAGTGAAGGCGACGGGGCCAGAAAAAGGATATTACTGGAAGGCTCTAGCTGGAGCTTTACACTGTGGCATACCGATCGGTGATGGCCGTTCTTATCATATATATATATATATATATATATATATATATATAATTATTATTTTAATCCGACACATTTCTATTACTTTAAAAGTTAATTTTAGTCGACGCTAATTTTAATAACATTTCTCGAATGTGCAGGCCGGTAGACGAAACAAAATTAATAAACCGACCATCTACTCAAATACGGTTATCCATTAAATAAAGTTTAATGTTGTGTGTGTGTGTGTGTATATATATATATATATATATATATATATATATATATATTCAAAATATTTTATACTGTGAAAAATGTGTTTTTTTAATACTTTCATTTCGTTATTTATATAAAAATAGTGTTATGCTGAGTATGAGAATTCCATATTCACAATTATTTTTCCGAATACATTTATAATCTTTTATTAGACACAAAACCTGCTTCAGCTCTCATCATTAATCGGCAGATTCCCTTAAATCTCAAACAAGATTTTAGCCTCCTCCTCAAGGTCCTTAATACTTAAAGCTTTTCTTATTTTCACTTTTGTCTTCGGCTCTCTCCAGAAACGTTCAATTCGATTAAGGTCTGAACTCGAAATCATTTAAATTATTATCCACGTAAAACTTCTCCACGTCTTTTGATTACATTGACATATTGTAACGTCTACTGTTACTTTAGGCGGACTGATATTCTGATGCGAAATCTGAATATACTTTCATTTCTTCATCTTCCAAAGACTTCTGTGGGGATGCCAATTCTACAACTTATTGTCCTACCAGACTCTTTCCAAGCAGCGAAAGTATTCTGGCGATTCTAGGATTGGTTTTAGACGACACCGAAGAAGACCTCAAGAACAGATTAACAAATATCTATAATTTTAGTATATATGCTGGAGTCCTCATCCTCATTCAACCGCAGTCGGGATCATCGAGCCAATGCCAAATATCCTTTCTTCGGCTGTATAGTGTGTGCTACATACAGTTGAATTCATAGTTATTTTCCTCTGGACTGGTTAAATCATTATCCATGGAAGCCAGTCTGTCTTGCTATTTACCCATAACTGGGGAAGAAAAAGAGGATTCATACTTTTCCCAAGGGTATTAGCACGTAAGTGAATGTAATGGATTCGACTGGAATTCGAACACGGCTCTTCGATTCCTCAATCTAAGTCGCTAACCATTACTCCACCGTGCCTCCCAGTTTACCGTTATTGTGATGTAAGTATTGTCGACCATTATGGATGGTATATATGTATTAATATTGTTTGTTAAGATATAGATTATAGGTCAAAAGCTTTGGCCTACTCTCTGGATTTCGAAGAATCACCTAAATATTGAATGTTGCACATTTTTCCAAAAGTAATGTTCTAGATCACTTCAGGCTAAAGGGACATTCTCTTCCTAAAAGGTTCTATCATTTATTCAATAATAGTAATAAAAGTAACCCATTGATGCATAAAGTCTCTTTAGAATTTTAGCTTTTTGCGCAATTTACCTTCTGGCTAATGAGCTTAGAGCTTGGGATATGGAATTTTAGGTAACCCCCTCTTTAAAAGTTAGGAAACCATGCACTTATAGGCACGAATATAACTGGGGAGAGGGGATATATTTATACTTTTCCCTAGGTATTTGTGCGTAGATTCATGTAACGGACTCAACTGGAATGCCAATTCGGACCTCTGATCAGCCGCACATGCCTCATAGCTGGCACGCCATTGCTCTAAGCCTTCAGTAACGCCCCCAATACGGTAGTGTTTCTTAAGTCTTTACAGTCTCTATTTATTCCAAAGGGCAGGTTTTTGCATTCAGGGTTCATTGGAAATATACTTATGTCCATTTCAGGCTGTTTATTTGAATTATAGTGACGACTTTCTTTCCGTCTGATGTGGTTTACTGTAATGGTCGGCAGCAGTATTAGTTACCGATGTGATAAACAAAACGGAGATCAATACTGGTCGATATTAATTAGGAAAATGCTCCATCTATGTAATTACAATAACATAGAAAACTGGGCTGAATGGTTATATCGTCAGCCTTCCAAACATGCGACCAGAGTTTGAATCACAGCATGGGATAAATAGTTTAAGAAGTAAACTTGATAGCATCGGCACCGTTGAGAATTGACTGAAACTCAAAATTCAATCGATTTTTTTTACACACACACACACACACACACACACACACACACACATATATATATATATATATATATATATATATATATATATATATATATATATAAAACTAAGTTTCACCCTGTACAAGGCCTCGGGGCCACTCGAGGTAGAGGGTTACGATAAGAGGTAGTTTACGGATAGGAGGCGAAGTTAACGGTTGGCCAGTATTGATCTCCGTTTTGTTTATCACATTAGTAATTTTACAACTGCTGCCCACCATTATAGTGTATAGTGATGGGGTTTTGGTTAAAAACAAATTCGAACATGAGAAATAGTTGGTTTGTTTTTTTTTGTTGTTTTTTTTTTTTTCTTACGTCTTATCAATTATTTCTAGGTCATTTATAGGTGAAATATATTTTGGATTGTAAGAATTTTATTCGAGTGACTATTGCATTAACATTTTATTTTTATAGAATAGCAGTGACTCTTCCGGATATAAGTTCTACTATCTAACCCATAACTGGGGGAGGAGATACATTCATAATGTTGTAACGTAGAGAAAGTTACTGAATAGAATAATCACACGAAGGTTGGTAGTGAACGATAATGCGTAGAAAAATTCGTCAACTGCTAGAAGTGAGTCAATTGAATTCCACTATGAATCTTCAACTGCAGTATATCTACCAAAGGCCCCACGCGAACAGATGTGGCACAAGAATATAAAATGGGGTATCCGAACCCGTAGGCTTGGCCAAAAATTCCCAGTAGAACACGTATAAAACATGGTCGGGTAGCTGTTTCCCCGAGACGAGACAAACCTTCGACAGAGCCTCGGTTGAGGATCCTCTCTGCTCGGAGGCAAAGAGTCTGACCAGCCCAGCTGGAGACAAATCTCCAATTGCAGACCAACATGCAGTATTTACTACTGTTTTTAAGTGAATGGGGACATACCCATTATCGTCTGTAGGTATGCTACAACACGTATCTTACCTGAAGGTATTTGTGCGTAAGTGAATGCAACGAACCCGACTGAAATTTGAACTCTGCTCTTCGATTTCTCATTCCGAGGTGCTCTCCATTACACCACTCGCACATCTCGAACATGAGGAAACAAAAAGATTTTCGAAGGTGTTTTCTTTCATAATGTCTATTGTCAACAATTCCGTTGACGTGCCAAAATCAGAAGGTGTTAAATCGAGGCTTTAAGTTTTATCTTTAATGATTTACCATGGAAATTCTCGTAACGTTCTCCTCGTCTGTTGAGAAGACATTATTATTGTTGTGACGTTTGAATCGTTAAAATACTAAATCTATGTTAATTAAAATGACATATAAAATTCTTGGAAACATTAGAAAATGTGAAAAATTTTCAAAACCCCTTTTATTTCAGAAAATTTCTTGACAGCCAAGCCGTTTAGAAGTAGTTTCCAATCAAATCACACAACTTTTGTCGCCATGACACCTTACTGAATTCTTAAAATACTTCAAGTTCAACATTACTGACCTTATGTCAGACATGGTTATATACAGAAAAAATTCATCCACTGTAGTGAGGTGCTTAGTCAGTTCCAAAGATTTTCAACATTACTGAATGTCTCACCATTATGGACTTGAGTGAAGGTGATCTTGGTTTATTTAGTATGTATAGGTTGGATCGTCATAGAATTAATGGTCCGGAAATTCATTATGCCAGCCTAATTGAAATCGGTCCAAACTAACCGCGAGAATAAATTCAGCTTATATATAATTATACTTATTTCATTACAGTCAAGCCACCCAAATAAATGTATAGTTTAAATTAGTTTTATTTATTTATTTAGAGAATAAGATAAAGTTTTGTAAACCTCTTATGACAGGAAATATTGAATAGGGTCAAATTGGCAGCTAATCTAAAAATAACCCACATTCTGTCTATATTTCTGAGATGAGGTATTATGTATTTTATTTACATTGCTCGGACTATTGTCCTCATCTTTGTCACCATATTTATCACAACGTTTCGGACACATGGCACATGGCACAATGAATAAAGGTGTTGGTTAAATCCAGTGTCAGGACCCAAAGAGTGTGAGTTCAATACCCGGTTAAGGTGGTGGAGAACTTGGAGAGGGGAATTAACAAGAGATAACGGATAATTGACATCCATTAAACATGGCACGTGGAACTAGAACAGTCTACCCCAGTGAGCGTAATAAAGGGTTGAGTTCGACATTTCAACCACCTGAAGAAGGCCGGAGCGTACAACGGCCGAAACGTTTTGATAAATATGTCGACAAAGATGAGGACAATAGTCCGAATAATGTAAATAGTGAATCCACACTCTCTCTATATATATATTTCTGAGATGAGGTATTATGTACACTATTTACATTGCTCGGACTAACATCCTCATCTTTGTTGCCATATTTATCACAACGTTTCGGCCGTTGTACGCTCCGGCCTTCTTTAGGTGGTTGGAATGTCAAACTAAACCCTTTATTTCGCTCGCTAGAGTAGACTGTTCTGGTTCCAGGTGCTATGTCTAATAACTGATATCCATTAGACATGGCACGTGGAACCAGAACAGTCTACCCCAAAGAGCGAAATAAAAGGTTTAGTTCGACATTCCAACCACCTGAAGAAGGCCGGAGTATACAACAGCTGAAACGTTGTGATAATTATGGCAACAAAGATGAGAATGATAGTCCGATCAATGTAAATAGAACCCGCACTCTGTTGTTAACTGGGGCAACGAATGGCTTCTTAATTTTATCGCCTCCAAAACAAAACTGCTCTTTTTTTTATCATCTGCTGGGCCTTTCATCAGCATGTCTGATGCTAACCTTCACGAAATTGCTCATCTTCGAGTTCTCCGCTAATAAGAAGTCGAAAAATTATATTGAATCAATTGCTAGGACCGCTGCTAGAAAAGTTGTTTTCTTGAGTCCTGCTAGTTAATTTTCTCGACAGAATTTATCTTATGCATTTATAAAGCTACCATTCGCTCGTGCATTGGGTATTGCTACCGGATCTGGTCTGTTGCAACTGCTCTGCATTTAGATATTCTTTACAAAATATAAAGAAGAATCAGCAATGTTATTGGTCCTGACCTAGCCTATCGCCTTCAACCACTTTCGTACCAACATAACGTAGCTTCACTGTGCCATTTCAATAAATATTTTAGGTTAACTTTACAGTAATAAGATTTTATGGATTTAAGCGCAGTGCTAAATTGGTGACTTTTTACAGTTGAAATGACGGAGTGTAACCGTAAGTTCTATGCTAATAGTTTCTTCTATCGTACTCTTCTTTTATGAAACTCTCTTTGGTTCATTGCTTTCCTGTCAGCTTTGAACTTGAAGAATTTAAATGCGATGGCAGTCATTATATTCTGTCTTCTAAATTCCTGTTCTTTTATTGTTCTCTCTCCTTAATAAGGTTTTCTGTTTCTCACGTTCTCTCACACCCAGTAACCTGGCTTTACTATCTTACTTTGGATTTAATAAAAAAAGAAAGAAAAATAGCAAAAAGCTTATAGCTATCTAACATTTTGTTCACACTAATGAAGTTGTTATCGACAGCATCTTCATTTTCCTTTCTTTTACATTTTGTCACCTCAGCGAAGTAGAATAAGAACAAATCAGAAAACGCTAGTTTATATCAACTTCATTATTGAATTACTTGTGTTTTTCTTTAGCGGAATATTAACTCTTTATCGGTCATTTGATGTTGAAATTTAATTTTCTTGGAAGCATTAGTAATTTCTTTTACAAAAGTGTGTTGCTGGAATATTTTTTTTTACTTTGAAAATTTATTGCTGGTATTTATATACTTTTATAGTGTTCTCATCCCAGTTTGGGGTTAACCAGAAAGAGAACAGGATAAAATCGTTTTTTGTCAGCTCAAATATCTTTCCAACTGAGCAATAATGAAAGGAAAAATATAATTCGGGCCTTGAGTAATGGTACCCACATTCATAATCTGGCTTCCATCTTCAAAGACCATTCAAGAACCATCAAGGGAACTATGAATAAGTTTTAAAAATAGGGAACAGTTAAGAGAAAACCTGGGTCAGGGGGTCACAATTGAAAGAAGGTTCATCATTTCAACTTAGAGCTAAAGAGATCAACTAGAAAAGATCCAACTCAATCGATAAGATGTTTGGCTTGAAAATGATATCGTACGTGAAACACGTGAGGCAATTTTTTACTCTAGAACAGAAAGTTAGAAGATTAGAGAAGGCGAAGATCATTATGAATTACTTGGAAAATTATCCTGGATTATATATATATATATATATATATATATATATATATATATATATAAACTTTATTTCAATCCTTTATGAGCATCAGATCGATAGTTATGATTAATTAATGATGAACATATCATTTTCATTTATGACCGATTTCATCAAATCCCCTCTGTTAAGCATGGTGTGTAATTATATATTCTTATTGCTCAAAATAGAGTCCATTATTGCTATAAAAACCTCGGAGAATTGCAGTCAGATATTTTTAATCATTTCGAAGATACAACGGTTCAGATCTTAATCTAACAATCGTACAAATGTTGCTGTACCACCCGGTAATATCCGTCACCCTATATATATATATATATATATATGAGTGTCAGAAGGAAGAGGAAATGTGTTGCAACAGATGCTGAGAATAACGTGGACAGAGCATGTGCTTAACGAGAAAGTTTTAAGGCAAATGGAAATAAAAAATGGAAGATTAATCTAAGAATCTAAAAGAAACAGTTGGAATTTCTAAGGCATGTGAGGAGGAATGAAAACACGGAAACACAAGACATATTGACATCAAGAGATAAAAAAAGCAAGTAACTCACGTAAGGAGATAGTGTAAATAGATGAGAGACATGGTAATGGGTGATATTACAAAGCTACAAAGTATAGGATGTTAAGGAGAGCCCTGATTGCCCACATCCTAAAAGGACACGGCACAAACACATGGAAGAAAATTGGGGATAAAACCCCGTTTGTATTTCCTTACAGTTGGGGGGCCGTCGATAGCTATACTAACACGAAATCCTAAGTCATCGTGGTCGAGGGCTTGAGCGTTCTGGCCTTGTTCAAATTGTTAATCACGCAATATAACGCGCTCTTTCCCAGAAACTGTAACGAAGGTTTACTCAGCATAGTTGCAGTATAAATTACAGATGGGCTCTGTGAGTGTTGAATATATACAAATGTATCTGAGCAAGCGTCTGCAGCAGGGATTGGTTACCCACCCTAGTAGACGGGTAACCTCGAATACGGGTGGTCAGCTATAACCAGTGTTATTCAAAACATATGCAAATAAATACCTGTCGGGTGGCGTAAAGGTTACCGGTACAGAAACCAAGTTTAAATACTTTCCTTCACAGTTACGTTACCTTTCTTATAATTGTACTTGAGAAAGGTATGGGTCCTTCTTTTCTTCATCCTGTCGATTTGCTAAATAAGAAAATAACCTAGGTTATCTAACCTGTAACAGACGAAAAACTCTGAATTCTGAAGCATGGAGTAAAGAACGGGAAGTCACTTCCCTAACTTCCCAAGAGATCATATCAATTCACAGTTAATAAGGAAACGGAATATGTAAATAGTTATAATCGTCTACGTGCTTGGGTGTGGAGTGATATTTGGGGGAGATTTGTAGAAATATAGAACTTTAAAGATTCATATTATGCTTACAATGTATTAAGTAGGATAATATGCTCTCGTTATTATACATAAAAATAAGATTGGCGCAACAGATTCTCTCTACAGCAAAGCTAAGTGTAGTATATCGATGAAACGAAATGTGCTACTTTAAATTTCAAATTACAACCTGAGAAGTTTGAGCAAGAAAAATACGTTAAGCTATGAGTTCAGATTTCTAATTTATGACCTTGCACTTTCGCTAATTCATCATCTTTCTTCGTTTAGCGTAGGATTGGCGGAAATTTATGATGCATTATTCATTCTTTCTTATTTTGTTCCATGTTTTGCCTCACAGTTTATTTCTGATTTATATTACAAAGCATGTACAATCAGAGGCATTTTCCTTAATAAATTAAATCAAGTAATTCATTTTCTTTCACAGAAAAGAATGAATCTCATAGCAATAAGACATAAGTTATCGATTCATGATTATTCCCATTGTTTGTTTTTTTTTTACTAGAAAACAGCGCTAATTTTCTTGAACGTCATCTGTAACAATATATTTTTTCAGATTTCTTAGATATTTTATTGTAGTTTTAATGCTTACTTTTGACAACGTGCTGAAGTGTAGAAAAATAATACAAATATCAGGTGAGCGGCTAAATACTGACGTTTTTTTCCCTACGCTCTCTTAAGCTCAAAGAAAAACGATTAAAGTTTGACCCCCCCACACACACACACACACACACTGCCACCGATCGGACAGGGAAGTCATCTCATCCTTACTCCGGTGGCATCGTTCTTGAATAGTCTTCTCACAGAAATGGACTTTCCCAGACACCATAGCTCAGGTCTCAAGTTTGGACATTGTAGATCTGGGGACAGCAATTCAGAACCGAACGGTGTGGAAAGGCATTGTCAATGGAGTTGCAACCAAACATAGGGAGGTCGAAGGATGATTACGATTATGAAATATTGGTTATGAATACATTGCTGGAATATGTGATTGATGCCAGGAAATAAGAGAAATCTGTGCAAAGTTGAATTGATCAATGGTTAGGTTCAACCTAATAATTAACAAAATAGACTTTGCATTCTGTATCACATCAGAACATCTGAAAAAATGTGTTAAAAAGAACATCAGATGTATTACTTGGAATATAGCTGCATAGCCACCAGTAACAGAAACATGCCTCATGTCAGTGGCTGATCTGATATGTGGTCGACCCAGCTGAGCTTAGGATGTGCATACGCGGAAAAAAAACCGAAAGACGGAAAGTTATATAAAAACTATAGCCAACAGTGAAGAAATAGTCTCTCATATCCACTCGAGAAAAAAAAAATGAGGTTTTGAAGTAAGTTAGAAAAAAACACACCATCATACCGATATTAATTTATGAAGTCCGGAAGTAGATATTAATTTTACGCACTACAATTGTTTTGCAGTATTTTATACTGTTACACTTACCGCCAACATTTTTGTCAAGCTTTACAAATACAACGTTTCTTACAATTTCGCAAACCAATTTGAATATCTGTCTATATTTCTGAGATGAGATATTATGTACACTATTTACTATTGTTCTCATTTTTGTCGCCGTATTTATCACAACGTTTCAACCGTTGTACGCTCCGGCCTTCTTCAGGTGGTTGGAATGTCGAACTGAACCCTTTATTTCGTTTGCTGGGGTAGACTTTTCTGGTTCCAGGTGCCATGTCTGATAACTGATATCCATTAGACACGGCAAGTGGAACCAGAACAGTCTACCCCAGAGAGCCAAATAAAGGATGATAGTCCGAGCAATGTAAATAGAACCCGCGTTCTGTTGTTAACTGGGGCAACGAATGGCTTCTTAATTGAAATGTGGTTGGAATTTCGAACTGAACCCTTTATTTCACTCACTGAGGTAGACTGTTCTAGTTCCACGTGCCATGTCTGATGCATGTCAGTTATCAGTTATCTCCTGTTAATTCCACTCTAGAATGTAAGTTCAATACCTGGTTAAGGCGTTGGAGAACTTGGAGAGGGGAATTAACAGGAGAAAATTGACAAGAGACATTCGTTAGACATGGCACATGGAACTAGAACAGTCTACCCCAGTGAGCAAAATAAAGGGTTCAGTTCGACATTCCAACCACCTGAAGAAGACCGGAGCGTCCAATGGCCGAAACGTTGTAATAAATATGTCGACAAAGATGAGGCCAACAGTCTGAATAATGTGAATAGTGTACAATTTGAATATGCTGATTTGTTTGGAAAAATACTTTGAAAAAAACCCTACTTCGGTTTTTACGGACCCTAGTAAAACCAACTGTACTTTGTAATCCTTTACCTATTTGCACTTCTCCATAAAATTTGTCTTCGATTGGGCAATATATGGCTTCTTTAGCAGGTGTGACATACAGACAGATGTCACGAAATTTTATATATAGATAGGTTAAAGGGTTGATATCTCTTAATTGCTGGTGTTCCCAGGTCCACTCTGACCCGGGATGATACCATGTGTTAGTGTCCCAGCTATCGGCAAATAGTTGACTCCGAATCTGTGGTAAAAATACTATGAAAGTGTAAAAATAGGTTTTAATACCAGAAATACTTTGTAAAAAAAATATTACCAACAATAAACTTTTGAAGGAAAACATATTACCAACGTTTTTGAAGAAAAAATATTACCAACTATACATTTTTGGATACAAAATATATTACTAGCAATACTTTTTTGAAAAAAAATTATTACCAGCAATACTTTTTTGAAGGAAAAATATTACCATAAATAGATTTTTGACAAAACAAAATAAAAAATTTTCGGCATTAAATAAACCCATTGCGGTTGATATGCCGTAAACAAACCAAACCAAACCAAAACATCTAGAATGATAGATAGATAGATAGATAGATAGATAATGTTATGTTGATGTATTAACGAACTAATCTTTTAAATGATGAGAAAAATTAGCATCAAGGACATCTGGCACAGTGGATAAAGGCGTTCCAGTGACTAGACCCAAAGGGTTGTGAGTGGCTACCGCAGTGGTGAACGAAAACTTGGAGAGTTGAATTAAAGGGTAATAACAGAGACAGCCGGAATAGTACACCACACGGAAGAAGCATGGCAAGTGGAACTAGAAAGATGTACCCCGATGGACGAATTAAAGTGTTCGGTTCGAAATTGCAATCACCTGAAGAAAGTCGGAGCTCTCAACAACCGAAACGAGGTGAATATCCTGATTACATCCCACGGAAAATTGCTGCATAATAATTTTTTTTTTTCAAATTATAATGGTTACGAATCTCGTGTTGCAGAATTGATCGCTAATGAAGTTCAATTCTCACATGTCTCATTTAATCAGGTATTGTACCAGATCTCATCAGTTTAGTAAGGATCTCTGTCGTCTGGTTTTGTATCAGTAGTTAGCAATTAAGTTTCATGTTGTTGTCCGAGTCCTTCGTCTAACTCTTCAAGTTTTTTATTTTAGACGATTTTATTCGGTTATTTCTCGCCTCGTTTCCACTGAGTCCAAGTACACACTGTCCATAGGTTCAATCACTGGACCGGGAAGTCCAGTGATTCAGTGGAGACGCGGTGGACCAATAAATGAGGAATACTAAAAATAAGAACTAGACAATACATCCCCTATACATGGGCAGTTAAAATAAGAAAATCTAATCCCCCGCCCCGCAAATTAAATAAAGGGCTCATTTCGAAATTCTAGGTAGTTTATCAGGATTGATGTACACCTGATGAAGGCCGGTGGATGCGAAGGTTGAAACGTCTTGATGATAAAAAATATTCGGACAATTATTCGCATGTAAATATTTTTTAATATTGATGACACCGCATTCCAGAAATTCATACAGATAAAATAAACAGCGTAATATAGTCTTGGATAAAGACACAAGTTTCAAATACGATTGCACTAAGCTAGGTTTACATGACCAAGCTAACAACGCTTGAACTGGAAAAGGATTGTTTTTACTATTCTAACCAGAATTAGAGAATTCTTTTTTATTTACCTGTATTTCGAGAAAGAAGCTTTTTCAAATCTATGCAAGACTTCACACACACACACACACATATATATATATAACGTCATCCACAGACAGACTGTTTCGCAGCTCATCAGTGTGGCTAGACATCCGGTTGCCTCTAGCTAGGATCGAAACCCGACTGAATTGGTGTCAGTCGGAGATTCTAATCATTAAGCCGTCGGTGCATGGTAAGGATGAAAGTGGATTTTTAGCGTGTTTATTTTTAGAAATACGCCCAGTGACCGACAGTGACTCAATTCGCATCTGCGAAGAGTCAATCCCTTTACCATTCTAACTTGAACATTGTTTATCTTTCGAATCCTGGGCATCGGAAAATTATTGTTTACCATTCTCAAAGAGCCGCGGGATATTAAATTTCTTTTATCAATTGCGTCGATAATTCTTTTCGTTCGACGCATGTATATAAAAATTTTACAAAAAGATTCTTAGGAAATCACCATTAATTTGTGTACAAACTGTATGGGATTTTATTAACCACTATTGATATATAAAATAAATATCTAAAGTTTTGCTCTATTGTAGCAATTATATATCTTCACAATTCGCATAAAAGCTAGCACGCTCAAAGCATATTCAAACAAACAACTTCTTGTAAAAATGCTTAGAATTTCGAGTTTTCAAATTAACAAACACTTTGCAAGTTCCATGCTTTAAAATGGATCGTTACGTTGAGTTAACAGATAAAGGCCACTGTTTAATATCTTTAGAGCTGGCAAAAGGTAAAAGAAACACAATAAATTGCGAAGATGTTGGGAAGGTACAAACGAATTGCGAAGAAATTTGTTGAAAGTGTTGTATGACAGTGATGCAGATCTGATAAGAGGATGTCAAGGAATTATCTCGCCGATCTGTGTCCCGTAATCCCACAGAGAAGTTAAAAGTCAAAAGTCTTTGTCAAACTCTGAAGCTTTTAGGCATTATGGCAGCTTATAAGTGTTGAAAAGTACAATTTGTTGAGTCCTGAATATTTTTAACCTTAGTTATATCACTAGTCCTACATGAATGAAAATCGAAGGAAATAGGCAACAGAATATGAAATATTTTTCAACTATTCAAAGAATGCCATATTTATTAATATCGGCCACCCTCTGGAACTGGTTTCATTGGTTGCGAGGTTATCAAGACAGATACTTAAAGTAGATTGTAGATGCTGAAGTGATGTACTTTAGTGAATACACTATTGTACTGTCATAGCAGCTCAGACATACATCGATTATTTTGAAGGGGCACGTATAACTATGGTTAAAAAGGTCAAAACAGATTAAGAGGTTGGATGATTTTTATGCAGAACGTGGCAAAGTATAATACTCAATGTCTGAATAAAAGTGAGCTTCAATGACACGAATTTGATGAAGACGTTGACTTGTTCGTCGGACCATAACGCAACAGACAACGTGTGAAGCATTCTGAAGAAGAGTTTTTACACGGGTGGATGGCAGTTTTCCTGCAAAAATGTTCTCGGAGATATGCAGCGGCTTCCAAAACAATCGATGGATGACTTCTAAATCTAGTTTCAAAAATAGAGTATACAGTTCTATTCAATTCTGTCTTCATTTCGTTATCCTTAATACAAGGTCTGTTCAAAAAGTATCAGAACTCTTGCTATGATAACGAAGCTCTGGTACGCAAAATGAAACCACTTGGAAGAGCATAACTTTGGACTCTGTTGCAAAAGCACACTAAGGTATAATGTTCTCGCTTACTTTCTTTGTTTATGGCAGTGTTTGGAAAAAGTGTGTAGAGTGTTGGTATCTCACTACAGAAGTTCCGTCAGTGACCATGGCTTTTGTAGAAGCCATATTCTACAGTTCTCGACCCTTGCGACCATTTCCGCCTATTAAATCAAATCCCACTTAAAAGGAACAAGATTTCAAGTCGTTGAGGAAATCCAAGAGAACGCGACATGGCAGCTGTTCGTTATTTTAAAAAAAGAGTTCCACGATTGCTTCCATCAATGGAAATGCCGATGGATAAAACGCATACCTTCAGAAGAGGACGACTTCGAAGGATAATAAATGGCGAATTAATAGATGTTGCAGTTTTCGTTTTCTAGAAAAAGGCTCGATATTTTTGATCTGATCTTGTATAACACCGTTTAAAATATTTTGATCAAACCTGTTGCTTAGAAACTTGCAGAAATTCTACAAATGTGTGTACGTTGTTAAACATAATTTATAATTACAATACATTTCTTGCAGTTTTAGTAACTTAGCTAATAAGGTGAAACTTGAACGATCCGGCAAAACTCATAAAACTGCGGCCATATTATAATATTAGGAAAAGTATTATAATTTGTATATATCATGTAAAATATCTTGCAGATTATTAGTAAAAAAGATCCAAGTGATAATCTTCATTCATTATGTTCGCTGAGTTTCAAATCCTCCAAGACCTAATTCCTCATTATGTGTCCAAGAAATTTTAGCCTCTCTTTTTGATTCTAAATCTGTTCTTTTTTTCTATATATTTTATTTAAAACTTTGACAGTGTTCACGTACTCCATTCATGGTATATTCAGCATCCGTCTATAGAAATACGTTTCTGTTGGCTCAATTATTTTCATCTATGAGGAAATTATCCAGCCTTCACTACTGTATTGGAAGACTGACATTATATAGCGATTCGACACTATTTACTTTGTTTCTATTCTTTTTTACTGTTAGTTAATAATTTTCTTAGATTTTAGAATACGTATTTCTCAATCTTTTCTTGGATGTGTGGGTGGTTTAACAGATAATCGCTGGGAATTGTCAATCGTAGAGCCGAGTTTCAATTCCAGTTGGGTTCGTTATATTCACTTACGCGAGGAACGGTAAAAATCTACCTCTTCACCTCCAAGCTATGGGTTAATTATTAAGAATCGAATCCCTAAATAATTATCTCCAAAAATGAAATAAAATTGCCTATAAAGTTTTTAGATTTCGTCACAAAATAAGCCATAGAGGCTGACATCAACCAAACAACCGATATTGCTAAAGATCTTTTTTTTTCTTTATTTTTTTTAGAAAATATTAAATGTTGCTAATAATAATGCACGGCCATGTTTAGAATTTTTAGTAACTATGAATAGCTCAGTTTTGCGAACCTTTTTTGTTATCATACGTAAAGAAATTGAGCGAATATTTACAAGAATTAAGCGGATTATTTGCTTATCTCTTGTGCTCAAAAATGACAAATAAGTCTGAGGTAAGTCTGTAAAACAGGTGAAAACATGTTAACAGGATCGAGCAAGATATTTACAAATGTAGGAATGGTTGTCAACGAAACAAAAGCTACGTTTGCATAGTTTGTCTCTCACAAGACGCAGTACTACAAAGAGCGTTTTTGGTGATTGAGGACGAAGATCAAAGATCGCGATTCCTAAGTAGTTACTGAAATGGGGATATTTCTTTTGGCGGCTTTCTACAATAATTAGTTATCCATTTCAATATTGAGCCTACTCAAAAAAAAAAAAAAATGTTATAGCTAAGCATCGCTCATGGTCTAACGGAGGAGAAAATTACTTAAATCTAAAATTCCAAGATTCGATAAATTAGTTGAAAAGAACATTGATACTATCAATAACTGTTTTTGTTTTTTGTTTTTTTCTCTGGACTGCAAATTGCGAATTTATTTGAATTTCCAATCGATGAGAGGTGTGGAATAAAATTCTCTAATCTTAATCTTTCTTTAATCTTAATCGTTAATTTTCAGTGTTATTATTATTATTTCAATTTTATATCATTTAAATTAATATTTCCCATTTCCTGTGAATGCTTGCAGCTTAAATTACGAGGTAGATGGAATTTCTCGAATATTTAGTAAAAGGTGATGTCATAATAAGGATGTCACAGGTGCATATTTTTCTTCATAAAGAAATATCATCTCGAAACGTTTGTTTTAAACTATATATATATATATACACACACACATACCCCGGGTGTAACAGCAAAATTGTCCATCCCACAAAATATTTAATATCTAAAAAAAAAAAAAAAAAAACACTTTTTACCACGTTTCAGATGAGACGTTTCGCCATCTTGACACGATATTTTGTAAGAATTAATGAGAAAACTTTCAGTTATTCAGCTAAAAAGATGGCAGTTTAAAATGTTTTTTGTCTCAGACGCACTGTTTTCCCAACTGAACAATTGTGAGATGAAAAAGATCATTCAAACCTTCAGTAATGGAACCAACATTCATACTCTGGCTTCCGTCTTCAAAGTCCATTCAAGAAACATCAGGAGAACGATGAATAATTTTAAAAGGTGGAAACATTAAAGAGGAAAACTGGATCACGAGCTCATAACAGCAAGAGTTATCATCATTTCAACTTAGAGCTAAAGAGATCAATTAGAAAAATTCAACTCAATTCACAAGATGTTTGACACGTGAGAGAGGAGTTTCAGTTATTACAGCCCAAAGAGCAATGAAAAAAAAGACGAAAAAAAACTTAAAATGAAATTGTACGTGAGGTAACCTGTTACTCCAGAACAAAAAGATGGAAGGTGAGAGAGGGCGAGATTATTTTGAAAAGATCAGAAATGATCCTGGAAATATATATAAATATATATATATATATATATATATATATATATATATATATATAGTTTAATGTCGGATAAGGTTTTGATAGAGGGAAAAAGCTCCCACTGTCTATAACATGATACCGTTGCATACATCTTAAATAGCCTCTGACAACTAAGGCCAGCTCCAAGACGAAGAATGAGCGAAGGAAAAAAACTGGCGCTTCATAATCAGCTACTTTGGATCGACTGATCTCGACAGCTCAGAAAGGCTGTTCATCTAGAAGAAAAACTCTAATCTTAAACTTTCCGGCAGCTGCTTCAGCTAAGCCATCCCCAAATGTAATATCCTGTATTCTTGTGGATCTTGTCGGTACCGCTGATATCGGAGGCATGAAGTATATGCAGCGCCTGATTTCCATATACCATCACACAGGCTTTCTCCCTGGAGAGGTCACACACTTTTCACCACTAAAGGACCGAATTTTGATGAAACAGTATGCTACCTTTATTTCCCGAGATAAACGGACGACACCAATATCAAATCAAAGTTTTAAAAATCAGGATTAAGGATCACGTATTCAAGATCCCCAAAACTTACGAACGGTAAAATGTTAAAATACAGTCCGAATACACTAAGAAAAGGAGATACTCAAAACCCATCTGCCATGTCTAATTCCTGTTGCCTTAAGAGTAGTCTCTAGGTACTTGTTGGTCTATCGGCTATTCTTCAGGTCCCAAAGCTGCATCACAGACTGAATGAATGATGGAAACATTTATTTAATTTCTTTTACTCGCTTTATTTAATGAGGGACAGTAGTAGTAGCAACATCGTTTCTTAGAAATAAAAAAGAACGGATATCAAAAGTTTGGGTAACTGCCTATTAGAACGTGATTTTTTTTCAAGTTTTATATTAAAACATAAATAAATACATCACTGTCAGTATTCCCCGTATATAGTGTTCTGTTGTGGTCGTCAGAGTTATGACCAGTACGGTACGGTTTGCCGTTTGGGACTAGTGTAATCAATTTTCCTACTTTCCAAAACTCTGGACAAATGACCAAATATCAGGTTTCTCTTCTTTTAACCTTCATGTCGATTTGAAAATTTTTGGTACGTTCTCATACATAGTTAATAACTATTCTAATAGGATTTTCTTATTGAAACGAATGAGGTTTTCGAGTAAAAAATAACGTATTATAAAAGTACGAAATAAATTTTTGATTCGATTTCTGTAGAAGGTTTAAATAGCTACCGGATTTAATTTTTTTCAATTCTCTTAATCAGTCGATTTTGAACTTTAACTTAAAAAGGAAAAAAAAATAATCAACATCTGCTATGAGTGAAGTAAAAAAAAATAGGCTGCTTGAGTGATTCAGTCAACGTAGGCATTAGGCTGTTAAAAAGTTCAGACTTAATTTAAATAATCTAACATTGCAGTGTTTAACAAAAGCAGTACAAAGTTTACATGTTAGATATCGGTGAGGGCATGGATAATTTATATAGTTCGCTAACCAGATTCATTCGGAATGATCAAATGGGTTTTAAGTCTGAACAGGATTTATTATTGTCGGCCCCAATCTTAACAGCTTAGTATATGCAAATGACACATTGTTGATATTAGTCACAGACAGGAAACTACAAGAACTCTTACAGAAGGTAATAAAGCAAAACCAAGAGAAAGGATTAAACATTAATTTTAAGAAGACACAGTGTATGTCAGAAAAAGGAACAGACCAAACATGCGATTTGCAAATTGGAGATGCGAAAATCCAGCAAGTACAAACACATAACTGTATGGGAATAGAAGACAGAAAATACGACACCGAGATCCGAAGGCGCATTGGAATAGAGAAAGATGCCCTCCAAAAGCTAAGCAAAGTATTAAGAAACAGGAAAATCTCGTTAGAAACAAATAAAACAGTTCTGAACTGTAATGCAATCGCAGTGCTTCTATATTTAAGTGAATGTTTGACAATCGTATCACCGAGGAAGAAAAGACTTGAGGCATTAGGAATGTGGTTCTATAAAGGATGCCGAGAATATCATGCAGTGAGCCATGAAGTCTTTAAAAAAATGGATACAAAAAGGATACTTATAATTAGAATCAGGAAAAGACTCTTGAAATTTCTTGGGTATATAACGAGGAAAGTGGCTTTGGAGAATTTGACGCTGACACTAAACGCAAACAACTGAAGAACAAGAAAGAAAAGTAGCAAATAAGCTACTTAACAAGCTTGTGCAATTATTTTGACGAATCAAGGATTAAGAGAGGTAGCCAAAAGACAAATTTTATTACAAGCTATAAAGAATAGGAAATTGTGGAGAGTCATGGTTAAATAACTTTTTTTTTAAAAAATTAGATGGAATGATTAGGAAAATACTGTCATCTTCTCATTCAGTATTTCAGTGTTCATAACAAAACTGGGATTAAGTGAGGTAGCCAAAAGACAAACTTTATTAGAAGCTACAAAGGATAGGAAACGGTGGAGAGCTGTGATTAAATACATTTTTTTTATTAAATGGAATAATTAGGAAAATATTGTCCTCTCCTCATTCAGTATTTATCTGCCTCCCTTGGCTAAACGGATAAAATTTCAGTTAATTCGCCAAAACGTTTCTGCGGTGTTTGAATATTTTATTCCCAAACTGTTGACAATCTTGAAATGTTCTCTTTGGCAAGATGAAACATCATCACATATATATTTTTAATTAAAGAAATATTATAATATTTTCCTTTTAAATGCCATGTCCCTTGAATGATCATGGCTCTCCACAACTTGTATTTATTTATCAGTGAATTGCTATACCTTCTTGTGAAATTAACTGTTTAATCAATGTTTTGCATGCTCATTAAAGCCAGTTATTTTTTCTTTAGATTGTAAGAATATTTTTGAGATAATAATGGTTTACTGATACAATTCCCACTAATTAACCACAGCTATGGGGTAAAGGGGTAGATTCATATCTTTCCCAGGGGTATACACCCAAGAAATATGACGAACCCAATTGGAGGATGTCGGCTCTCCCAGTTTTAATTCTGAGCTATTCTCCATTAAACCATTTGTTATTCTCAAGAGGTCACACACCTAAGTACTGATAGGGTCACCCTTGCTTAACTTCGGTGATTTTACGAGAACCGTTGTTTAAACGTGATATGGTCTTCTTGTGAAGGGATATCCCCGCGAAAATTGAATTATTCTTACAATCCAAAAATCGGCTTTAAATAACCTACAATATGTTGGTAAACCGTAAAAAACAAATCAATAAGGAAAGAACGCCTTCTCTACAGAATAATATGTGTGATAAAAGAGATAAATTAAGTTTTCCATCTCTTTTCCCCACCAACAATTACGGATTGCACTGGGATCTTTATCTCTCACAAAGATATTGATCTCAGTCTATTGTGCTTTTTAATTCATAATTGTTGGGGAAAAGAAGAGATGGATTCATGCCTTTCCAAAGAGGTGAGGCTAGAATTTGATCTTGGCTCACCCATTCCATATCGTTAACTGTTACGTTAATCTCACCTCTTATTTGAGTATAAGTAATCGTTTTGTGTTAATAATTGCACAGTCCTAGAGATGATTAATAGTGTTGGATCGGAAAAAAAAATGACAAGACTGAAAAGAACTGGAAAGACAGTAAAAAAAAAAAAAATATCCGTTGGATTAATTTGTTTCTTTTATTCTTGTTCTGCACTTAACAAACAACCTGTTCTCACGACAATTTTTTTTTCTGCATACCCCCGAGGTGTTTTCATTCTCGTAGTATTCAACTTGTCAGGACGAATTAATTATATAGATATTCAGCTTAGTGACCTAATTGTTCGCATTTTATTTACTTGAAGGATTTTGACGTTCGTTTCAAATTACTCTTTCTGTTCAGCTTAAAGACTTAAATATTCAGAAAGTCTTTCAAAGCACCGCAAACTAATTTACACAGAAACATCTAATAAAATCTTTTTTTTTTCTTTTCTTTTACATTATTGGATATCTTTTCTATATATTGATTGATTCGTTTTTTGTTTTTTTTTTTTTTTTTAAGGCCAAACAACCGCTTATACTCCAGAAAATATTTTTTAGATTTTCAATTTTTTTTTTTTTAAGATAATAATGATTTTTACTGACACAGATTCTACTAATTAACACAAAGCTAGAGTTGGAAAGAAGTGGATTTATTTTCCCAAGGGTATTTGCGGATAAGTGAATATGGTGAACCCAAATGGAATTGAAACTCGCCTCTCCGATTTGCAATTCTGAGCCGTTATTCATTACACCACCTGCACATCCAAGCTTACAGCAACTGGTATTTTTTAACGGGAACCCATCTCAATGCTCTCCAGGCCTAACGTTGCTTAACTTCAGTATTGGTACGAGAACCGGCGTTTCAACGTGATATGGCCGTAAGCCAGTAGGGACTGAACAAATAATTTAAGTGAAATGTAAGCCGAAATAACGATAGTGCAATTGGCTAAAATGAAACAAAAAATGATAAAATAACTCCGCATTTAGAACCCGATCAACGCATTTGCTGGGTGGCCCGCAAGCATTGTCACCCCTACGTAACATAATTTTCTTTTTCAGATGGCTGACACGAGCTCCTACACATTGGAAGAGAGGCTTCATGCAATGGACACATGATCTTGTGCATTCTGGAAATAGCGTGGAGGATGTGCGAAATGATTTTAATTATTCTTCTGTTCTCATTACTTTTTAGTAGGGGGTGAAAACTCTTTCGGAGCAGCCTGTATATTAAAGTAAATACATACTTCGCCTAAGGTAGAATGCACAACTCACACGACTGAAGAATGTCGCTAACTGTGGGTTTTCATGGATCGATACACTTCCAAGAGTGGCCCAGACTGTGAGATTGTTGATTTTTATCGTGTCACCATCTCAAGACTTAAGTGCCAACATAGGCTATAGAACCCAGTGTGTACTATTTAGCCCATAACTGGGGGGAGAAGAGATGGATTCATAATGTTTCTAAGAGTATTTGCGAGTAAGTGAATAAAACGAACTGGATTAGATTTCGAACACAGCAAAGCGATTTATCATTACAAGCCGCAACAAATTGCACCACCCCAACAACCAAGTAATTCGATTATTTTCTCACTTTTGTCATCATAACGAAAATGTCATCCAGAAACTAAGCAAAATCGTAAGTCATGAGAAAATATCAAAGAACTTTGAACTGCTGTATTACATATACAGTTCTTTATGACAGTGAAAACAGGTTAAATTCTTCAAAAATAAAGACAAAACTTGAACCCACAGAAACGTGGTCCTAACGATGAATGTGAGGAAAAATCATTTAAGCAACAAAGGAGTTTTAAGGAAAATAAGGACAAAAATGGAACGTATACTTACAATAAAAAAACTGACATTTTTAAAAGACGATCTAGAAAATGTAAAAATCACCGGAGATATTGAAGGCCTAAGAATAAGATAGACACGGTGAATAGATTTTTTAAGAGGCGTGATGACAACGATCTCTCCGATGTCATCAGTTCCCATCCCAGTTAGGTATTTCTGCAGATGACACTACCATTTACTCCTATCTCAATAGCAAATCCTTCGAATATGACAACGTAAATCTGGCAACTGCTCTTGTAAAGGACCTCCAATCAGTGGTTAACGGGGACAAGAAATGGCTTGTAAATTTTAACACCTCCAAAACTAAACTGTTTTTATTTAACCACCATAGAGAATCTTTTCTGTATGGCTGATAATACATTCGTGCATTGAATACTGTTGCCATATCTGGTCTGGTGCTCCTAAATTACATATCTACATTGTTGATAAAACCCAAAGAAGGATCTGTAATGTTATCGGTCCTGACCAGCTATCTCAAATTCAGACACTTTCTCAATGACGTGAAGTGAATTCCTCCTGTTTTTCTGCTGCTTTGACTATCTTTCTTTTTTTTTTACTGGTGCCCCGGCTACATGAATTTAAGTGTTTACTAGATTGGTATTGTTGTGGTAGGATCCACCTAATTTGCATAGTGGAGTACCGACCATATAAATATGGTTGGTACCGGGAAGACGGGGAGAGGAATCAAGAGATTCAACCAAAGACTCTGCCCGACTGCGACTAAGTCAACACATTCTCCAGGAACGGTCTTCCCAAGAATATACAAAAGACCATATTTAAATATTGTGTACACTTTCTTGTTTCAATACATTTTGTTCTAAGTACATTTTGTGTTGTATTATTATTCCATGCATTAATCAAGTTTCAACAGGTATGCAGGTCCTATCGTTTTACTTTAGAAATAACTAAATACAATTACCACTTCGACTCCAACGGTTTTTTTTCTCGTACTTTCCACCTGCGGAACTCCCGTTGTTGTTTTCGTTTGTTTTTTTTGTTTTTGGATTTTTTTTTTTTTGCTTCGCTGATAATTAGAATATTCAAAAATTTAAATGAGCCACCAATCGGCATCTTCTGTTTTCTTGAACCCTGTTCACTTTTTGTACTTTCCTCAATCCTTCCTATTCTCAGACTTATCATTCTTTCATTTTCATTTCCAGTAAACCCCTAGGTGCTCGTGACATTACCGCCTTGCTTGGAGTGAAATGTTTCTTTTTTTAAGTAGAAAGAGCGATGGTAACACGTTAAAAATTGCTTCGAGCAAAAAAAAAAAAAAAAAAAATTGTGGAAAGCCATGATCTGCTACTTTCCGAATTAACTTAGCGCTTAAACGAAAGAAAAAATGAAAGAAAAATTGACATAAGTCTGACTGTTTACTTGCAAATGAGAACAATGGCAAGAAACAAGTTTCTATTTAATAAATCAAATCTTGATTGTCTGAAAACTAATTGAAATTGATGGTGACCATATGTATTGTGGATCCCTGCAGTCTTTGAACGAAGCAGCTTAATCTAGACTGGATGCGAGAAATTTCAGTCTTGGTTAACGCTACCAACTGTCCTCGTAACAATCCTTTATATTAACAACGGTAGGTTCAACCGGACACTCTGCGGAAATAGTTGAGAAAACAGTGGTTAGGGTTAAATGACCTACTATAGAATGGAACGTTCAGTCGTCTGTCATGTTGGATGAATATAGAGCATATTCTACGATAATAACTGAGAGAGAATAATATCTGAATTAATGAAATGACAATATTTCGTATATAAGCAAATATATTTCATTATAAAAGTAAACGTTATTTTTTAAGTAAACATATTTGAAACGATAACTCCGCTTTTATTGTATTTACTTAAACAGTGAAATTAATGACAACCGTTCTGGAATGAGAAAGACCACTAAAGAAAGGTTGTACCTCTAACAGGAATCGAATCCATATCTCTCTTTTCTATCAAGGAAACCTGTTCAGTAACCGAAACATGTCTTTACCAATTAGGCTACGGAGGCCGCGTTGATAGAGCAATCAGTTTAAAGTAAACTAATATGTGGATGTGTGGGTGGTGTAATAGATTGCAGCTCAGAATAAAGAAGCGAAAAGTTACATGCACAGACATCAAAATCACGTTGAAAACCATATCCACTGTGGAAAATAAATACTTCATATTATGCTTAGTGTTATAGACATGATGTTTCTAAGCTTTATGGCTTACGGAAACAACACGTTGATACACTTGTTCCCGTACGATCATCGAAATAAGGCAACGTTTAGTCTAGTCAACACATAGATGGGTAACCGCTCAGGAATACCAGGTACAGTAAGCATTAATGTGCGGGTGGTGTAATGGATAACGCTGTGAATGAAAAATCAGAGAACTGAGTTCGAATTCCAACCGCTTTCGTTACATTCACTAAACTGCAAATACACTTGAGAAATGTACGGATCCATCTCTTCTCACTGCTGCTATGGATTAAATAGCAGCACAGACAGGGTTCTGTAGCCTTGAATAGCAACTAGTCTATAGCAACTTGTACATATATACGTCCAGCAGCCGCAAGTGTCCATTTTGTGGACACCTTGCGGCTGCTGGACGTATATATGTACATTTACTTTTTCAGGGCCTGGCTGAGTGGTTTACATACTGCCTACTGCAAGAATAACACAGTATGAAAATTTGGTGTCTCTCCTATCGCACATATTATTCTACCAACTGATTATTATTTTTTTTTAATCACTGTAAAACTTTCTCTCGGGAAAACCGTATTCCTGAGTTCATCGAAAATATTTTCAAATCAAAATCTGCGGAATTTTACTGTAGAAGTATCGATAACTGGCACGAAATCATTGCAAATACTTGCGTATATAGAACTGATTAAATTGTAATTACGGGTATTATTTATGACTTAATCTTATTTACACATGACATTGGGTGCTAAAGCTGGGAAAGCCATTTCCTTACTTTGTGCTGGGTCCCTTCAGAACCTAGGAAATCATGGATCTAGACAATTTCCTGTCCTTTATAGTTCTTAATAAATTTTGTCTTTTTGTTTAGTCGGTTAAGTGCTACACGATTGGGTAATCATGTCTCTTTCTATTCATGACTAAGAGAAGATATTCCCGCAGTAGGTTACCGTTTCTTTCTGCGGTACAGTGATTGTCAACAAAAGTTATAGAACCTAACCTGTCCTGGTATCTAATCCATAATTGGAGAGAGAAGATATGGTTTCCTACTTTTCCAAATTTAATTGCGCAAAAGTGAATGCAACAAATTCAACTAGAATTCGAACTCGGCTCTCCAATTTCTCATTAGAATACGACCACAACACATTGCCAAATAAGTTATAAGAAGACTTTGTTATTTCTCCTTAACTGACGTCTATTTAATTAAGCTAAGTAAGTATTTTCATGGTAATTGTTCGAATGAAATCTTCGCTGTGGTACCTAGACGGAATTTAAGCGCAGTAGTACATTATTGGCAAGGTCTCATTAACTGACAATTGAAATGGCTAGATATAACAGTAATTTCTATGCAAAGCTTCTTTCTCGCTCATCTAGCTTGTGGAACTCTCTTCCGGTTCCATGTTTCCGGATAACTTTTATCTTTAAAAATTTAAATGCAATGTCAATTGTTATCTACTGCCCCCCCTGGATACACTTCTATTGTTCCTCCTCCTTCATGTTTTCTGTTTTCAAATTCTTTCACACCCTGTCTCTCCTTGTGTCTTAGTGGCTTTACTGCTCTGCTTGAGGTGAATTCTACTGAAAAACTTATACGTTGTTTTTCTCTCGTCGTCTTTCCTTCAAACTGTCCTGTGAGTATCAGATTTTCTAAGCCTTTTTTCTTCAGGATGTTCCCTCGAAATTTCAATTATTTCTTTCTCAGATTAAGTATATGTTTCATTTTTGTTTACATTGTCTCTAAAATCTCTTCGTTACTAATATATTAAGTCTATGGTATCCTCTTTATTCTTCTGTAGAATCACATTTCTGTTGCTCCAAGCCTCTTCTTCATTTTTGGGGAGATTGTCTATCATCCACTTGCATATAGGAAAACTAATATTACATAACAGATCAGTACTCTTTTCTTTGTGTCTGTTGCTTCAAGCCTCTTCTTCATCTGTAAGGAGATTGTCCAGCATTCACTGGCATATAGGAGGACTGATATAACGTAACTGTTCAAGACTCGTTTCATTTTTCTAACGAAATATGAGAAGCAGAAAAAATTAAAAGCCTGTATGCTTTGCAAAGAAATATATTTAGAAAGAAACAACATTAATAAGATGAATAAAACTACAACCCATCACTGGTTGGCATATTCTGGATTAAATCATTACGCATAATTGCAGCGAAGTAAACCAAAAGGCCATTGCGCGCGTAACGCCTGATATAGTACATTGCTTCATAAATAAATAAATAAAATTCACATGTCCTGTCATTTCACTGTCGTCGGTCTGGTTCAGACTTACAGTCGCCATGAACCATGAACGAGTAACAAAACATTTCATCAATGTTCACTCCGTGGAATTCAAAACTTGTTAACAAGTCACAGAAATTTTCGTACAATCTCCGGTCTACGTACGTAGGTAGTGCAGAGTTCTGTCAATATATATATTTTTAATGGGCCTGTAAAATTAACGAGCGTACGTGGATATGTGACAGTGAACGGTCTCTTTCTAGCCTGGATGCTGGAAGTGTTAGTCATGTGACCGGACAGAACGCCAATCAAATATTGAAATATTCCCACGCGTCTTCATCGCATCTAGAATGGGCGGTTTAGAGAAGTTATAATTTCCGCTTCACCGTTTGAATAAAACCAGCGTTGATGGGACATTAAAAAAAATAATGATACGAGTAATTATTAAAAAAAAAAAAAATTGGAACATCTAAAATATTACCAAGGATTTTTATGCTAATGATTATGAATTTATGAATTAAAAATAAACATCATGATGATAGATAACAATAAAAATCGACATGATCGTTACACGTAAAATTAACGTTTGCTTTACACGGTAACATGAAAATCTCAGCCTATTACTGTTTCTACGTAAACGTGTTCCTTCGGTTACTTACCCATCGCTGTAACGTATCCTCTCCGTGCTATTTCTGTAAATATTTTCACGGTAATTTATCTGATGAGCTTTTTTCGTTAGAACCACGATTTCACTAATTTAAGCGCAGTACTAGATAGTAACTGAACAAAATACCATCCTTTTATCTAAAAAGCGGAGAAAATCCCAATTTTATAAATAAAAGTCTCATGTAAACACAAAGAAATTTAGCACTGAAATTTCAAGGAACATTTAATTCAGATTTTAATGTCAATTTGCGTCTAATAATAATATCCAATATATAAACTTATATATACAAGAAAATTAATACCTGAATAAAAACTACATTTAAGTCCTTAATTTGGCATAATATTAATTCGTATACTGTTATAGTGGAACACACCTATTCTATAGTTAATAGACTCTCCCACTTATAATAAGTAGGAGTAGTAAGAGTAAGAAGTCGCTCAGTCAATCGATGCCGGACGACCGTTAGTCGGATACTAAAGTATCAGCGACCACAACTAGATTACTCTGCGTCATTACCTATTATATCAAGTTCCTAACGTTTTGTACGTCGAACCTATTTTAGGACCGACTTAGTACAAATACAAGCCTCCACTGTGAAACCACTCCATAACATATACGATTCTCGTTTTTTGCTTATGTTTTGGTGTAATCACACTTCTAAAGGCTTTCTTCATATATATGTGGGTCTTATGGGATACTAGAACTTCACTAAGTATTAAATATATTGATTATGTAACGGCAGCATTGTTAGAAAAATATTTTAGTGGTTGGGTCGATTTACAGTGAATTTCTTTTGCAAACAGAGCGGACCCATAAATTCATGAAGTACCTGATTGAAATTGATCGAGTTCAAGTTTATTCAAGAAACAGTCAAACCTAATCCGGTGTTATTTCACGAATAAAAACTGTATTTAAACCCTTAATTCGGTAAAATATTTGTATACCTTCTCCGTGCTTGTTTTGTTTGGGCGCAAACTTTAAATAACACCATTCTAAAAAGCTTTCTCCACATAAATTCGGGTGTTATGGAATACTCGGGCTTCCTATCTATGATATATGTCGAATATGTGACTGTAGCATTTTTAGAAAATGTTTTTTTAGCGGTTGGATCTATTTACAATAAATTTCTATAGCAAACAGAGATCACAAACCTCGTGAAGTATCCGACAGAAAGAGATCTTTCTTGTACGTATAAGTGTATATATTGGATATTATTATTAATGTATCAATTAGATATTAAAATCTGTATTAAAAGTTGTCATTGTTAAATTTGTTTCTTTCTATACATGAAACTTTTTTATTTATTTATGAGGCTGTGATTTTGTTCACGTTTAGGATAAGAGGTTAGATCTGTACTAGATTGGAAGCTAGGTCCTATAATTTCCCTGTTTAAATTAGGAGTTGTAACCATTAAGTTCTATGCGAATAGTTCCGTCTCTTGGACTTTTCACTTCTGGATGTCTCTTTCAGTGTTTCCTACTTTCATGTTAACTAGGATTTTCATGCATTTGAATGCAGTGTCAATCTTCATTTTCTCTCTCCTTGAATCTTGTTCTTTTATTATTTTCTCTGTTTCATTCTTTTTCAGTGACCCCTTTGTATCCAATGGCTTTTATTGTATTGATTGGGGAAAATGAAAACAAATATGTCGCATAAAAATCAACAAGTATGTCAGAAATTAATACAGAAAAGGATGATTTCTTTTCACTATGAGATCATCCTATAAATTTAAATGAAAACAATGAATTGCCGCTGCCTATTTGGAATCATCGAACAAAAATAGCAGTTCGATTTATGATGTTTTTATGTATTTTATGTATTACACATGACATTGGGTGCTAAAGCTGGGAAAGCCATTTCCTTACTTTGACATTCAAAAGAATAAGAAATGTAATTTATCTTTCTAATGAATAGCAAGGGTTATATTGATTGTAAATTTGATCTCTAAAAAAAACTGTGAAAATACACATATTTTTAAACAACAAGCGATCCAAGTTTATATGACTGAGACGATTTTCAAGTATGATTCAATAAAAACATAGCTCATATCCAGGATCTCTTATTGGGTCCTAAGGTCAGTTTTAGGCCTTTCCCGAGAAGGAACTGAAGATTCATAAATCGGGTTTACAGCAAATTTAATATGACCAAATAAGGAGCAGGCATCACGGACAAGTAATTAAATATCAACTCAAGGCAGAATTGTTGTAAAAGATTCTCAAGGAAGTCTGGGGATAAGTGATAAGATTATGCTAATGAATTCACTAACCCAGCCACATTAGATTACGTCTTAGACTTATTATATAACATTATATATATATATATATATATATATATATATATATATATATATAATCATTAGATATAAGTATAATCTATTACGTTGTGCAAGCTAATAATAAAGTAAAATGTAAACATAAGAAATAAGTAGTGTATAGATATAAGAAATCGTAATTAACATAAATAATAAAATATTGTAAAAAGAAGAAATATGGTTTTGATTTAAGATGACTCTCTCTCTCTCTCTTCACACACACACACACAAACACATACATACATACATACATACATACATATATATATATATATATATATATATATATATATATATATATATATATATATAAGATGTTACATGTGGACAAACAGGTACTCACGGCAAATTTGCATTTTTTTTTCGATGCGAACGCATCTCGACAGGTGAGGAACAAAGTTATAAATTAATGCTATGAATGTTTGAATTTATATTCTTTTCGTTCTCGTTACATTTGAATATATATATATATATATATATATATATATATATATATATATATATATATATGATATTGAGACAGGAGGAAAAGGTAGTGTCATATAAAATTGTAAATATAAGAAATTATTTTTTTTAATCATTTCACCTCATGTATGTCAATAAGGCCACAACGACGCAAGGTGTTACGCAGTGTGAAAGAATATGAAGTACAGAAAAATATTGTTAACGAGAGAGAACAATAAAGAAGAGAGAGTAAGGTGACAGAGGATAATGATTGACATTGCATTTATACTTTTGAATAACAATTTTGACATGAAACCAAGAGGATGGAAGGGATTTACACAATCGATAATTGCGAAAGAAGAAACTGTTAGCATAGAACTTACACTTAGATCAAGCCAATTCAACTGTAAAAGGATGAAACCTAACTACCAATCTAGTACTGCGATTATCTTTGTAAAGTCGAGGTACCAAATGGGGGAGCTAATCAGAAAAAATCTGTGAAAATATTTATAGCAAATGCATAGGGAAGTTCCGTTACAGCGCTGCGAATATGACTGAAGCCAATATGCCAGGTCAGTTACCTTAACATTGCAGATTCTTCTTTGTATTTTATCAACAACTTTTAAAAACACCCGATGTGATAGTTCTAATGTAATAACAGGAATTTATATTAGTACATACTAAAAACTAAAATATAATTTATATTCTAAATATAAAAAAATATTACTAACACATTTTAGTTGTAAGAATATGTATACTATCGTAAATATAAGCAATATTATTTATGCATGCATTATTCCCCCCCCACACCCTCATTATCTTTGTTATCAGATCATTTCGCTCGTTTTACTCTCCAGCCTTAATCCACTGCTTGTCGATCGGAGTTACCCACGGGGAATTTCAAACTGAGCATTTAATTTAATCTACGGTGGTAGATATTTATCACTTTGCTGACTATGTAATTCGGACAGAATAATTTTTTTTTTAAGCGTTTCACCCCATGCAAGGCGAGAAGCCACTAGGACGCAAGGGGTTACAAGAGATTTGGAGCAAGATCAGATAGGAGTGATAGAGGAAAGGATGAGAAGAAGGATAGTAGATAGATCATTGCAACTGGAGATATCGATTGACATTACATTTGAATAGTTGGAGATTATAGCTCTCAGGGAAACTGGAATAGAGAAGGGAGTTCCACAGGCGAAAGGTGCGAGACAAGAAGCTATTGGAGTAGAAGAGACGGCTACATTTAGTAGTTTCGACAGTGAAAGGGTGAGAGCGGGATGCCAGCATCGTCGGGCGCTTGAATTCGTGAAGTCTGGGAACCAGCGAATGCAGCTCCTCGGAGCAATTGCCATGAAAGTATTTGTAAAAAAGACAGAGAGATGCGACGGCGCGTCTGCGAGAAAGTGACTGTAGACGAGATGCCAGAACAGGGCCAATTATATTGCATATCCGCCACTGGAGCCTATCAAGAACCCCGAGGCAAACAGAAGGTGCTCCAGACCATATATGGCAGCAATACTCCATGCAAGGGCGAATGGTTGATTAGTAGATCTGGAGGATCGATTCCGGGGAGAAAAATTTCCTGGCGTGGCACAGGGAGCCAACTTTCCTTGCGGTGGACGAAGCAATTGACTCACTGTATTTGTTCCATCTCAGGTCAGCAGTCAACGTGATCACCTATAAATAGATAAAATTGTAAGTATAAGAAATAGATCAAATATGGTAATAAGAAGTATTGTCAGATCGAACAAACAAGCATTAGTAGCTTAAATTTCTTGTATTAAGATTTATAGAAAAATAGGTGAAGTACCCAGCACTTATGGGGCGCCCGTCGAACGTGGAGATTGAGTTGGTTGACAGATTTTGGTTTATTAAAGCCAGGCTGCTCCAAGTCACTGATTTTGTCGTCTTTTGTTAGCGGATGGGCTGGGATGCGCAGGGCTGCTCTTTATTTAAGGTTTGCCTTCTCTTCCTTTTCTTATCTTTTTCTTTGTTTTTGAGAAGGACATTACGAGAATAGAACCGTTTTGAGTGTTCTCTCTATTATTCGATCCCTGTTTAAAATTAGGTCAAGCGACTCGGCGTATTTCGCAACAGTTACTACCGGATCGTCTTTGATTACTTTTGTGTTGAAAAAAATAAGTTAACTGATGCATACACCGAATGTTCGTAACAAGAGACAAAAATTCTTTAAAGAGCTTAATTGCACCTTGCTTTACAGTAAATCCTTCTGTATCTTTGTAACTTACAAAGCTAAAAGACGATTTCTAGCAAAAAAGAGTTTGGAATGCAGGTTCAATTCCTGCCGGCAGACATAATTTTTTTTATGTCAGGAAAAGAATGTTGGGATCTCTAAGTATAAGAGGGGCCATGAATAAAATTACTTCATCACTTTCCAAGTCCAAAAAAACAGTAACTGCCTGACTGTTTATATATATATATATATATATATATATATATATATATATATATATATATATATATATATATATATATATATATATATATATTTCTAGCCAGACAAACCTACCAACGTTTCACCTAAGCGGATCATCAGGAAAGCTGGTTCCTTGGTAGGTTTGTCTAAATCTCTAGGTTTGACTAGGTCTGCTCTACTTTTGTATTGAGCACTTTTTTAGTTAGTTGATTACTCGTATCGGGTTTTTTTTTTCTTTGGGCTTTGGACCTGTATGCTGTACGATTATTTTTGACAGACGTTCATGTTCCTAGCTCTTTCTTTTTTTAAAACCTTTTTTCCTTCGAGATTGATTTGACCATTAGCAAATCAAGAAACCAAAGGTTGTCCGAGACGAATGTAAATACCTATATATATATATATATATATATATATATATATAATACTTGATGGCTAAAAGTATAACCGAAAGCTCTCGGCTATACAAAACATTTCGACAATTTCTATATAAATTATGTCCAAAAATAAAGAAAATTATAAGAACGCAAGTAAAATGAAATAGATAAAGAGTACTGCAGTACCTTTTTAGTCGTACTTAATGAAATAGTATAAATGAGGGATTACTGCCCAAATGCAAAAATATATATATATATATAGTAATTAGTAGGAGGATTTGATAATTATATTTAATTAATTCATCGAGTCTGATAGAAACCTCAACAGAATGCAAAAAGCACTGGACGGCCGTTTCGTCCTATATAGGACTGGGTCAGGGTTTCAATTCTCGGTAGTGGATGCGCATTGCTGATGAGTCCCAAATATAGGACGAAACGGCCGTCCAGTGCTTTCTGCATTCTGTTGAGGTTTCTATCAGACTCGATGAATTAATTAATTAAATATATATATATATATATATATATATATATATATATATATATATATATATATATATATATATATAAAACATCAAAAACTTTCTGATGTTTGGTCACTGGATGCGATAATCCTCAGAGATTCCAGCGCATTTTTCCTGCATACAAGTTGTTTTTTTCATTCTAACCTGAAGAAGCTGGAGGCAGCCGACGCTCTCAGCGAAACGCGTCGTTTATTTTTTTTTTCCACGTGTTTCTCATTATTTGTACTTTTGTTTCGGATATTATTACACATCCGACAAATACACACACACACACACATATATATATATATATATATATATATATATATATAGTAACTGTCGGATAGAAGATTGTTTCTTATTTTAGGTCATTAGTCTCAGTATACGATTGCTTCATTCCTTATTAAGTCGAGGCATTTAACCTTTTCATTTGCAGGAAGCACTTCACGAAATGCCAGTGTCACTTCTCATGATTTAGAACCATTACTAAGATAAATGAATTGTTTATTACTATTATTAACCGCGGGTAACAGAATTCAGAAAAATAGAGCCGCGGAAAGCGAAATCATAAATAACGCGGATCACTGTATGTGTAAGCTTGACATTTAACAGTATGTTCGAGTCAATACGCCTTCAGGATAAGGGTAATGGTAATATTAACCGCTTCCCTATGAGAAAATATTCAGCATTTAATGACCGAACATGATGTACTATTGTCATTTGAAATTTATAAAATATTTCTTTTAAAACAATTTTTCAGAAAATAGGTTTCTCAAGTTCAGTAACTCTTTCCAGTATTTTTTTTTAAATCGATTTCACCCCAAGCAAGTCAGAAAAGCCACTAAGACACAATGGGTTAATTGCTGTGAAAGAATTAGAAACAAAAACATTATTAATGAGAGGAAACAAAAACAGTAATCAGGAGAACAGTAGATAGCGATTGACAATGCATTTAAATTTTTGCAGATTAAAGTTGGCTGAAAAGCATGGAACCGGAAGGAAGTTCCACAAACGAGGATTGCAGTATAAGAAACTTCTTGGCATAGAATTTACGGTTACATCTAACCAGTTCAACTGTAACTTGATGAGATATCGGCACCAGTCTAGTACTGTGCTGAAGTTCAAAAGTTGAGGTACCATAGCGAAAAGCCTATCTGAACAATTACTATAAGAGTATTTATAGAATAGACACAAGGTGGCAATCTTAAGGCCGCGGAAAGGCGACTGAAACCGAGAAGCCAGATCAGGTCCAATAATAGTGCAGATTCTTCTTTGGATCTCATCAAATCTCTCAAGGCAATAGCAGGAGCACCGGACCATCTGTGGCAGCAGTACTCTAACTATGGACGAATAGTAAACATAGATATGGATGAGAGATTCTGGAGAGAAAAATTGTCTCGCACTTTACAGTGAACCAACTTTCTTGGCTAGCTGACCTAATAATGGATTCAATATAGTCTTTCAGCTTTATGTTCGCTTAGAACGTTAGCCGGAGAAGGCGCATCGTGTCACTTTGCTGGAGGTTAGCATCAGCCATGCTAATGCGAAAGCAAAGAGGAATCTCTCAGATGATTAATGCAGAGAAGTTTAGTTTTTGCAGATTTAAAATTAACAAACCCTCTTTTACACAGTTAACGACGTTCATGAGGTCGTTTGAGACATTAGCTGCTATTTGGGGCTTGTCGGACTGATCAGACTTACTTTCGAGACAAAAGTAAATGGTTGTAACATCAGCGTAGATACCAAGATGAGAGCTGATGAAATCGGAAAGGTCATTAATGAAAATTAAACACAGTGCAGGAGAAATGATGGAGCCCTGAAGGAAACCCGCATTCGTATAAAAGAATCATGCGGGTTTCAGACCTAAGCTCTTGATTGTGTCATATTCCCCTCGAGTTAGATATGCTTAACTTTTTAGTTGTTGCTGATGATGAAAGTCCTCAAGTAATGGGGTGATTAAAAGTTTTCTTATAAGGAAATATTCAGCATTTTTTACCGAAAAGTTTGCGTTACTACTGCTTGAAATTTATAAAATCATTCATTAGAATTTTTCAGTAATACACGTTTCTCAGGTCAACTGTAATTTCTCTCTCGAAAATTGATGGGCGCTTCTTTCCTAAGCTTTTGTTTAAATTAGAGTGGACTGTCAACATCTAGATTATGTCATTACATGTGCAATACATTTAAGTTCTTCAGATGCTAATGTTTCTCTTATTTGTCAAAGGTATTTTTTGTGATTATGTAACGCCAGTCCACGAGTTTCAATGAAGACTTGTTTTCTCTAACAGCTACAGTCTTTGTTCGTTTGAATCATTTTTAATCACTGGTATGAGAAAGCGATTATAGACACATGACAGACATTTCTAAACGACTTGGACAATATACATTCCATCCATATGAAAGTTTACATTTAACGAATATATTTAAGAACAGCATAGACCACCTCATCAGTACTTTCGCCTCGGGTGGGTGGGAGAGTCCAGTCAGTTACCCAACGAATATTGCAGATATTAATTTGGCTGAATCTGGCAGCAAACCAAAAAGGCGATGGGCTTGTGAGAAAGAAAGAGGATTATATTGACAGAGGAGAAACAGAAGAACTTATTTTAGAATAAGCATTCGAATTTTTTTTTTTTTTTATTTTAAATACACTCGAACACTGATAGAAAACAGCGGTCTCGAAGGCCTAACTAGTTCTGATACAAAAGGTAGCTTAGTTGTTTGTTTGCTTAGCGGAATATTAACTCCTCATGGGCATTTAATGCCGAAACTTAATTTTCTTGGGGTCATTAGTAATTTGTTTTACAAAGATATATTGCTGGTAATACTTTTGTTTCCTTACAGAAACGCATTGCTAGTATTTTTTTTTATTTCTAGCAATATGTATTGCTTGTAATTTGCTTACAATGAAAATGTATTACTGTTGTTTTTACTATAAAATGTTTGTAATTTCTTAGTGTTTTGACCCCAGTTTGGGGGTTAACTATGTTTCCATAGCTGAGACCCTAACAAGTGCTACCATCCGGGTTAGGGTGTACTTTGGAACAGCAGCAATTAAGAGTTGCTTCAACGCTCCACAAAATCTCCCGATCAGCGGACTTTCTATCGGATGTAGTTTATCGTCATGCCCATGATGTGGTATCTTAATTTTGTAAGCAAGCAAGAGGACATGAGTTCGGAAACGTTTACCTTTGTGCGTTGACTTATTTTTTACTCAACGGCCTTTTTTCCTACAGACGCAAAAGTTGCAGTCCAATCACAACTCTATCTTTATTTCCATATCAAATATCAAAATGACCTCCATTCTTTAACGATAAAACTATATCTGGCAGTAAGGCATCTGATGGGGAGAATCGATGTTTTGAGAAGCGTGTAACCACATCTTAATTGCTCTTGTTATCTGGTTTATCCTGACCCAGAGTGGCGTCTGTTAGGGTCCCATTTACGGGCAGTTAATGATCCCCCCCCAAAAAAATAACAGGTCATTTTTATAGTAAAATGACCAAGAATACATTTTAATAGGAAAATGATAACCAATACAAAATAACAGGACAGACTATAGCCTTGGTCTACCGCAGAAAGAAATGTCAACATGAAAAAAAAAAAAAAATCTGCCTCGTCAGTCATGTCTTCAAAATATTTATAATGTTCATTACTTACCGCGTTCTCTACGATTCTTATCACACACCTTGTTTGGTTGACGCTAACCATTTACTTTGAGCTTAATTTCAAGCTTTGTCTAAAAATATAATTTCCATCACTTTTTGAGAAAGGTACAGGAGTAGTTTCTTGTTGCTTTATCCACGGTTTTTTGAATTCAGTCTTTGTCTTATTAGTGCAGCTGAATCGGCAGGCATTAATATAGATCCGCTTGCTTAAAAGCCGCAGTATCAGAGGGCTCTTGATTGTTTCGGCGAGTTTGAGAGTCACTAAGTATTTGCATATTCTCAGCACTAGAAGCTCTCCTAGCTGCCGTTTGATCTTGGTTTTCATTTAAACGGGACTCTCTTTTCCTCGCTGCAGCCTTGGCTCTTTTGATTGTTATCTGGTCCTCTGTTGATAGAGATTTCTTTTTGCGAGGCATACTGCTACCGTATGCAATAGGCAACAATAAACTATAGAAGAACTTAAAAAATGATCGATGCATTTAAGTATTGCATTAATATTGAATCATATCTTTTAAACGTTCAATGATAATTCTTCTGCCGACACTTAATTTAAGGACAATTTGATGCACGTCGGTCCTTAATTTCTGTACAAATAATTATTTTTATTTCATAGATGATTTTCGTTGGATTTCGCCCTTAATTTCAATTATATTCAAATTTGCTTCCAAGTTATAAAAATTGTTATCGTACAAAAATTTCGCCGTAAAAAAAAATCACTGAAAAAAAATCGCCGATAACAATCGCAGTAATGAAAATTTGGGAATACAAAATTTTAGGATTGCGGGTCTGGATCTGGCCCGGGATGTTTTTAATTTGGTCACGGCGTCGGCCTATTTCCAAAATGGTATGATCTGTTGGGCTACGGCCTCTAAGAGTAAAATCGAAAAAGAGTGACACAGTGACACACTGACTAAATTCACACGCTGCTTTCTTTTTCTCTCTCACTCAGACATACACACACACACACACACACACACACACACTCGGTCTGTGTATCTAGTTTCATCACATTTCGTTAAAAGTCATTTTGCTAAGTTTTCCTTGTAGTATGTTGCCACGCTCCCTGACGTAAATGTCAAAACCGATTGCTTTCTCTACGAAACCAATCAATTATTTTCCATAAGCAGATTAGTAATGAGAAAGGTTTGTTACTCATATAAATTTGTGATTGGCTAGGCGGTCTTAAAAATTAGTCCATACGTCTATGCACTTTTATAATCGGTTCTCTCTACATTTGCACATTTCCTAAAGTGTATACACATGTATGAAAATTTCAGATAGTGTACATCTGTAAAAGGGCAATACAAATAAGGACAAAAGGAAAACTTATCTTCACCGTCTGAGGGATTTTTTCAGGATAAATGTAAGGATTTTATTTTGTGACAAATGTTTTGTGACAATATTCAAGAGCAAAAAAAAAATTGTTTTTTGGGTTATAGGAGTGCTCATGAATATTCATCAAGTTATATGAAAAGTCATGGACGTGAAGTGATGCAATATATATGATATAAAATATCACTTACTTTCGTTTATTAGTCACTTAATTGTGTCCCTGTTTTATACAGATTTCATTAAAAACGATTGACAAAGTTGTATCATTTTTCTTGTGTTCTTATAATCTGTTTCCTTTTCTGAACATACATAATTTAGAATTTGTCGGAATATTCAGTATGAACGAGCGCTTTCAGTTATAGTTTTAGCTATTAAGTTGGTGCAAAAATAATGACGTAATAATGTCGTTTTTTGGCGTATTTTTTAACGTCAAAAAACGACATTATTACGTCATTATTTTTGCACCAACCTAATATTTATCAAAGATGATTTTATTTTTAATTTTAACTTAATGTCTGGATTCTTATATATATATATATATATATATATATAATGTGAGAGAGAGAGAGAGAGAGAGAAAGAGATTTATAGGAATATTTTATTTTCCATCAACTGTGTTAATAAAACTTATTTATATATAAGTCCCACTGCTGGAAATAGAAAAATGAGGGATTGTCTTGGCACAAACGGCGAAAGAACTGAACAAACGCATCATGGTATATCTGTCCAAAGGAGCTCTTAAATTACAAAAAAATAGATACTTTAGCACTGTGTGCATGAGCATATGCGTTGCTACCTATTGTATTTACAGTGTGACAACGTAACTCATACATTTCAAATTTAATTGCTGACTTAATTCCTGAAAAACTACGGCTACATAAATTGGGATCAGATTATAGGTTAACTGCATACGTCAAACATGTCCACCTCCACTCCGAGATTTTTATGTTTTTGTTATTTTCACTCAATTTTTACAATAGAAGTAGATAGATATGACTATCATGCTCTTCCCCCACCATTTGAACAGGAGTAGAGTTGTTTCCTGTTCTTTATTCTGTGTCCTTGATTAGGGTGGGCTTCAGGAATTTTTGATGATATGACTTGCAGAAGGGTCCGAGAATTCATATTAGTTCCTAGATTGTTGCATCCCAACTGGTAGTAAGAGCCTAAACTCATAAGTAGCGGTTAGCGAGACTGCTCTGATCAACAGTCGCATAATATCAGGGTTCTTGCTGTGCCATGCCTTGCATGGATTGGTGTAACTGCAAGCATTTCCGGTGGGTAATCCTGAGACGACACTATGCTTCAGTCTGTGCCAATTTCCAGGCAACTTATGTTGCCTTCGGCGACCTGCAGTTGCTACTATTGGCCTTTTCCACTTTTAAAACTCCTAAACTTGCAAAAAAAAAACTGTTGTGGTAAACCCTCTTACAGTATAATGAACTCTATCTTCTCTCAGAAATACAAACTGCGAGAGTCGGACGGGAGAGCAGAGCGTAAAGTGGAGGAGTAGACGCAGTCCTAATCTACATATTACTAACACTATAGTTTTGTATATATCTTCAATATACTTCTTCAACATACCTTCGGCATCCGTGTCCTTCTTTCTGGCCCCTAAACAGGCCACAACAACTTGGCGACAAGGATTGAACTCGCTATATGCAACCGTCAGTTCTATCCTAAGAGTTTTCCTTTATTGTACTTATCACCTATAAAATTTCCTTTCGATTTCTTTGTTTTCTTACCGCCTACAATCTTAAAATTAAAATACAACGTCAATCACCATCTTCTGCATTCTTGAATCCTGTTCTTTTGTCAACTCTTCTGATAAAGGTGTACTTAGTCTTTTTTCCCTTCCCGAAACCCCAGCGTACTGGTGGTATTATCGCCTTGCTTGGGGTAAAATGTTTAAAAGAATAGGCCAGCTGCTAGGAAAGTTGGTTACTTATGTCGTGCTAGTCATTCTTTCACGCCAGAAATTGTCTCACACATTTATAAGTCTACCATTCGGCAGTGCTTTGGATATTGCTGCTACATCTGGTTAGGCGCTTATATTATGTTTTTAGAGATTTCTGCTAAAATAGAAAAAAAGAATCTGCAATGTTATTGGTGCTGACCTGACATTTCGGCTTCCCACTACCTTAACGTAGCTTCTCTGTAGCTATTCTTTAATCATTTTAATGGTAATTGTTCTGCTGAACATTTCTCTATGTTTTGTTTTGGTTTAAGGAATACTGTGTTATGTTTGGGTAAGTAACCGAGGCTAGCTAAGTTTAAGATAAGACAGATTGAAGATCGACCTTCACCTATCCTTCTTTTTGACCTTGTGTTAGATTTTTGTATTATATGAAAACAAATATTACTCTGTGTTACGTAAGCTTTATGAATTTAAGCGCACTACTAGATTGTCGGCAAGGTCTCATCATTTTGCTTTTAAAAAGGCTAGATGTAACCGCAAGTTCTATGCTAACAGTTTCTTCACGCAATTTTCATTTATGGAACTCTCTTTCGGCTTCTTACTTCTGAGTCAGTTTTGATCTTCAAAAATTTAAATGCAATGTCAATCGTTATTTTTATTTTCTTTTTTTTTTTCTGTTCGCTCACCTTAAAAGTGTTTTTCTTTTTTTCATATTTTCTCAGACTCGGTAGCCTCTTGCGTCTTAGTGACCTTATTGCCTTACTTAGAATGAATTCTCTCTCTCTCTCTCTCTATATATATATATATATGTCAGCATCTAAAGCTCAAACAGACAGTGCATTAATATGTGTTATTAATTAAAAAATGCCCCAAAACGAACTATTTTATCAGAATAACTATTACCATTTAGTATACCCATACTGTACGACTCCGCGCCTTAGAGTAGCGCAATTTAACTTTCTGTCAGTCAACCTCTCAACCTTTCAGTACATTCCGTTAAGTTCACTACTATGCAAGAAGACTGATGTTATATAATAGTTTAGCAGTCTTTTTCTATGTTTTTAAGGAAATTTTCCTCTTTCTTCATATTTGCTTAGCTTTTGGAAGGCATCTTTTGCTATTTCTATAAATGGTTCAGTCTTTTCTATTTCAGCTATAACCTTGGAAAATGTCTCTTTCTGCTGAGCATTATATTAATACCATTGAAAATTCGGTTACGAGTCAATGCAGAACGAAATGATGGGTATAATAAAAATGAATATATTAAGAGCCAGAAAATAAATATATCCGAGAAACAAAATCAAATAGCGAAAACCTGATAAATTGATCAACACCCGAGAAGTACCTCCATTGGCACAAAGGACGAACACCCAATAAACGCTTGACGTAATAGGAAAGATATTATATACAAAGCTTTACATCTCAAAGACATCACTGAGAGAATTTATGTGAAAAAGAGAGTATCTGGCAGAGGACTTTTCAGGATCAAAGGCAAAATAACCCAAATAAATTTGGGGGAAATTCATAAAATGATACCAATAAAAAATTAAAAGTTTTCGAAACAGTGCAACGTGAAATAAAAGAAAATAAGAGAGAAAAACAATAATGGAAAAATACTGTACAGTTTAATTAAGGGACAGACTGAAAATATGATGAAAACTCTTAATGCGGTTACGCAGAAATTACATGAAAAGAGAAAAAGAATCACTCATCAGGGCTACAGAGAAGAAAAGTATCAGAGCAAATTACTTCAATGGGAAAATTAGTAAAATAAATAAACACTAAATACTGTCGCAGTGTATAAATTTCAGGATGTTGTAAGCAGTATAATCTGTGACTGTAGGAAAACCAGTAACAAGGACATGGGCCAGCGTAATGATCATAATGCGCAAAGAATTATGGAAATGAGATAGGTTACAATAAATACATTAATGTAACACCACAAAGTAAACAAGTAAAAAGCTGAAAGACTAGATGTTGTAATTGATAATTAAAAAAAGAAACTTCCAGATCAAAGACATGTTTATGGTAACATGCAACAGACTTGAAAAACAGACAGAAAAATTGAAAACAAAACACTCGGACCTTTCCCGGAAGCTGAGATAATGGCTAAAATCGTAGCCATAATATTAAGTACACTTGGAACCAAAGTGGCTGAATCATACCCGTTGAGATTTGAGACTGTAATCCCCTGCATTTGCGAGGTTCTTCGAGAATACAGAGGAAAATTTGGGAGATTTGAGCTGACTTGCATTTGCTTAATATTTTTTTAGCAATGATCACCAGATATTTGGTGTGAGCCGAGAAATACATGAATAATAATAATAATAATAATAACCCTGGTACTGTACCATTTATATTTCTGATGGGTTCAGAACTTAATATATTGGAGGTGGTAACATGTACATCTTTTTCTTGGTGAATTATGATGGACTACAGTAAACACCTTATGTGATGCCACAGATTTAGTTTCCAATTGCTAAACTACAACTAAAAAAATCACATTAGCTCGAGAAGGCACAACGTATTGCATTTATGGAGGTTAGCATCAGCCATGATGATGAAAGGTAGAGTTTGATGGGGAGAAGTTTAGTTTTGGAGTTGTTTTGGATATACACTGTTTTCTCAGATCCTGCCACCATATTGCGTACATTTTGCTGTGATACATTTGCGCGGTATACACTTAAATGAATGGGTTTTATGAAGAATATATTTGTTTTCTTTGTACCGGTGAGTCACTTTGTTTTCATGTTGCTCTCTCAGTAAAAAAAAAAAAAAATAATAAATTCAACTTATTAACCAATTCAAGCCCAAAACAGATATACAAAGTCTCTCACACAATATAAAACTTAAGGTAAGTGAACTAAAAGGAAATGCAAGTTAAAATCTAAACGAGCAGAATCGCTTACCTTGTTTAATATTCTTCTATTCCATGTCGACACTTGGACATTTCAGTAAACCACGGCTGAATTTGCACCAGCCGACATTAAAAGCGTAATCTTGGTAATCAGAAAAATTAATAAATCCGATACCAAAGTTAAAACTACAAATTAATTATCATTTAAACAAAATATATTAACACATTTCAATTTATCTCACTTTAAAAAATTAAAATTTGCAGCGACTGCATATCTGCTTATCATTTTTACCGATTCACTTCGCTTGACTGTTGCCTGACAAATTTTAATTTCAAATTTATTTATTAATTGCATAGCTTACTTCCTAAAGTTGTAACTTCTTCAATTGTATGCTGTATTTCTCTTTTTTTGTATTTGTTAATTTGCTGGCCTTACTTTTTTTTTAATTGTGCACCCGATTTTTTAATTTGTGTGCCGTTAATTATTCTCGTGATTGGAACATGTCTGAATATCTTTGCACTATAACGAAAAAAATAAAATATATTGCTAAAATCTGAAAAGATATTCGGTAGAATGCTGTAATATTTAAAATAGTTGTTGGCATTTTAATTTTCTAGTGAAATCTGCCAAAGACGAATATTAAGGAAAAGAAAATGCGAACAAAAATGTATCTCTCAAGAAACTCATATAATTAAAAGTCATACATAGTATGATTAAACGTCGTCTACCAAGTGTTTCAACAAACAGGACACAAGATAAAGTGCCCTGGGCATGACGATAAACTACACCCGGCAGCAAAGCCTCTGAACCGGAGGTTTTGAGTAGCGTGGAACCACTTCTTAATTGCTGTTGTTCCCAGATGCACCCTGACCCGGAGTGGTAGCACCTGTTAGAGACCCAGCCCTGGGCAAATAGTTAACTTCAAAATTGAGGTGAAAACACTATGAAAGTATAAAACTAATTTTTTTAATAATAAATATACCAGCAATATATTTAAAAAAAAAAAATATTACCAGCAATACATTTGACTCTCGACAAAAACCCTCTTTACAAATATACGTCAATAAAACTTGATCTACAAACTGATTTCACACAAAGAATACATATTCAGACGAACCCATCCGAAAAAATCTTGCCAGCATTAAATAATCCATTGAGGTTGATATACCGTAAAACAAAATTATTTAAAATCTAAACTCAGGATACATATTTCCAAAACAGGAATTAAGATCTGGAATCAGAATGAAAGCGGTAACGATAAGTACATTAAATCTATGCGCCGAGTAGTTAAAACGTTCTATTTCTGACCCTGAGACCCGGGTTCGAATCTTACCATTGTCGATTTTTTCAGGAAGGAGACTTCCTGATGTTATCGGGATGGAAGTCGATCCCGGCGTGTGGCACCTTTGGAAAGTGCCTGAAAACCATAGAACGGGTCGACCTTGTGAGTATTGTATAGCCAGAATTCTTGAGGGCAGTCGCTAGCTGTGCTAGCACGAAGCCACAAGTCATCATTGCCGAGGGATTGAACGTGCTGGCCTTGTTCAAATTGTTGATCATGCTAGATAATACGGTCTTTCTACCAGAAACTTTAACTAAGTTCTGCTCAGTATAGTTGCAGTATAAACCACAGGTGGTCTCTGTGGGTGTTGAACAAACACAAATGTGCCTGAGCGAGCGTCTTCAGTAGACGGGTATCCTCGAATACGAGTGGCCATCTATTATTAGTACCTTCAATGTATCTCAAAAATCACGTTGTGGGACTAATAACTACTAAATCTTACAAATTTCTCGGTGCATGGATACCTTAAGACATATTTAGTATAAGAGGTAAGGAAATTGAACATAGAATAGGTTGCGCCAAGGACAGATATTTTTGAACAACGCAATATGCTAAAATGTCAGAACGTTAATTCTAGTCTTCTACTTATATAGCTTTGTCATATCTAAACTTTTATATGAATGTAATTCGTAGCGCCCAGTTAGTTCACAAACATCTAAATTGTCATCTGTAGACAATCGTTCTCTCAGATTAATCATTAAAAATGTCTTCGAGCAAATGTTATTTTCTAAGACGTGTCATCTTAGAGAATACTAGTGTGCACAAACAAAAATGTATCAAATAACAGAAATCATATCAATTGAGAAGTTGGCAAACACGTGTATCCCGAGGACAAAAACAATGATATAATCAAAATTTTAATGGCAAGAGTACTTTGAACAAAATGTTAGAAAGAAAACTCCCATTAGTATTGAAGAAAAACGATAACAGTGAATTTCAGTAAGTAATTTTACTGAAAAATTGTTTGAAGAGATATCTAAATAAATAAACGACAGATTCTGTCTGTCTGTTTGAAACTAGTCTAACTTGGGCCAAACTTGCTTTAGATATTATACAATTTCGTAATCAGAATGATCCCGAGATTGAAAATCTGATTTTCATTTGGTTGTTGAAGATCCAGGATTTGGATTTGTTTCCGGAGGAGGGAACTGCTAATAATTCAAATTTTAAAATAACTGAAAAAGACAATTAGTGATTTTAAAAGTTTTTAATTTCTATTGAGTCTAAAGTAACACAGAAAAATTGTGAATTTAAAAATATTCGTTTTAAATTCAGTTTAAAATTGCTCCAAAACTTTGTAAATTGAGGAAATCAGCTTTATTCCTTGAAAATGCCAAGGAATCAGAATTAACGAGAAAGGTTTCCTGACATGAGTTTTTGAAATTCCACGGAGTTTGTCATTTGAACAACTCTATTTTCGACCTGAACTGGAATTTCGACCCAAATCAGACTTTCCTTGCAAATCGTTCTTTTGACCGGAATTGAATTTATTGTCCGAATCAGAGTTAAAGTGAGGTTTTGTAATTGAGAGATTCAAAGTCATTTCTTCAAAATTATCATTGCTGTTTTTTTGTCTGTTTTATATATATATATATATATATATATATATATATATATATATATATATATATATATATGCACTAGAGTCATTTAAGTTGGTATTTTATATATTTTAATTGAAAGTAGTACTGTTTAGTCAATTACTGCCAAAAGACTAATATTATCATTACTACAGAGAGATGTCCATGGGAAACTGAATGACAAAATGAATAAGGAAATCCTATATGACGCGTTTCGTCAATCAAATTACTTCTTCAGACTAAATACAGTTTTTATTAATGAAATTACATATATGTAGGGAGCGGAAAGAATTTATAAACACACGTTGGTTATGATTAAATACAGAGATTAAACGCTGGAATATAGAGAAGCCTAAATTAAAATCTGTAATTTCAAGCATTCGATCTGTCTAGGTGTACCGCTTAGACTGGGTCAGCTTCTTAACACTTGTTTTTATCCGTGTTTCTTTTAAATATAAAACAGCTTAGTGGCATTTGTTTCGAAAAAATGATGAAATACAGTATGAAATTGTCCGCAAATTTACCGTGATGGATTAAGATATTAAGGCACTCTCTGTCCATATTTTCCTTAATAAACATGTATAAATAATAAATCTGTTAATTTGAAATATCCCACAGCGTAGTAGCACTTGTTTTGTAAAGAAAGATGAAATACAGTGAATGGGGTGTTATACATCTGACTAAATAATAATAAACTACCTAACATTTATATATGTACAAAAATACTGATAGAAAATAAGAAACAACAAAACGTGTGGTAAGTGGTGTTGAAGCCACGAGAGACAGTGACACTCTGGGTAAAATTGTTATTTGGGGGTCAAATATAGATCAAATATGGATCGGAATCCAACTGAAGATTAAGATAAAGTGTATACAGTCTTTCTCGAATGTGTTATATACGTGTGTGGGTGATTTTTAAAAGTTTTCTTTTTCAACAAACACACACACACACACACATATATATATATATATATATATATATATATATATATATATATATGTACAAAAATACTCGTAAAATGAGAAACAGCAAGATGTGGAAACAACAAAACGAGTATTATTTATTAGTTGTTATGTGGCGTTGAAGCCATGAGAGGCAGTGACACTCTGGGTGAAATTGTTATTTGTTGGTCAAACGTAGATCAAATATGGATCCGAATCCAACTGAAGAATAAGATAAAGAATTAGTAAAGTGTATACAGTCTTTCTTGAATGTTTTTATATATTTATATATATATATATATATAAATATATATATATATGTGTGTGTGTGTGTGTGTGTGTGTGTGTGTGTGTAATTTTAAATGTCTTTTTATAGATATGTATAATGAGTGTCCTGATAATTTAGTTAGAAAATACAAGAAGTGCTTGGTGTTTTCTTACCTCGAATTTCTGTGGAGCGCTAAGAGATAAATGTTACTACTATGGCCTGAAAAATAAAACGAAATGCAAGTTTCGTTGACGCACGTGTTAAAGACCTGTCCGTGTGAACTGCTTGTCCAATAGTGAAAATGTCACTGCTTGGTTTGTGTAGAGGATAAAAGTGAGGCCGATTCCATTGGTTTAAAATGAATGAATTGTAATTGTTATAATTATTGTAATTAGTTTTTGACACTAAAATGTTTAATTTTATGTTTTTAATCGGTATCACCCTGTGCAAGGTAGTAATGGCACTAAGACACAAGGAGTTACAGAGAATGGAAGAATAAGGAACGTAATCATTAATAATAAACGGGAACAGGAAAAACTTAATCAGGAGGAGAGTAGATAGCGTTTGACATTGCATTTAAATTTTTTGCAGATTAAAGTTGAGTGGAAAGCATGGAGCCAGAAGGAAGTTCCACAAGAGAGAAGTGCTAGAAAAGAAACTGTTAGAATAGAACATATGTTTACATCTAGACATTTTCTTTTGATTTATTTATTTTATAAAGATTTATAAAAAAAATAATTTTTATTTATTTATTTTTATGGACACACGACAAAAGTATGAAATTCTCAGCAAATTTACCGTTGAAGATTAAGATATTACGGCAGCTTCTATGCATATTTTCCTATTAAATATATCTAAATAAAAACCTATGTTAATTTTAAATATCCCACAGCACTTGTTTTGTAAAGAAAGATAAAATTTAGTTGGAAACTGGACGCAAATCTACTGTGAAATATTAAGATATTAATCCACATTTTATACATATTTTCCCCAATAAACATTCATAAAAAAAAAAAAGAAAAATCTATGTTGATTTCAATAAACAAAGTAAAACAGCAATACAACGATATCTGCAAAAGCAGGCTTGTTTACAAACAGCGAAAATTCCACGGAAAGGGAAAATATAATTAAATAATAATAATTTAATATGCACGTGAAGGATCATGTGCGTCTCTTTGACTCTCTTTCCCTCTGCGATGTGTATGCACACAGATCGATGCAAGCTATCTCAGAGGTCATGAATTCTAAGTAAAAACTTGGGTGTGCATCTGCACCTGGTGACTTTCAAAGATGACACTTTGGAAGAATTTTTTTTTTTTTCGAGTAGATTTTAGATAGATACATAAATGTTGGTCGAACAGCCTTGCCACAAATCTACACTGCTATGTCGGTGTTGGCATTGTATCAAGATCGAATTTGTTGTACAAATATCGTACTATATCTAAATCTGTACCATACGGAAATACACATATTGTTTTAACACATTCGATGTATTCAAACTCTTTTTGTTTACCACTTTATTATTGTAGACGTTATTTAAGGTACGACGTTTCGGCTAAGTTCCCTTCCGCCATTTTCAGATGCCAACTGTTTTGGCCGCTATGAGATATCATAATGTGTTGATTATTTTGTCGCTAAAATGAGGAAAAACAGCTTGGGGAATCTGAGGCAGGATATATGAAAAGCAAGATAGACAATGAGGGAAAAACAGCAAGTAACCTTTCAAACAAGCTCGCACATCGGGAAGAATAATGAAAAAGTAAACCTTGTTAAGAGCTACAAAGGATAGAACGTTGTGCATTGCCATGATATTCTATGCCCTGAAAGGTCACGGCACATAAAACTTAAAGAAGATGCCGATTCTTTTTGGGGAGAGACTTTGACCAGAGGATATTGGTTTCAGTAGCTGACCCCGAGATTTAACTCTCGATAGATAAGGAACACTTGGGTAAACAAAGCTTATATCCAATATGCCATTGTTCCCTGTTGAGTACCTGAAAATTGCCAACGTTTACTTGACTGGCTCTGCGTGTCTTATAGCATCTCTAATAAGAAATATATGAACAATAGTTCGAATGAATCGAATAATTCAAAATAATTTGATATCTTGAAAATTCAAAACTAACATTGTGCCTTACTTTGACCAATCCAAGAATTTAAGATGAAATGATCAATAAAATTTCTGATTACAACAGATAAATAAGAAATACGTCTATGTAGGCGCTTTTCATCAAAGAGTTTATTTACCATAAATGGGAATTGAGTATGATTGTGACCCACATTGCAACAAGTTTGCATCTTTTCTTTTTTCTCACCCAAGAAGTTCGTTCATCGCAGTCTTATACATGAATTCCTGTCGTTCGTAGACGCATTAACGTGGAGTAATAGATAAGCAAGCTAGTCCGTTAGAGAGTACGGCCATTGCGCTGAAGTAAGCTAACTCGATAAAAGCAACTCCCGTCGAACGAAGACTGTCAGCAATGAAGATGTCAAAAGTACATCTTCGCTTCGAATATGACGGTTTTTTAACGAATTTTCGTAAAAGCATTGAGAAGATCGCATGTTGTCGATCATAAACAATAAGGTATACTTAAAATATACATTCACTACGAAAGAATAAGATTTCAGATTAAGTATTTTTTTTTTATTAAAGAATGGATATCATCATCAAAGTAGAATCAGAAAAGATATACATGTTATTTAGATGTTGCTATATTTATGGACATATGGTATCTAGAGGTAAATAGGTCGTTAATAGATATAAACAGGTTGGTCATAGAAACCAGCACTGCATGATTGCTGGCAGTTGCGGGTCTTCAGTATTCATATGATTATTCATATGTTTGACAGGTTTTTTTTTAAGTTTTGGACTTAAGAATAATGTCAGTATTTATAGTAATTTGATAATTAGCCGTGGAGTAATGGCGAGTAATCTATCGCATTGTTCTTAATATATATATATATATATATATTATGGTGGTACTCATTTGGAAAAACCTGGGATAGCCAGCTTTACTCTGAAGATACTAGGTAGGTTTGACTGGCTCCTTAGGATTACTTATATATAACATTGTTCTTTCTATCTGTCGATCTATATATTACATTATACTTATGTGTCTATGTATCTGTTGCATTGTTCTTAACTATCTATATATCTGTCGATCGCATCGTTTTTACTATGTAAGGTCTTGTTCTCATTGCTATATATATATATATATATATATATATATATATATATATATATATATATATATATATCGCATTGTTCTTTATCTATATTTTGCATTATCCCTATCTATCTATCTATCTATCTATCTATCTATCTATCTGTCATATAGTTCTTATCTAGCTATCGCATTGTTATTTCCTATCTGTATATCGCATTATTCTTATCTATCTATCTATCTCGTTGTTCTCGGCTGTTTATCTATCTCATTGTTCTTGCCTATCTATCTATCTATCTATCTATCTATCTATCTATCTATCTATCTAGTTGTTCTTGCCTATCTATCTATCTATCTATCTATCTAGTTGTTCTTGCCTATCTATCTATCTATCTATCTATCTATCTATCTATCTAGTTGTTCTTGCCTATCTATCTATCTATCTATCTATCTATCTAGTTGTTCTTGCCTATCTATCTATCTATCTATCTATCTATCTAGTTGTTCTTGCCTATCTATCTATCTATCTATCTATCTATCTATCTATCTATCTAGTTGTTCTTGCCTATCTATCTATCTATCTATCTATCTATCTATCTATCTATCTATTGTTCTTCACGTTATATCTATCTATCTATCTATCTATTTATCTATCTATCTATATACCTATCTATCTATCTCGTTGTTCTTGCCTATCTATCTATCTATCTATCACGTTGTACTTGTCTATCTATCAATCTATTTCGCCTATCTATCTATCTATCTATCTAGTTGTTCTTGCCTATCTATCTATCTATCTAGTTGTTCTTGCCTATATATCTATCTATCTATCTATCTATCTATCTATCTATCTAGTTATTTCATCTATATCGTTGTTCATTTATTTATCTATCTATCTATCTATATACCTATCTATCTATCTCGTTGTTCTTGCCTATCTATCTATCTATAACGTTGTACTTGTCTATCTATCAATCTATTGCGCCTATCTATCTATCTATCTATCTATCTATCTATCTATCTATCTATCTATCTATCTAGTTTCCCTTGCCTGTCTATCTATCTATCTCCATTGTTATTATCTAGTTATGTTTTTATAACATTTTTTTTTATTTATGCCTCACTGTGTTCTAAGTCGGATATACATTCTCAAAATATGACTGTCATATGAAAGTTTGGACATTATCAAATTACAAAAATACTGACATTATTCTTAAGTCCAAAACGTCAAAAAAACTGTCAATCGATGAATGTTTCTCCTTGTCTGATTTAATTTTGTATACACCTATCAGTATGCATTACAAGTCGTTGAAATCGACTTTCCATACATATTAATGATATATTCGGTTTTTATGCTTACAGTACACAATAAAACAAGATTTCTCATATAACATTAAGAACAGAAGATCTCACTTTTACTTCACGTCCCATCGATGCAACGCTGCTGTTGTTATTTCCATGTCAAGTGATCAGATGATCTTTATTCTTGAATTACATCAGTTCAGACCCTCAAAAACTGGGCATGCTATATTCACGGAGACGAAACACTATCATTTCCTCCGTTTCATTCGGATAGCTTTTTCACAAGAAGCGTTACTGTGATCAGAAAAGCACCAACGTGGGAGTCTATGACACGATTTGATTTTGATTTTGACCGCTTCAAGTTAAGGGTCAATCGTTGTCAATCCTTCTTATATTCACTTCTGTTAACCTCGTCTTTCATCTATATCAAACACTTCATTCATTATAATCATTTAAACAGTAACCCTCTTCAATCAGTGGTTCACGCGCCTTGTATTCAGACAACATGTAAAAAAAAGGATAAAAATCACGTAGCGCCAAGAAGTTATAAACCAGTCGGCACCCATCGCAATAGGACACAATCTGTCCTGCTAATTACCCACTGCTGGAGGGAGGAGAGATATATTCATACCAATCACAAGGGTATTTACAAATAAGTAAATGTAAGCAAATGTAAATGGATATAGATCCGACAGAATGAAGAAAAATTTGGAAAAAACAAACAAAAATCCTTAAATGCAATTATGTTGTTTAAAATGAATGAAATGTCGACGTCTGACGTTTCGGTTTAATAAACCTTTTTCAAGACAATATTCATTAAAATACAATTCAGTTCAATTTGACAAAGACGATGGACATAAACAACAAGTCTTATCCAAACGGAAAGCTGATCATTTTAAAAATTTTCAGTTATCTGTTTTGGATAAGACTTGTTGTTTATGTCCATCGTTCCTTTTCTTAATCTTATCCTCTATCACGCCTCTTTACTCTGGCTCACACTCTCTGTATCCCTTTGCGTTACAGGTAGTCGACAATTTTACCTGCATCTTTAGCGTTGAATGGTATGTACGAGTTTTACTTGATTTCTTACGTGAGTTCAAGGTTCAGTAGGCTTTCAAGGAACTGGGCCTCCTCGAGGAGACATCAGTTCATCGTGACTGGTAGTAGTTATTGATTCCGAGGTTCTCATTCTTATACCCCGTCTTAGGCCGTCCCTCTTACCTCTAACCACCATACAGCCTGTTTTCATAGATGTTAAAGTTTCTCCTTCCATCTCCTTTACTGGGTGTTCTTGCAGTTTCCTTTGGTGTTTGTCATCAGCATATTACTCACTTGAAAATTCCATTTTATTTCTCCCTATATAATTTGAGAAGGTTTTATATCTAACAGTCTCTTCTCTCACACTCTTCACTTGTGGAGCTCTCTTCCGGCATCTTGCTTTTCAATCAACTTTGATATTCAATATTTTAAATGCAATGTCTATTCTCATGTTATGTCTTCTTAATTCCAGTGCATTTGTTGTTTTCTCTCTTTAATAATTCTTTTTCTTCATACTCTTTCACATTTAGTAATCTTTTGCGTCTTAGTGGTTTATCACCTTGACTGTGGCGAAATGACTAAAAAAAGTCACTAAACTTATGTAAATAACATAACAGTTCCACTACACTTGCGATTTTTGTGGTGGCCGGGATAGTTGAAATCGTTTTCACAACTGCTGTTGTTTAAGTTTCGTACCGGAAGTAAAAGCCAGTATTTCTCCATGGTGACTTGCAATGCGAGTTTTTCTTTTTTTAAATGATTGACGGTACACAACGTTCTCTCTCCAGCCATGACTCTTTACTATCTTAATCACTTGCAATTAATACAATAAATTGCAAGCAAAAATGGTTAGAGAAACATTCAAGATAGAGTCGTTTCATCTTCAGTGTTATTCTTGGACTATTTATTATGTTAACTTCATCCAACAAAGTGAATTAATAAATGCGCGCGCACACACACACACACACACACACACACACACACATATATATATAAAGAAATAATCATACATAGAATCAATCAGCAATATTAATGCGATTAATGGCGAAATCACTTCGCAAGTATAACATTATGTATGCATTAAAATACTGTTAATCCATTGAATGATGTGATCCTCATTTATAAAACTGTTGTCAGATGTTTCTTGTGTATATTTTTTAAAATTAAGCAAGTACTTTCGAAGATCCATGCCTTCATCGTCAGGCTGTAATTTTTTCCTTTAAAGTTAAAACTTGAAGACGAAATAATTGTTTGTAAACTGAAAGATGTTGTTTTTTTTAATATGTATATATATATATATATATATATATATATATATATATATATATATATTATATGGATAGGGAAGACTAAATTTTTATTCTTCTAAATTTAATTCTTCTGTGATTTATACTGTCGTTTCTCTGGTAGTATATTTTTTCTGTTCCTGGTTTATACGCTGTTTGTCTTCGATTATATCTGAAGAGCAAGGAGCTCTAACTGTTTAACCTTTGTTAGTTACTTTCATTTAACACCTTTGCGTATTAGTGACATAAAAGACTTGTTCTCGAATTATGATGGCACGTCTTGGAATTTTGTAGCTAAGTACACACACACACACACACACACACACACATATATATATATAGAGAGAGAGGGAGAGGGAGGGAGAGACATTGAATCAACACTTAGAGGCGACAGTCTGTTTCATGCAAATCTCAATCGTCAGTCCACCCGTTTAGCATTAAACAGACTGTCGTTTCTAGGTGTTGACTACAATGTTCTTTTATATGTACATACGCTCTATTCCTGATATTGAACACTTTAACCTATAATTATAACATACATTAGAACTATATATATATGTGTGTGTGTGTGTGTGTAAATTTCAGATAGCTTATATCTGTAAAAGGACAATGAGAATAAAAAAAAAAGGGAAAAATCCGGGGCACACATTTAAATTTTAATAAAATTCGATAGCGGCACACCCGAGAATTTTCCTTCTCAGTAAGTTACTTTCGCTTTTAATAAGTGTGGCATTCTTTAGAGTTGTGGTCGAATCTATTTCTGTGTATAACTAATGCATAATACATTGTCGTGTATAAGTTCCTTTTTATTTTCATAGATACGTTTTTTTTTTAATTTCTGCATGTTAACCTAATGTATTTTGAGGAAAGGTTGACGGTATATATTTTATATATATCTGCTAATAGATATATATATCTATTGTTGTTAGAGGTATTTTGGGTTTTGATCTTATCCATAATAGTTTTGGATGTGGTTATAATTATTTTCTTATTGTTTATATTGGGTAGATTGTCTTAGATAAGTTTTTCAATTGTCTATATATATATATATATATATATATATATATATATATATTACAAAGAGTTAATCATACTTTGAATCAATTAGCAATATTGATGCAATTATTGGCGAAATCCCTTCGCTAGTAGACATATATATATATATATATATATATATATATATATATATATATATATATGTGTGTGTGTGTGTGGCGAGAGTGAGTGAGTGAGTGAGATTTTATTTGCGAGACAAAACGACGCACTTCAGTAAAGATAATGGACAGATTTTCTGACCATTGTAACACATTCAAAACGGATCACTCCGTTCCAAGCTTCCGTGGCTGACGTTAAATCTTAATACCTGCACCGTTGGCTATCTAATTATCAAGCTAGCCAGCAAGGGGTGTTTTTGCTTATTTATCTCAAAGAACAATTTTCCAGAAAAAACAATGGCAAACACTTGGCAACGTAGTGTTGTTGTTCGTCATTATCGTTAAGGAAAACATGGGAACGTACCAAGACGTTTCAATTTGGAAACAAACCGACATATAAGTATGCTACATATTCACATGGAAAGACTTGACTTCGTCTCTGGCGTTCAAAGATTACCAAAGGCTATTTGCATAACAGTTGACCTTATAGTTCTAAGTTTCCAATCCAGTAATTGACCTTTGAGACGTAGAAATCCCTGGTTAGTTGCAAAGTTACTGAATGCGAAGACCTAGAGTGACTGCGTTAAAGGTAATCGAGTGGTTAATGCTGTGCGGATGAAAATTGTTTACTTGATGACGTCAGTCAGTAATTACGTCAGTAACAAATCGATTGTTCTGGCGTCAGTCGAAATTTTACACTCACTGTTTAAGAAATGCCCACCCACAAGGTAGCATAAATCACGCATTTCTTAAACAGTAAGTGTAAAATTGGCAATAGGGGCTTTTCCTGTGTTAAAAAAAAAAATCATCATTCGCTTATGTATTTGTAATGAAGATCCGGAGACCGAGAGCGATTTTTTTATTTCTGCTGAGAGTCCAAGATGGTGGTTTTATTCATTTTCTTCTTTCTTAGTGGCATTTTCCAATGGAGAATACGGCGAGAGGTCCAGCATTTTTAATATTGGGTACTGTAACACTAGAGAAAATGACTTGCTTCCGAGACGAAAACGTGTCGTGTATTTAAAAAAAAAAAATCTCAGAGACGTTTACAAGAATCTCTTTTAATGGTTCCCAGAAAATTTGGAAATTTTGACAGATAGTAAAATTCGATAACTATGAAACAAAAGCCGATTGAGAATTGATTTTAGGGCCGTTCTAGAGTGGGTTTTTGGGGGGTGTTAAATCCCCTCTCCTATATTTTTGAAATAGAAATAAGGTTATATATCTTTTGCTTCTTTAAAAAGAAATAACTATGTAAAACCTAATTTATTTACGACTTTTTAGTAAAATAATAATTTGAAAAGACGATACATGAACTTTAACTTAGATGAAGCGATTTTATTAGCTTGAAAACAATAGAATATAGTAATTAAATAAATACCTATTTAAAATATATTTATTTAAAAATATTGGAAGTGTGGTTTAGACCCCTAAACCCCCATCCAGAAAGTAAAGCTCTGGTATTGTGGCAGTGGAAATTTATCTGGACTAGAACCCATGATTTTTAAGTTAATACTTATTTAGGCTGGGTGGTGGCGGGGGTAGACCCCTCCAGAAAGATTGGACCTGATATTGTTGCAATGGGGTTTATCTATACTCCCATAGTTAATAATACTTTCTAAAAAAAATAGTGGGAAAGGAGGCCTAGCCCCTTAAGCCCCACTTCTGCAAGGACGGCCCTAGTATTTTTGTAGTAGGGTTTCATCTAGACCCCATTATTTTCAGTTATTTAAAAATATAGGTGAAGTGGCTTAACCCATAAGTCCCCACTCCAGAACGGCCCTAAAATCAATTTTCAATCGACTTTCTATTTGACAAATTTCGAACATGTATATATCAATAAGGCTATATATATTATATGCGCATAACTTAGTGGAAAGTGCTCAATATCTGTGATAGAGCTAATATATTCAGTTGTCTGGGTTTTAGTTTGTGACCCTCCCACCACCAAACTCATCCAAATAAGCATAAATAGATTCATTTTAAAAAATAAACCAGTTTGTCTGATGATCGCACAAGCGTGAAACCCCGAGTTACAAACTAATATATATATATATATATATATATATATATATATATATATAACAACTTGCGAGCTTAGAGGTTTTTTTTTTTCAATCCAAGTCCGATGGCAATGCAGCGACACGTACAGGTCTGACTAGCTGGAAGTGCTTAGCTGCTGACCTGCACAGTTAGCGGCCTCTGGGTAGACGTTAAATCGTTAGCTCACCTACATTGAGACAGGGGTGGCTTTCAATTCTTCCAGGTGTGTCTGAGTAGCCCTTTTAGGGAGAACACTGCTCACCAGAACGTCCTGGGTATGGCGATAAACTACATCCGCGTCCTCGGTACGGCGATAAACTGCATCCAACAGCAAGGTCTCAGATAATGTTTTCGGAAAAATAATATTGCCAGCTATACGTTTTTGAAACAATAATGTTGCCAGCTATCCGTTTTTGGAACAATAATGTTGCCAGCTATACTTTTTTGAAACAATATTGTTGCCAGCTATACGTTTTTGAAACCATAATGTTGCCAGCTATACGTTTTTGTAAAAATAAATAATGTTTTCAGCTATACGTTTTTTGTAAAAAATAATAATGTTTTTGAAACAATAACGTTTAAAAAAAAAAAATAATGTTGCCAGCTGTACGTTTTTGAAAAAATAATGTTGCCAGCTATAAGTTTTTGAAACAATAATGTAAAAAATAATGCTTTGCCTACTTTTTTTTTGAAACAATAATGTTGCCAGCTGTACGTTTTCAAAAACCATAATGTTGCCAGCTATACGTTTTTTGACCAAAAAGTCACTCAAAATCATTTTCGGCATAAAGTGACCACTAAGGTTGAGATGCCGTTAAACAAAACAATCAACATCAACAATCAACAACTGCTCACCAGAAGATTGATGGAAGAGTCTAGAAAAGTTGAACCAAATATTGCCTGTCGCATTCATCTGGCCAGTATAGGGGATGTCTTTTTGGCGCTCGATCAAAAGTGAAAAAGAAACTCCGGATGAAACTGAAACCATCTTGTTGGAACGTACAGATTCTCATAGATAATTATCTGGGATCTGCTCCTCAACGCAGAACAGGTCTAGAGAGATATTCTGTAGATATAGCTGCTCTCTTGTAAATATAATTTTATTTGTTACTTATTTATAATTATATGTAAATAATAACAATAATAATATTAATAAACAAAAATGATAATAAATGTAATACTTTTTTAAAAAATATTTCCACATTTCAGCGTAATTTTCCGTATCGCAGCAGTTGTCTTAAAGGTTTAGTGATATGCGTGTATATATATATATATATATATATATATATATATATAAATATATATATATATATATATATATATATAAAAAATATATATATATATATATATATATATATATATATATATATATATATATATATGAATCTTACCTTAAAAACCCGCACGGGCATTATTGACAACGTGTGAGCTTGTTTTGTTCTTGATTTTTTCAATCCAAGTCCGATGGTGATGGCGGTAGGGCAGCATGTACAGGTCTGTCGGGCTGGAAGTTCGTAGCTGCTGCTGTCCTGCACATTTAGCGGCCTCTGGGTAGATGTAAAGTCACTAGTTCACCTTCAGTGAGACAGGGTTGTCTGAGCAGCCTTTTTGAGGAGAGAACAGCTCACCACAAGATTGCTGGAAGATGTCTAGAAAAGATGGCCCAAAAACTGCAGGTCTCATTCATCTGGCCAGTATAATGCGGCTGGTGGATTTGCATTCGAACAATAGTAAAAAAAAAAAGAAACTCAGTATGAAAGTGGAATTATCTTTTTGGAACGTACGGACTCTCATATAATCCTTGGAGATCTGCTCCTGAACGCTAGACATTTCTGAAGTTTAGATATTCTGTAGATGTAACTGCTCTCTCGGAAACTCGTTTAGCTGGTGATGATCAACTTTAAGAAGTTGGAGGTGGCTACACCTTCTCCTGGAAGATTTTTATGTAGGAAATTCACAAAGCATATAACTTGTTTCGCATTTAGTTAAATTACTTCTCTATCCCTATTTTATTTCTTAGGAAAATGGATTGACTTCTTTGCATATTTTATGTAACCATATGTTTAAGTTAATGTCTGGCCTTATAACTTTTTTTTCCGAAAAGGATGTTGTATTTTGCTTTTAAAACCAAATAAATCGTTCACTCCCCAGTAATTTACAATCATCTGATGAGACGCATTGAAATGCTTTGAAAACCATCTGCAATTGTGGAGTAAGTTTACATGTTTTCGGTGTAATATATATATATATATATATATATATATATATATATATATATATATATATATATAATTTATTATTTATTTATTATAATTTTATCATATAGACAAAACCATTTTACTCTCTACAAAGATGCAACTTGGTTTCAGTGCATTTCAACTGCACTTCGACGAGTGAGAATCGAAAATGGTCATGAAAAATCCTGTTTGTATGCCTACATTTTCGTTGTTGCTCTGAAGTAATAGATTATTGCTTCTTAGGTTTGTTACTCCTTAATCTACTAAGGTCTGTTATCCTTTACCCTCTCTTAGCATTCCCCACTGAGAGATTTCGTTAAACTGAAAGAGAATATGGTAATACAAATATCTTCTATTTGCCGTTTCCCCTTAAGACGTGGGCTATCATGATTCTCCACAACTTCCTACTCTTCGTACCTATGGGAAATGATTGTCCTTTTGCTATCTCTCCTGACAACCATTTACACAAGCTCATTTGGTAGGTGTTTCACTGCTTTCCTCCGTCCTTGTTGAATTTCACAGCTCATATGAGTATTAAATTTTCCAAGGCTCCTTTCCTCATTATGAGAGCGAGAAATTTTGACAGTCTTTTTCTGATTTGACGTGTAAGTGTCTTTTTTGTTTCCATTTTCCTTAAAACTTTGTCGTTGCTCACATGTTCCGTCTCTAGTATCCTCAGCATCCTTCTGTAGAATTATATTTCTGTTGCTTCAAGTGTCCTCTTCATCTATAAGGAGATTATCTAACATTTATTTACATAGAGGTGGACCAATATTACATACAAGTTCAGAACTTCTTTCTTTGTTACTAGTTCCACGGTTTGCAAATGTCAAATGTTATTTTTCAGGAATCATGGTTACTCACATCATGAAGAGACTTGGTTAAAAATAAAATACAAAATTTATATTCTTTGATATTTCTCTAACAGATGTACATTGTACAGTCTCTATTGAAGTAACATGTATTTTCTTTTTTTGGTGTGTAGTAAATGCAATTTCTATTCCTGTGACGAAAAGTGAAAGTATCTGGTGAGTCAAATCTTGAATAGAATTGTCTATTTTCATTTGATGATTATACATAGCGAGGTTGTTGCCTTCGGATATGACATCAGGTTAAGGCAGTGCACGCTAGCATATTAACGCACAGTAATAGATAATAAGCACAAATAAACAAAGAATGACGCAAAATAGTAATACACACAGCGCTAAATCCATACACACGCATACAGAAGTAGAGAAAAGCACTTTCAAATACATACAGTGATGTACATATTTGCGCAATGGCTGAGCGAGTTGCATATTGTTCAGCGGAAACATCGTTGTTCTATTTCAAATCCAATGAGATCTGGTTTCAAATTTTATTGCAAGACGTGAGTAGTTTGTCACTGAGAAAAAAATTAATTTGCTATGGGATAAAATCAGAACGTTAGACACACACATTATATATATAATATATATATATATATATATATATATATATATATATATATATATATACGATGCGATGAGAACGAAAGTAATGTTTATAATAATTCCAACGTTTACAGCATTAATCCAAAAGAGGGCTCGATACCGATAGTAGAGCGATAATTTTTTATTTATTATAATTTTATCATATAGACGACAAAACCATTTTACTCACTTATCTCGCTTGTAAGATGATGTGCCTAATTTTTCTCTTACTTAAACCCCTTCCACCCACCTCTCTTAAAATTCTCTCTGTTAAGCTTTAATCTCCCTCCTCCTCATACTTACACTCTCTCTAAATTCTGTTTTTATTTCCGGAGTTGTTTTTTCTGTTTTTTTTTTTGAATTTGTAGGTCTGATGAATTGGATCGTATTTACGATTCCAATGGAATAAATTATGACCATGGAATATTAGTGTTTAAGCCTTTTTATATATATATATATATATATATATATATATAATCCCTCATTAAGTAGTACGACTTTGAGTTTCATACACAACACATTCTTCAGGTTCTCGGTAGAGGTTGACAATTAGAAATTTTAAATTTTAATAAAAATATATGGTTAACGTACTGCTGACGCAGTCCATATATATTATACGGGGTTATATAAGGGTATATATATATATATATATATATATATATATATATATATATATATATATATATATATATATTATTGAAAATAAAAGGATTGGTATTTTTATTTAAAATAAACGGGGATAAATATTTTATATTTTATTCAATTACTATCCAGAACTGAAGATTGTGTCGTGCATGAAACTCCGAATCGTGCTACTGGTGAGGGATAATATGTATATTTATTAATATAGACTTAATAGCTTTGTTTTATTATATCGAACACTAATTAATACCAACACTCAATATTGTGATATCTTATTTATTTATTTATATATATATATATATATATATATATATATATATATATATATATATATATATATATATATATATATTATAAATTAATTGATTTAAAATATGGTTTTTACTGCTACACAGTTCTAACTATGTTTCAAAAATGGAAGCTAAAAGCTTCGAATTTAATTTTGTAATTAAATTAAAGACATTAGTTCCATTTCATCCTCAAGCGAATTTTGGAGTAACTTTTAAAATTACTGGGTTTTAAAGACACAGCAAAAATCATAATTCACGTTTCCAAGGATACAGAGAAATCCATTCATCTAGACAAGGGGTGTTTGCGTGTTCATTATCGCTGTATTTTGATGTATCAGTTATTAGTTACGTTTTGGTAGGGGTAGGGATGTATTTTTCAATGAATTCTGACATCCGTTAAATGCATGTCGTCTGGATTTTTTTAAAATTTTATTGTTAACGGCAAAAATTCTTACGGCATTTTTTTCTATTTGTATATTTAAAGATTTTTGGGGGGTGTTTAGGTTAGAATACGTTTTATTTAACTACGATTTTAAAAAAATTTTCACTTTTAATTTTTAATATACTATATTTCTTTTTAAAACAAGTAAATGTATTAGGATCACTTACAGTATGTAGAATTATTTTCACATCAAGTATAAGTATGTATATTGCTAGGTCACAATTCTTTTTAAAATTTGTATTTAAATATTATTTAAGTAAAATTTTTGACAATGACGGCAAAAATAGCTAATTAATTTCTCTGATTTAATGAACTTTTATTTTTTATATATTTTATAAATCCAGTAATATATAGTTTCTCATGTAAGTACAAAGGACATGGGTCATTCAATGGCTTACATCTTCTAGCTTTTCATATTAATTTCATTTTACTGTAGGTATTGGATTCTTTTAAGTGCCTTTAGTATTTTGAAAGAGGTGTTCAGGTTAGAATAAGTTTTATTTAACTACAATTTTAAAAGATGTTTAGGTTATAATTCGTTTTTTTTAACTTCAATTTTAAATACAACCTTAAAATATTTTCACTGTTAATTTTAATAGACTATATTTCTTTTTAAAATAGGTAAATGTATTAGAATTACTTACAGTAATTGCATTTAACGGATGTCAGAATTCATTGAAAAATACATTCCTACCCCAACCAAAACGTAACTAATAACTGATACATCAAAATACAGCGATAATGAAAACGCAAACACCCCTTGTCTGGTTAAATGGATTTCTCTGTATCCTTGGAAACGTGAATTATGATTTTTTGCTGTGCTTTTAAAACCCAGTAATAAGTTACTCCAAAATTCGCTTGAGGATGGAATGGAACTAATGTCTTTAATTTAATTACAAAATAAATTGGAAGCTTTCCATTTTTGAAACATGGTTAGAACTGTGTGGCGGAAAAACCATATTTTAAATCAATTAATTTATAATATTAATGCTCTGTAAATTTACATTGAGCACTATTTTGTAAAAATAAAAATATCTATAAGAACACAGGATTATATATCTTACTGTTCTTTTTTTTTTATACATACATACATACATACATATATATATATATATATATATATATATATATATATATATATATATATATATTTGTGTGTGTGTCGAGAGGATGGGGTTTGTATTTTTTTAAATTTGATTATATATATCTTGGGTAAGATTTGTAATGATTGTAGATATAAAGATTCTGGACATAGAAAAAGAGTCCCTCATGGTGACTTTCGGCTTCACACCTGAATGATCTTCAGTCATGGTTTGATGAGTCAAACATTGAGTCGCAATACAGATTGATTTCTATCTGGAAACATTTTTTTAATCGCGAGTTCACCTCATGCAAAACAGTAAAACTACTAAGACAAGGGGTTAATGGCTGTGGAAGAATTGAAAACAGAAACCTTAATAAGGAGCGAGATCAAAAAGTGTAAACAGGAGGACAGTAGATAGCGATTGATATTACATTTAAATTTTTGAAGATTAAAGTCGGAAGGGACTTCCACAAGCGAGAAAAGAAATTATTAGCATAGACTTTATCTCGACATGTTTTTTTTTTTTATTCAACTGCATTGTAGCTTTAGAGATTATGTCTATCAAATTATAGATTCTTGCCCTAAGTATTCTTTTCTTTTCATTTTTTAATCAGTATCATCTCAAGCAAGGCAACACAAATGCTAACACGCAAAAGGTTACAGGGTGTGGAGGAATTAGGAACAGAAACATTAGTAATGAGTAGAAAGAGGGAAAAGCAATCAGGAGGACAGTAGATAGCGATTGGCATTGCATTTAAATTCTTGCAGATAAAAGTTGGCTAGAAATCATGGAGCCGGAAGGGAGTTCCACAAGGGAGAGGTGAGAGAAAAGAAACGGTTATCGTAGAATTTACGGCTACATCTAGTCAGTTCAACTGTAAATTGATGATATTTCGCCGCAAATCCATTATTGCTCTCAAATTTGTACTGTCTAGATACCGTAGCAAAGAGTGATATTTATTTGGAAATATTTACAAAATATGGCACAAATGGCGAATGGGGAAAAGGACGGTCTTCATCTGTCTTAACATTAAACTTAGCTGGCCACAAACACTGACCCAAACATACCACAATATTCCTAACAACACATTCTTAAATACTTTTCTTACTGCACCCACCATAATACCTCAAAGTCTCTATGAAAATCCGAACTAGTTTCCATATGTACAATTCATATCATAGCGCTCATCCGAATAGTTCCCATGAGAGTATTTCTAAAAAATAACACAGGGAGACATATTCGTTCTGTTATTATCATTTAGTACTGTTTCATGATCACCACCAGCACTCGCCGTGTGCTATTTCATATTTATACATGAGTTTGTTTATCATATTGTCATAGAGGACGAAAATCAATAACTACCGACACCGTGGTTCGAGTGTGACACTCAGGATTTATGAATATATGTTTTCCTCCAGGTGTATAAATAGCGTTGTCAGGCTACTGACTGGAGTGATTATTGAGTGACTGTTGAGTGGAAACTATCCAGTCGAATTAGTGTGAATTATTGTACGTTGATGATTTAGGATTTGATATATATATATATATATATTGTGTAAAGACTTGTTAGGGTCATTGCGATCAGTAAAGAGTGAACCTAGTAGAAGAAGGTCCATTATCAACACCCCAACGCCACCACTAAAAAGCATTGAGAGATATTGAATTCTTAGTTCACCCTAGGAGAATAAAAAAACTCTCATGCAGCACCTGCAGTACACAATGAAACGGTGATGTTGATGCCCTTTTCTTTCAAATCATTGCTTATGTTTCTCAGATAGTTTCACGGGTTCAATTCCACTGTCTTTCCGCTCTATAAAAATGCCATGCACATGTATTGCAAGATGTTTTGGAGGATCTTATTTGATGGCATGCGTATAGGTGGGCGTAGGCTTAAAAATCAAGACAGTTATGGTGAATTAAAACAATCTTCTGCATCAAATGCCAGAAAATGTACCTAATGCTATGACTGATGATGGCCGTTGAGTCATTGGAAAATAATACAAATCTATTGGCTGGGCTTGAAAATCATGTCCGTGCGTGGCATCGATGAATCTCAGCGGGAGGTTGTGCGATGCTTATGCTCGATAAGGTGAAAGTAACTAATATATATATATATATATATATATATATATATATATATATATATATATATATATATAAAACTACAGTCAACAGTTTAAAGCCACGCTTAGAATTAGTACGAGATGAACTTGACAGATGAGTGAAATTTTTGCAACGAATGCCAAAAATTTATCTTGCATTAAGTTAGGCTAAAACAGGATATTTTGACGAAAGCAAAATTTAATCATATAATGTATTTTATCGTTTTGTCATAATAAAACTTCCAATAAAATATTATTTCCCATTTTTTAAGCATGTATAATTTTTCTCTTTTTAATGTATAAAACTACTTTTGGGGCCAATTTTAAAATTATTAGTGGCTGCCTTAAACTTTTTAACAATTGTGTATATATATATATATATATATATATATATATATATATATTCGACTCTCCCGTCGTATTTGACTTATGAGGGTCAAGTAGCTCAGTTCCTAGGAACCGACAGCCAGGCACTAACACATGTGATTTGATTGATATAGTGAAGGCTTTGTGCAGAACCATTCACACTTTTGAAGGGCCGAATACAGAGACCTGGTGCACTACGTGCCACAAATTCCCCAAACAACCCTCCGGTAATATATATATATATATATATATATATATATATATATATATATATACACATTAGATATTAATTCTTGTCCAAGCAGTTTGGTTCATTTACGCACTAATGTTGTTAGAAAGGAAATGAACAATGTCTCTTCCTCAATTCTATGCGCATTAGCTATAGCTTAAATACAAGAGTATACTTTTTTTCTGGTTTTAGTCAGCAACCATCTAAAAGAATTGAAAATCTAAATTTGAAGTCGTGGAGAGGGCAACGGAAACCACTCCACTGTCTTTCGCAAAAAGGCATAGATAATTCTCAGACAATAAATAAATAAATTAATTTGTGGAGAGTCATGATTGCCTACGTCCTGAAGGGACATGGCAATTAAATAGAGATTGATGAATATCTATCGTATATATCCTCAAACTCTACGATTCTGACGTCCATAAATCAACTCCATTTTATAATCCTCTACCGTCAGTGATTCTTGCACCTTGTATTTGGTAAAGAATTGTCTAAAAGAGATGGACACTGAGAGTCACACACACACACACATATATATATATATATATATATAATTTTTTGTGCGTAACAATTGAGGGACAGTGGGCAAAAGACCCCATTCACGTTCACACGCAAAAACCTAACGCGCTGACAAACTACAAAGCAAGTTTCCTTCTTTCGTTTCCTCTTCACACGAGTTGGCGAGGTAGGGTGTAGTGTACTACAAAGACAACCGCTCCCTAGGGCGACACAGTTCACAGTAAGAAGTAAATTATATCGAATCTCGACACTCAGAATTTGACATTTATCAAATACCCGAGTAGAAGAATGGACAGCTTTACGTTATTGTGCTTTGGAAACTTTTGCAGTAAAAAAAAAAAAAAGTGGTTGTAAATAAGTAACATTGATGGGGAAAAATACGGATATCTTTCAATTACTTTAAATTAAAAAAATGTACATGGAATAAACGAAAATTACTTATAATATATTACTTCTTGCCGTTAATTTTGACGGCACGTATACAAATACACACACACACACACATACATATATATACCCGAGTGTAACACAAAAAATGTCTAATTGTTAGATTAAGCTTTGAAACCCTTCTATCTTAGAAATGATTAAAGATATATTAGTGGAATTCCCTGCGGTTTTTATAACACTATTGGACTTTATTCTGAACAATAAGAATGTATTTAGCTTTAAATTGAAATGATGATCCCTCTTGCTGTTGTGACCTCTTCATCCAGTTTTCCTCTCTACGGTTCAAACTTCTTTTAAACTTATTCACCGTTCTCTTGATGTTTGTTGAATGGACATTGAAGATGGAAGCCAGGGTTTGAATGTTGGTACCATTACTGAAGTTCTGAATATATACTGTGGCTGACACAAAATTAATTTAACTTGTTCTCTTTCTAGCTGAATAATGCAAAAGAATCCTTTTAATGATTCATACGAAAAATGGTGTCAAGATGGCTTACCTCTTATGCGAAAACCTGAAATACACTCAATTAGTTTAGTGCATTTTCAGAAATTTGACATTTATTGGGATGAACAATTATCTCATGATGACACACGATTTGGAAAATTTTTTATAAAATTTTACATATTATATATATATATATATATATATATATATATATATATATATATATATATATATATATATGACAACAGGAAAGCTTATCTTCGTCAAGGCGTTCTGTCAAAACCAATACAAGTACTTTATTTTGTAACAAGTATTTATATACACGAGTAATTTTTTTTTTTTGTAGTTGTTTTTTTTTATGTAAGTTCACAAATATTCATCAGGTCAGTCGAAACGTCGTAAAAGCCATGGAAGCTCAATTGACACAATTCAATGTGTGATAAACAAAAGTGAGTAAATGATGCCCTTTATTTTTCGGCTAATCTGATCAATATTTGTGAACTTTCTTAAATTTAAATATTTTGTAAAACCGACATTTTTACTAGTTACAAAATAAAATCCTTAAATTTTCCTTGATCAAGTCCCTCACAGGAAGAAACGTGTCGACTAAGATTAGTTTTTCTTTTGTCCTTATTTATATTGTCCTTTCACAGATATACTTTATCTGAAACTTTACACACACACACACACACACACACATATATATATATATATATATACATATATAACAAAGCTAACATCCTCGTCTTCTAAACAAATCCGGCTACAACACAATTTTTAAAGAATTATAAAGAATCCAACAAACTAACTAAAATTAAAAAATTAATAAACACATCACTGCTAATAATGTCAAACAGGAAAGTTTGTAACTTTCTAAAATTTTAGCCAATTATAGGTCTGGTCATATATATATATATATATATATATATATATATATACAAAGAAATATAGTCTTAAGGTGTGCTATATTTATGGGATAAAGTGCTCAATATCAGAGATAGAGCGTGTGTAAATATAAAAGTGAACATAGAAGTCAACACTTAGAGGCGACAGTCTGTTTCATGCTATATGCAATCGTCAGGCCACATATATGATAATCATCTCTCCTCCTTTTATATTTTATATATATATATATATATATATATATATATATATATATATAGTAAAACCTAGAGAGCCAGACAAACCTACCAAGGTTTCACCTAAGCTTTCCCTGACAATCCGCTTAGGTGAAACCTTGGTAGGTTTGTCTGGCTCTCTAGGTTTGACGAGGTCTGCTCTACTTTTGTATTGAGCACTTTTTTAGTTAGTTGATTACTCGTATCGGTTTTTTTTCTTTGGGCTTTGGACCTGTATGCTGTACGATTATTTTCGACAGACGTTCATGTTCATAGCTCTTTCTTTTTTTAAAACCTTTTTTTCCTTCGATATTGATTTGACCATTAGCAAATCAAGAAACCGAAAGTTTTCCGAGACGAGTGTAGTTACCTATATATATATATATATATATATATACGCACATATATACACACACACACACGCATATATATATATATATATATATATATATATATATATAACACTATAAAAACACATAAACATTACTATCCTCTCCATCCTATTTATCGCAAATTCACACTCACGTATATCAGTTAACAAAATCATAAACCAACCCATGACCCCATACATTGCTAGTAAATATAGCGTAAAATCCACTCTCGAAGAATTTGAATAATTTCAAAAAACTTAAAAAATAAATCTGTAGCCTCACTTGACATTCAAAATTTATTTACCAACGTCGCTGTCAGCGAAACTATTGATATAATTATAAGGAACATATATGATAATCCATCTCTCCCTCCATTTAAAATTAGCCTAGTATTTGACGAAACCTACTTCTAATTTGCACTACCGAAGTCCCATTCTTCGATCATAAAAATAATATGCATTTATCCATTAAAATTGATAAATGAGATTTATTTCTATTAAATCAATGTTTTTTTCTGTTTCCTATGCATGTTTATTTATTATGTATCTGTGTATCGTTAATTATATGAAAAGTATCTTTATTCATTAGTTGGAAATGCAATATATTAAAAATGTGTATGTGTACGAATATTTGTTTCTGCAGTGAACTAAAAAACTTCAAACTCTTCTTAATAATAACTTTCCTACTTATATTGTTGACTAACAAATAAAATGCTCTATCATTAATGCTAATATAAACCAAATTGAATATTATACTGCTTCAACTAACCTCAAACATATTAATCTTCTATATCGTAACCATATTATAAACAAAACGAAAATATCCTAAAAAAAAATCCAACATACCTACCACAGATGATAGTAAAAAAAAAAAAATGAAATTATATACAGTGTAACCCGGATATAAGAGAGTTGTCGGGACCGGAGAAGAAGTCTCTTATATCCGGGTTTGGTCTAATTTATATACATTAACACAGGTTCTAATTTGGGACCAGAGAAAATCTCTCTTATATCCGGGTTACACTGTACTATACTACATCCAGTATATCCTGATTTAATCATTCATAACGACTCTTTCTTTGGTTGCAGAAAACCAACATTGTTTATAACTTTAAATGTCATCTAGGAGACTGTATCTCCAACGGAAAAAAAAAATTATGTTGGATATACTACAACCACGTTGTCTCTGCGGTTGAGTTTTCATTTGAATGACATGTTTAATATCTCTAAATATTTACAGCATGCTTTTCCGCATTCGCAATTTAGAAAAATTCCTCTCGACAATACATCCATACATTTTAAACTAAAAATCATTGAAGCTGTCTATATCAAAAATTGAAACCAAACCTTAACAAAATTATGAACACTGCACAAATGTTCTAAAATATTTACAAGAGATAGACTAAAATACCAAGGTCTATATTAATAGCTTCTCATAATATTTTCTTCTTTTTCAAAAAGAATTCTTTAAACATCATAATTAGTTACCTCTCCGAAAGCGTAAACATAGCCCGCATGGCATATATGAAAACGTAAAATTATAACTTTCGGATCAACATAGCAATTCTGTCTTTGGAAATAAGGAACAGTACATTTTTGTCTTGAAAACACAACCTTAGGATGACATTGTGTTAATGTCGAAAGTTCTCAGAATAAAACAATATGTATCACCACGGTAATTTTCTTTCTTGTTTTAATATCGACGCTAAAAAGCTCATCGGGGAATATTAACGGGTCCTATTGAAAATAAGCTAACAAAACGCTTCATGCTGTCAAAATGCACACACACACACACACACACTATATATAAGCATTTCACTCAAGCAAGGTGGGATGCCACTAGCACGCGATAGTAAAGAGGCGAGAAAGAGGAAAGGATGGAGAGAAGGACATGGAATAGATCAAGGCATTTTGGAGATGTCGATAGACATTACATTTGAATAGTTGAAGATTATAGCTATAAAGGAAACACATTATAGGAAGGGGATTCCACAGTCGTAATGTGCGAGACATGAAGTTATTGGAGTAGAAAGCTACTGCCATATATGGTTTGGTGCCCACGTTATTAGTCCCAAGGTTCTCGTCAAAATCCAGAGACGGATATGCAATGTGATTGGCCCTGATCTGGCATCTCGTCTACAGTCGCTCTCTCTGACATGTTGTCGCCTCCATCTGTCTTTGCTACAAATACTTTCACGGTAACTGCTCCGACGAGCTACTTTCGCTAGTTCCCACACTGCATGAATTTAAACGTGCAACTAGGCTGGCATCTCTGTCCCACCTATTCACTGTCGGAACAGTTAAATAAGGCGAGAGCAATTCGATTATTTAAATATGAGTGACTTCAGCATATGATATCAAATTTAATGCCCCCTACCTTTTTGTAAATGACAAGTCTCTTCAGAACAGGGACGATCATGTCTCTTTTTTTTTTTATAATTATCCACTGTCATGAATTCCAATTTCTAAGTCACTAACGGACACCCTATCCACCAATACCGTCTTCTTTATATCTTGTTTTTAGTACACTAGGCTCTAATTGGGTACTTGCAGCTAAATAGTAAGATTAATCGTCACTGGGTGTTCTACACTTTCGACCTTGTGCCATACGTAAGCTACGTTTGGTAAATCATTATATAGATGTAAGTGGGTCGATCAGTATGGCGTAATATGCAAGCTTGTTTCGCTCGATCAGTTACGAGTAAATATTAAGATTGATCCTCACTGGGTGCTCTTTATTTTCAACCTCCACTTAATAACTCGTCATAATAGGCCGTAATAATGTAATAACAGATAATGATTGATACTTAGATTTTTTTTTTTCCAAAAATTGTATTTGGGGAATTAAGAAATTACCTCGACTTAAAATGTGAATGGTCGCCGTATAAACTCGAGTATAAGCCGACTTTGTGCAGAGTGCGTCACCTGAATTTTTTTTTTACATGAGTTTTAACCCCTTCAGAAAAAAAAAAATTACCTGTGTTTACGGCAACTGGTCACCGAAAATGAATCATTTTTAACCTGTTCAAAAAAAAAAAAAAAAAATAACTGTGCATAGTGAGACCTACTATTTTTGACGTACAAAATGACAAGAAGTCCCACTATACATTACATATGGTGAATGAATTTTTTTTTTCTTCAGCAGCTTTCAGTACGAGAAAGATAATTTCGATCTCCTACGAAAAGAGTTGCATGTAAACAAACAGGAAAGAGCGAACGACGGTGAAGAAATGACATCACGGAAAATAACATTTCAAGGTCAATTGAAAGAATTAACAAAAATACTAAAGAAATGGAGAATCTATGCCAACTGAAATATATTAAACAAATGTGTTTAATTAATTTGTTTTTGTGTCCATATATGTATAAATATATATATATATATATATATATATATATATATATATATATGTGTGTGTGTGTGCGTGTGTGTGTGTGGGCATCTAAGTGCATATGGGTGTATGTCATAAATTGTTTGTACAGTTATTCATTCATAGAATAGGAACGTACTGGAAATTTATTATTGAAAAGAAAGATTTTGTATGAATTTTCACGAATTTAATTTTACCTATTTATTTAATGAATAATTCACAAATTTAATTTTATCGATTACAGATTTAGACAGCGCAACGTTCAGTGCATCTTTTTAAACAAATTGCCTTCCTATATATATATATATATATATATATATTTATGCAGGAAGATTACTCCATATGAAAAATAGCGTTTCTAGATATAGTGTGGATATAAATTATATATAAATTGTATAAGTGTAGATTATTGCCGAAAGTTTCTTTCAAGCTTCAAATAAGAATGAAGCTCGGACTGTTGCTTTGGAAAGGGTTCGGTATCAGTCACTGATGTACTGTGCGTAATACATTCGTAAGCGATCATGTATCTTTCGATACATGACTGGTGAAGCAGAATTTTTTCCAGCTGTAGGTTGCCATTTCTTTCTGTGGTAGACAAATTGCCATCCAAGGCAATAGAACCCTGTCTCTCCTGCTATTTACCCATAGCTGGGAGGGGAAGAGGATTCATACTTTTCCCAAGGGTATTAGCACGTAAGTGAATGTAACGGATTCGAGTGGATTTCGAACACGGCTCTCCGAGTCCTCAATCTTAGCGACATACTAGTCTTATTCACAAATTAAAAGTTTATAGCATTTATGGGCGATTTTTTTAATTGATACATTGTTTATCAAATCGCGAAATTAAATTTGTCTTGAATGGCCACTCTTCTTGATCTTTCTTTGGAATTAATGTAGGTGCCCCCAGGGTACTATCCTTGGACCGACATTGTTCCTAATTTTTAGGAAGGAACTTCTTGGTACCATCAGTTATCTGCTCTGTATCTATGCTGATGAAACAACTACTTACTCTTATTAAGTCGAAAAGTTAAAATTTGGCAGCTGATCTAAAAAGAAAATTACCTCCAATCTTTTGTTAACATGTCCAGATTTCTTACTATGGCGCTTATCTCAATGGAAAAGTTTATGTCAATAATCCTCAGATTTTCCAACATCTGAGGGACGGAATTACGACACACATGAAAGCACTAGAGCCTCTACCACAAATATCTTACAAATGCCAAATGACTAAAATGGACGCTATTTAAAAGATATAATCATTCCTAAATAAATTTATGGCCCATGTCTGCTCGATATAATAAGAATTATATATAATAATATAAATCGAAATAAAGGAAATAAAGTAGTTATTGATTTTGAATTTGTTTTGGTAAACTTTTTGGCCACCCTGTACATAGATGCAGATGTGGTTGAATATCAACAAAAGCTCTTTAAGCTTTTATTTCCTACTAAATATCGTTTTTTTTTAGTTATTTTCCAGGTTTCACATGGAAAACTTAAATAAAAATTGTTCATTTCCTCTTGAGCACGTTCGACCTTCATAATCCAATATCGAAAAGGTTTATTTTTCCTTTAATAAGATTATATTTCACAGTATGCATTGCGCTTTTTAGGTGGGGATAGTTCTCAAGGCTATCAATATGTTGTATATTTTGAAATATTACTTCAGCAAGCTTTAGTTTGGTGAAATGTGATTTTTTTTCAGTGATGCTTAGTTGTTTACTTATGACTGATTCATATATAATCGACTTTTTGCAATGTATATTGTATAGTATTCTGTATTATTTGTATGGATTTGTCGTATTTCTTGCACAGATATAATTGCCAGTGAAATAATTTTGGAAATGCTTTATTACACACACACACACACACACACACACACATATATATATATATATATATATATATATATATATATATATATATATATATATATATATATATATTAAAATTAGGAAAATTGATTAAATCCTCATATTTTGATGAGACTCATATTCTGAAAATGTTCTCGAATATTCAGGTCGTTAGATAAAAATACTGTTTAAAAAAACAGAGCTTCTACTCGAATATAAGTATCCATCAAATATAAGGTTTAAACAAAATAAATTTAAAATAAAAATATGGCGGATATAATCCATTTCCTAAAAATAAATTCTCTTTGTTTACGTTAGGATAAGATACAGAGCAGATACTTCGAGAATCAGCAGAGCATGTGTGCTCAAAAGCACTGTTCGGGCTTTGTTTGACCGTAGGTTTAACGTGGCCGAGTGGTTAGGCTCGTCAGATCCAATGATGGTTCCCCATGTTTGCAGGTTCAAATACTGCCGGAGGACACATATTTTTCCGACAGGATTTCTGGTATATTCAGGCCGGTAGATTTAGTTAGATAAAAAAATACTGTTTTAAAAAAAACAAATCTTCCACTGGAATATGAGTATCCATAAAAAATAACGTTGAAACAAAATAAATTAAGTGCATATATATATATAACTACTGCAAGTAAAGTTGGGTCACTGTGTCATGCTAGAAAGTTTTTCCTCATCAGAGTCCATCTTGCACATTTAGAAATCTACAGTTCACCCGTGTCAGATGCTCCTGCTATTAATCTCGAGATTCTTGACAAAATCCAAAGAAGGATCTGTAATGTAATCGATCACGACTTGCCATTTCGACTTCAGTCACTTTCTCAATGATGTGACGTGGTTTCGCTCGTTTTTTCTGCAAATATTTTCAAGGCAACTTCGTACTAGCGCTTAGGGTAGGTTGATGTTTTTACTTTTCTGAGTTATGACAATACACGCCTTTAAAATAACAGCTGGATTGGAACATACTTAGATAGATACTGGTTTTCCAACCGTGCCCATCTGCTAGGATGGTTAACCAATGTCTGCAGATGCTTATTCAGGCACATTTATGTTTGCTCAACATCCACAAATTCCTTCTGTGGCTTATACTACAATGTGCTGGGGAATTACCTCGTAGGTTCTAAGAGGACCAGAGTGGCATAGCCTAAATTTGCGCATAAGACGAGCAAATTGTGAGCGAGACGAACCGTACGAGCATCGGCACTGGAATGACACGGCGCATGCGTCACTGAGCCAGACAAAGGCTGGATGCGTGCGCAAGATGCTAATTTTTTGGCTTGTCAAAAACGAATAGAGGAGGCAAATATTTGCTGGGCCGCCAATAAGCCTTTGCGCTCAGAGTAGGTCACGTCTTGTTAGACCATAGTGTTGTGTGCTAAACCAGAGTCTTTTGCGTGTGTTGTTCCAGGATCTGAGCTACAGAAGAAACGGTTTCCTGTTATAGTTAGTTAGAGAGAGAGAGAGAGAGAGAGAGAGAGAGATAATAATTTGGGATGATAAACAGCTTGAACAACGCCAGTACACTCAAACTCTCGGTCATGATGACTTGCGATTTCGTGCTAGTAGAAACAACGACGGCTTTCGATCTGTTTTGTCTCCCCCAATTTCAATCACAGACCCGTGGTATGGTTTTCAGGAATTTTCCTGTTGTGGCGCACGCAACGATCACCTCTCCAGACCCGATAACATTAAAATTTCAACTTCTTGACGAATCGATCATGGTGAAATTCGAACTCGAGCCTAGCGAATGTTCTAACCATTCTGCTACGCACCCAACGATAATTAGATAGGAAAAGATTGAAACAGTTTGAGACAGATAAGGTTTGTCTCGATCGATGTCAAAGAAAATAGGTACATCGAAAGATAACGTAATTTAATACAAAGTTGTATAATACGTCTCTTGTGTATGGGTTTGTAGAGACAGATCGATTTCGTTCATCGACTGGTTGATTGGTCGTTAGATAAGTGCGCAATGAGAAGGTGGTGATCAAAAGCAAAAGTCTATAATCAATCTGGTAACGAGAACAGCAAAAAAGATTTGAAAAAAAAATTAAAAAAACAAAAACAAACAAATAAATAAATAATTATCAAAAATGGTTTGTTCTGATTTCGGCGCTCGTCCGAAATTTAAAAGCAGACATGCTGAATTGAGTTAACCAAATAAAACAAACAAAAAAAAATCTACCTGAGATTTTCAAGACACTAAAACAAAGAAAAATAAAAGGAAGGTGAAACGATTTGAAGTCGTCACGTGATTTTGTTCAATGCGGAGTCAGTGGAAAGAGATATAGAATAGCGTTGCAAATATAAAGAATGGGACTGAAAATTGGGTAAATGGATTAGCTTTCAATAGCATTTCCGTCTTTTGAAACGCGCATGCGCTGAGCATGGGCAACCGTACGCTTACGCACGTGGGCGTAGAGGAAACTCATTTTAATCTGCATTCACGTGCGTATTTTCGAGGTAAGGAGAGGAGTGGGGACTTCCATCTACGCTGAGAGTTTTAAAATACGTCTGCGCATATTGTGTACATTCTGGTGCAAGTAAATCTGAAGTCGAGTGTATTTGAATTTGAGGGCACACGCATACACGCGTATGCGTGTCCGTTTAGTTTCCGGCAGAAATACGTAACTGAATAAAATTCTATTTTGATATTGAGCTTATTGCTTTTAAGCAGCCTCAATATTTAGCTCAAACATTTATCTCTTATGAACAAACACAAAATGTAATGTAATTCTGAAATATTTTCACATGAGGTAAACGCAACGTTGAAATATTTAAACACATGCTAAATGTAACTATATATTTGCGCACGAAGTAAATTTAATTTTGAAATATTTATACAGAAGATAAAAGCAACTACAAATTATTTATACAGATGGTGAATGTAAATATATATTTACAAATGGGGTAAATTTAATTTTGAAATATTTATACAGGAGATAAAAGCAACTACAAATTATTTATACAGATGGTAAATGTAAATATATATTTACAAATGGGGTAAATTTAATTTTGAAATATTTATACAGGAGAAAAAAGCAACTATAAATTATTTATACAGATGGTAAAATGTAAATATATATTTACAAATGGGGTAAATTTAATTTTTGAAATATTTATACAGGAGATAAAAGCAACTATAAATTATTTATACAGATGGTGAATGTAACTATATATTTACAAATGGGGTTTTAATTTTGAAATATTTATACAGGAGATAAAAGTATAAATTATTTATACAGATGGTAAATGTAAAATATATTTACAAATGGGGTAAATTTAATTTTGAAATATTTATACAGGAGTTAAAAGCAACTATAAATTATTTATACAGATGGTGAATGTAACTATATATTTACAAATGGGGTAAATTTAATTTTGAAATATTTATACACGAGATAAAAGCAACTATAAATTATTTATACAGATGGTGAATGTAACTATATATTTACAAGTGGGGTAAATTTAATTTTGAAATATGTATACACGAGATAAAAGCAACTACAAATTATTTATACAGATGGTGAATGCAACTATATATTTACAAATAAATTTAATTTTTTGAAATATTTATACATTGAAAAAAAGCAACTATAAATTATTTATACAGATGGTGAATGTAACTATATATTTACAAACGGGGTAAATTTAATTTTGAAATATTTATACAGGAGATAAAAGCAACTATAAATTATTTATACAGATGGCGAATGTAACTATATATTTAAAACGGGGCTTTTTTCTCCTGTATAAATATTTCAAAATTAAATTCACCCCGTCTCTAAATACATAGTTACTTCACTATTTGATGGATTGTTAAACGCAACTATAAATTATTTATACAGATGGTGAATGTAACTATATATTTACAAACGGGGTAAATTTAATTTTGAAATATTTATACAGGAGATAAAAGCAACTATATATTTATACACGAGATAATTGTAACGGTAAATTATTTATAGACCAGATAAATTTAGATATATATTTAAAGTGGGTATAAGCATGTATCAAATATTTATACAGAATTCGGGGGTAAATATGTATTTGTAGTTGTACTGCAATCATTTAGTCTTAACTGCCTTAAAATAGTTTAAATTTAATACCAGAAAGATGAATATTCTTTCGGCTTCAAACTTATTAAAATACCATGAATATATTTTTTTTTAAATTTACATAACGTAAATATAATATATATTTAATTAAGGAAACTTAAACATTGCTAAATACAGTAGTACTGTGGTAATAAAATAATCACATCCCATCTCCCCTCATGCTTTTAACCATCCATCACAACATTTTTTTCTGCGATAAAGCTGAATTAGTAACCTAAAGCTTCATAAGCTTCTACTTAGAGTTGTTGCTATATTACAAGTACTATACTTTATATTTCGGTGTTAAGTTCGGAATTTATTTATACAGGTAACGTCAGAAGAAAATTAGTTAAAATTTCCCGTTGTTCTTTTTAATCATATCAATTTATAATAATTAAATTGTGTCAATTATACATTAAAGATAAAATAAACCAAAACAATGTCGTGTGGTCAGAAAGTCTTTTGTACATTTAAAATCAAATGTTGAACGGAAGAAATACAGCAAGGATATTTGACAAGAATCTAAGATCAGTCGGCCAAAAACCACAACAGATTTAAGCTAAATTCCCACACAAAAATCCATCGATCAACATAAAAACACTATCAGAGATAAATAAATAAATGCCCATTAGACGCAAGTCCCCATTATCAACCAAATCCTGCATGTCACAACTAGAATTATGATACACATACACAAGTATTTTACACACGAATGCTACATAATAAGGCAATTACTCGTGACGTATATGTGACTAACGAAAAAAAAATGAAATAAAAATATCAAATTTTTCTTTCCTGCTCCATATTTCCTTATTTCCATTATTCGGATTATTGTCCTCATCTTTGTGGCCATATCTATCACAACGTTTCGGCAGGTGGTTGGAATTTCAAACTGAACCCTTTATTTCGCTCACTCTTATATATTTTTTATTTTGCAATATGAGCACTGGTAAAAATGGTTGCTGAGGACATTAGGTTTATAATACCCAGAAATTCATACCCAGATGTCCTCAAGGACACAGTGGATAAAGGCGTTGGTTAGATCCAGTGACAGGACCCAAAGAGTGTGAGTTCAATACCCGGTTAAGGCAGTGGAGAACCTTCAGAGTGAAATTAACAGGAGATAACTGATAACTGACATCCATCAAACATGGCACGTGGAACTAGAACAGTTTACCCCGGTGAGCGAAATGAAGGGTTCAGGTCGAAATTCCAACCATGAAACGTTGTGATAGATATGGTGACAAAGATGAGGACAATAGCCCGAATAATGTAAATAATGTACATAATACATGTCAGAAATATAGACAGACTCTATATTTCATATCTGATGAAGCTTAAATAAAAGTGAAACATGTTAAATTTATAAACGTTACCTTATCCTATCATTCGGATTCTAATCCATATTTTCCAGAAATTCACACGGCACAGTGAAAGGATCCATATTTGATCCTTAGGAATACAGATAATGCCATAAAGATGTCAATGGTACAAGGGAGGAAAGCTCATTATCACAGACCAGGGATTTCTCACTCCTTGTCCTTAAGGTTGGAGCCGTACTCACCACGACCAACTGCCCGTTGGTGAGGTTAGTTGGAGGTTTTGAATCCAGATTTGTCTTTCTTCTAGAGTGGTTATGGGGAAGGGAGGAATTCATACCGTTTCCCCCCAGAGTATTTGCACGTAAGTGAATGTAACAATCTCGATTGGAATTTGAACCTGGATCTCCGATTCCTCAGTCTGAACCGCTATCCATTACTCCACAGTTTGGCGATAACACGGGAAACATTCCCAGTGTAAAATGAAGAGACTGAAAAATCCTTTTACTTACTTGTAGTGGTAATATTACCCGTTTCTTTATATGGAAACATTCATCTTCATTGACCGAACAGCAATTGCTACAGAAGGTTGAAATCTATAACAAATATTCAAGCAGTTTTTCAGGTTTCAAAAGTTCACTAAGTCACGCACATGTAACAAAATTAGTTCGATTATGTCTAAAAGACGGATTGTGTCACATGAATGCATTTTGCAACTAATATTTTTCTTGATGTATAATTTATATATCGTCATTTCGTATATAGCATGACTGATGCTAAACACCAAGACAGTGATTTATTGGATTTCCGTTGACATGAAATGGAAAGATTATATTGAATCAGGTGCCTCACTGTGTCCTGCTAGACAATTTCACATTTATAAATCTACTATTTGTCAATGCATTGAATATTGCTGTTATATCTGATCTGGTGCTTGTGTTATGTATTTAGAAATTCTTTATGAAATCCAAAGAAAAATCTGCAAATTTATAAATCATCACCTGGCATCATAGCTTCACTCACTTTGGCACCGCGGTCACGTAGCTTCCCCGTGTCTTTCTTTTAAATATTTTCAAGGTAATTGTTTTGATTTTTTTCTTCTTCCTTGGCATCTAAACTTTAAGCAGAGCACTAGATTGGCGTCAACGTCTCATAATTCCACAAATGAAGTGGCTAGATGTAAGCATAAATTCTAGCCTAAAAGTGTCTTTACTGACACTTCTAGCTTCTGGGATTCTCTTGCTTTCCATTCAACTTTAATCTGCAAAAATGTCAATGTAATGTCAATCGTTATCTTCTGTATTCTTAATTTTATTAGTTTTACTGTTCTCTGTCTTTAATATAGTTCTTCTTTTTCTTATACTTTTACACTCAGTAACCCCTTGGTCTTGGTGACTGTATTACTTTGCTTGGAGTGAAATGATTTTAATAAATAATTTCAAATCATTTTTGATTGTGAACATTTCTTTGTTAAGTTTTTTTCCTGTTCTTTCTCTTACTGTTTTATTTTTCTGATATTCACTACGTTAAAACACTTTGTAGATTTTTTTTTTTAATTTCCGTTATTGTTTGATTTGGTCTTTCAGATTCGTAGTTTGCATCTTCGATTGTTTCACTTACTGAAAATTAAAATTATATTTTCTTAGAATTGATATTTAATCCATTCTTCTCACTTACACTTACTATTTTCCCTAGAAGTTACACTGACTTATTATCCTAGGAGTTCCTTTGATTTTCTTTCTGTGTCTATTATCCTAGGAGTTTCTTTTGGGGTTTTTCTGTGTCTGTCATCCTAGGAGTTCTTCAAATCACCTTTCTATTCTCGCTTATTTACTGAATTAATTATTTCCGTTTGAAGCCAAATTGTGTTATCTCCATATACTTAAAAAAAAAATAAAGTTTTCCTATCGTTTAAAAAGGTTATTTATTTTCTACTTCATCAAACATTTCTGCTTAATCTGTAAGACATAGGTATTAATCATTCTGAATTTATATTGATCTGTTGGATATCAAAATGAGAATAAATATTGCTTTTCTTGTTCCACTGTTTTTAATGAAACCTGCAGTTATATTGTATAAAGAGAAAGACTTTATAGATTTCAACTGAATGTCTGCTCGGTCAATGAGTCCCGAATGTTTCCTGATGAGGAAACAACTGATATTACATTTTTCTGTTCGTACAAAGTGCGACAGAAATACCTCCGACATACACCTTAGTGACAATAGTGTCTTCATCTCGCTAAAGATTTCCCATTGGGTCAGAGGTATTTCTGTCACACCCTGTATAATTTTACTACGGAGACATATTTTAATGCACATTGATAATTGTAATATTTTGTTTTGTTTTTTTCAAGATTTGAATTAAATTATTTTCATTATGTTAAAAAGCAAGATTTTTTGTCTTTTTAGTGATTATCAGATGGCGAAGTGTAGTAATTTAACGGAATTGAATGAATTATCCGTAACAAAATTGATTTGCTGTATAACCAGTAAAAACGATCTGACGATCAATGTCAAATTGATTTAATGTTAATCGAAAAAGTGAAAAAAAAAGTATAAGGAAACGTTAAAAATGTTCAAAAGATTTTTTTTTTTAAAAAAGAAGAAGCAAGTTTGGAAATTTAATTAAAAAGATAACGAAGAAAAGATGTTAAAGAAGAAACGTTTATAAAACAAGAATGATTTGAAATATTTTTTTAAAAATCATTTCACTCGAAGCAAGGCAATAAATTCGCTAAGACCAATGATGAGTCTGAAAGAATAAGAAAAAGAAAAAAAAATATATTAAGGAGCGAGATCAATAAATGAATAGGAATCAAGAAGACAGTAGATAAAGATTGATATTACATTTAAATTTTTAAAGATCAAAGTTGACTGGAAAGCAAGAAACCGGAAGAGAGTTCCACAGAGAAGTGCGAGAAAAGGAGCTGTTAGCAAAAAAAAAAAAAAAATCACGTTTACATCTATCTAGTTCAACTGTAAAATAATGAAACCTTGTTGCCAATCTAGTACTGCGCATAAATTCTTCAAGTCTCGGAAGAGCAAATTTCATCAAAACAATTATCATGAAAGTATTTATAGAAAAAGCACAGTGAAACATCGTTACGGCGGTGGGAAATTAATTGGAATCGAGATGCCAGGTCAGGACGAAGAACATAACAGATTT